>RSEF01000002.1:8342381-8426030 GCA_003993805.1 Himantopus leucocephalus | reverse complement strand
AGAGGTCCCTTCCAACTCTGAAAATTCTGTGATTCTGTGAAATATCAGTTTTGATGTCTATTTTCACAGATGCAAACACAGAATTATTTCAAAAGGTGTGTATGAGTTCTCCTTAACTAAGGCACCCACCCTCACAGCCACAGATTCTCAAGAATATTTAGGTGGTAACTCACCCTTGATTTCAGCTGAACAAACTGGGTAAATACTTCTGAAGATGTGGGGGTTTGGAATACCATGATACAATGGTAGATTTTAAAGTTTTCTCCTTCTTAAGTATCATACGAGATTCTGACATACTTATTCAAAGCATATTTTTTTAAAAATTAAGTCTCTGACAAAAAAATGTGATCTCCTTGAACTGCTATGGAAGAACCATTGGAAGTAAGTCCTTGTATTTAAATAATTGGTCGGGTTTTTACTCCAAATATACGTGTATTTCCATTTACCTCAGAATTCAGGTTAGAAATTACAACATTGGGTTTACCTCATAGGGTGGTATTAGGACTTCTGTTACTTGTGAAGAATTCCCACATGCTTGGAAAGCACAGAAATTCTCTGTACATACAGTAAAGCAAAAGTATATACAGATTCTGCTTAGGGTTATCCTTGGAAGTCTGAATTTAATTATACAAGCGCCGATTCTTACTGAAAAGCTCTGGAAAGCTTCAGCACAGATTTACAGTGTCTTTTCACAAAATTTCGATAGCTTTTGTAAGAGCAATGCCTTGCAGATGCAGCTGCAGACATCTGTTAGCTAAACAATGCTGAGGTGCAGCTCCTTCTGTAATTCCATCCTACTAGGCAATGATCAGGAAAACCTCAAAGCGTAACACATTAAGTTCAAGAAACCATTTCAGGGATCCTGACTCCTCTCCCTTATCATCTGTAGCACATGTTTACCATTTATGGCTCATCACCAGCACATGCAATCACTTACATTCCAAATGTTCAAGGAATTCTGTAGCTGAGGAAGAAAGCACATTAATATTCTGAACTATCTGGAGACATCCAAACTTGGAAAGGCTCATGACTTTGTACTGCAACGCTTGCACGCCTTTGACACACCATGCTAACCTAAGTCCCTCCTAACAAGTGCAGCTTGCATACATAAAGCCATATTGATTCAGCTGTGCGTAGCTGTTTATACAGCCTTTCATAGCACAGCATCTTCAAACACTACTGCAGACATTAGACCGTGTCTTCCTAGGAGAGGTTTAGTGGTTGTCAGTGAGGCTTGACTTAATGATGCACACTGCGCCAACGACTGTAATTAACTTTTTTGGTTGGCCTCACAGAGCTGTTTACTACAATCTGATCTTGCCTGCATGAACCCTGGTATGATTTCATGCGGGAAGGAGGCTTGCAGCCACAACTCGTTCATAAATAAAACTGCCCCGATTTATAAAGGCTCTGTTGATAAGGAGCAAAGATATCATGGTATCCACACACGGATAAAACACAGCATAAAGCTTCTTTCTGAAGCAAAATATCTGGAGATTAAACCTAAAGGAAAGAATGCAATCCTTCTAAATGAGCAGTTCAAACAGTTTAATAAAGGGAGGAATGAGGACAATAAGGGATGGTGATTTTGAAATGAATGCTTTTATCTATACCACATGGTGTCTTTCCCAGTGGCACTACCAGAACTGAATAGCACGATTTCATAAGAAAGAATAAGAACTCGTCTTTGCTTTGCTGCTTTCAGCAGCCAGTTTGTTTAAACCTTCCAATGAGGAAGCTATGTGAGCTGATATTTTACGTGAACTGCTTTACTTATCACTTAAAATGCAAAACAGAACATGACATATTACCACTTATCCAACTGTACTAGGTTTAATATATAAATACAAGGAGTGTTCAAGGATAAATGAAGGATCTCCATCTCAGAGGTAGTCTGAAAATTCCATCTTGATGCTCCTCCTTCTTTCCTTTTCATACACACATTCAAGGCATAACAGTTAAGAAAATAAAAATACACACACGAGCAAACTCATTTGCTTAAACTTCTAACCCAAACAGCAAAAGGTATGTGAACAAGTGAATGCCATATCCCTCTTTACTCACAGCTGTGTCACTACACATATCCTCATTTCAAATTCCATTCCTTATATTATTCTTTTCGCTTCTATGTATCTTGTTTAATTAAGATGCTGTTACTTGCTTCCTTTGGCATCTGTAGAAGCTTATCAGCACTTGCTGGGGAGCAAGCGCTTCCAAGCTTATATAATGCTACATTATTTTCTATTAGGTTCTGCAGCTCATAAGCATATCCACCTTCCGTATCAAGTTTCTTAGCTGCAAGCTTTCACGCTTCAAACATTTTAGGTGGGTGAAAATATCAGTTCCCACAACTATAAAAGAGAGGTAATGATTTACCAGAAGTGAAATAAATGACACCTAAGCCACTTTACCCCGCCAAGTTCTAGCTTTGCAAAGGAAGAGTCCAGGAAAACTAACTCAGTCTGTTTGCCTGGCTTATCCTTATGCCATTAAAATAAACATGAAACAATATGTTCCTTTTTAACCACTTGATGACTCAGTGCAGCTCAGGAAACTGATAAATGGTTTATGGAAATAAATTAATATTGCATGAATGCTGCTGGGGCTATTAAACAAACATAAGCGCAAACCCATCACTGAAGCCAAAAGAGACCTTTATATGATGAGGGAAAGTGGCAGAAAAGTCAACAATCGTTATTACAGGAGGTTCTTTGCCTTGTGAAAATGGCATATGACCTAAACAGACGTAAGCGATGCAACTGATACAGTTATGCTGTTTACACCAGAACTTACAACTGGATTACATTGCTTTTAAGCATAAAAGAAGTTTCTTTTAACATCTCTTTTTTATTCATATGAAGGAACATTTACTAAAAATCTTTCAGGCACTTAAGCTCTTCTTCAAAATAAATGAGAAGGAAATAATAGTATTTTTTTAAAGTTATGAAACAGCTCAGTTATTGGTGTTTTGGTTATGTTTTTACAAGCCTGATGCATGACAAGTACTTGAAGTTGATGACATGACGTGACATAACAAATACTGTGACATGTATCTTCAATAGGCAAACCCAGTTTCATTTTTTAAAACACAGTCAGGTCAGGTACTTCTGCTAGAGAAAGATCAAAATTATCCTTCCTGCAGGAGTCAGACTCAGATCTGCAGATCACAGGTGCTTCAAAGATGCTACCCAAAAGTAGCTGCTGTTTTTTACCCACACTCACTTCAGAAATATGCACTTGTGTGACAACAAAGGAGGCAAACCTTTCCATGACCTTGCAATACATGAAGTAAGCTCTGCTCCTGAGCATAGTGACCTCCACAGACTTGCGTTCCTGAGCTTTCAATCCAGCTAAGCACTCGCATTTTAATGTACCAGGATTTCTGAAGAACTTCAGAGATACAGTTGAACCAGAAGCAGTTTGGACAGGAAAAATGGGAAGGACTGCTCAGAAGCAAGTGGCCTTCTTTTCTGGTACATATAAAAAGTAAATTCTGATGGCATTTTAGTACTTCAAAGTATGACCTTGCAAAGATTCTGTTAATTTTCTGAATAATGGTGTATTTTTACTTGCATCAAGGACAGCACTTAAAATCCACTCTAGACAACGTTTGCCCAGTTAGGGCAAAAAAATGAAATACTTCACAGTGACCTTAAACACATTGACAGAATCTCTGCATGTGTTTTTTTAATTAAGATCAGCCATTAGGAAATACCATTGATCAACTGGCTTATTCATTACTGACCTTTCTTTAAGTTACAGTTACGCCAAAATGAGTAGATCTACAGCAGAGGCCCTTCCTGAATTCAAAGACACAATTTCCATAGTTTCATTTTGCACATCTTTTTCAGTTTTCAAAAAACGTGTCTTCAATTAAGAAAACAGGTAGAGTAAGAAGCTATGAAGTAACCTTCATTGGAACATCTTTATTGAAGACATTTTGCTATCAGTTAAAGTACATTTATTTCTTTAATATCATCTGTTGCATAAACTCCCATTATACACTGTCTGCCAGATATAGCGGTGGGCTATCATAAAACCTGACGAAACATACTTGCACTAGGGAAGACTACAACTAGGCACTGAAGATAGCAAAAAGTAGTCAGCAAAGTGCACCACTGTAGAAAACTGCCACTAACCTTCCTGGTGTCAATCACAGAACGTATCAATGCAGAATTCTTGCATATTACTGGAATAACTTCAAATGACACTTTTATATGAGAATTACCTTTGGAGATGTTCATAAATACACTGTTTCTAACCTTCTACCTATTTTAATTCCTCCCAACTCCTCAACCCTATTTCTGTCTGTTATTCCCTTTCCTGCCTGCATTTGTCTGACATTCAACAATACTGGAAATTTAATCTTATTTCATCTTAAATGTTTGATAAATTAGCATGTTAATAAAGTTTATTTATTAAAGATGCATATTATTGGCTCCCAGGTTTGATGGAAAACAAAACTATTTCTTTATGCCATACATTCATGAAGAGAAATTTCATCTATAATACTTAATTAAATAAAAAAGCCACCCTAATTACAGATCTACATATTTTAAAACAGTAATTGCTTCAGAAGATCTCTCTCAACATTGTCTGTCCTTTATCAGTACTTAAGTGTTTTCATATAGCACATTAACAATCTTTGACTATTGTCAGAACAAGTCTTTCCTACTGTTCCATTAGACTCATTCATACATTTGTATTGGCTTTTTTGACTTACTGAAAAGAAACTGTGAAGGAGAGTACAAGAAAGCTGTTTGTGCATAGTTCAAAGGAATAGAGATAGTGGATCACAAACTATACAGATAAAGGAAGCAGGATAATCAAGAACAATGGTAGTCTGCCTTTTAGCTCTTCTTTCTTATTGTAATAAATAACCTTTTGAAAAGAAGGAGACTGGTAGTTACTCAACATGATCCCCTAAAAAGAGGATCTAACTGAAGATAACAAATACAGGGTGAAAATAACTGTTTAAGACAAATTAAATGTTAGCATATTTCAATGTGTTTAATTTAATTACAATCTGTTTCTCATAAAAGGAGATGACGTTGTTCAAGGCTGAGAAAATGTTTATATGTTTTTTAAATCTATTAAATTTCTCCTAACTGCTGACNTTTTTTTTTTTTTTTTTTTTTTTTTTTTTTTTTTTTTTTTTTTACCCTTTCTTCTTCTTCTCATTCATATATGGATTTGGCTTATTGAATTGACCACATAGCAATTGCACAGTAGAGGACAGAGCGGTCAGCAAACAAAACATCAAAGACTTACCATTTACACAGATTTCAAAAGATTTGCAAAGGTCATCCTCAAACAGGCAGCCTAAAAACACAATAGAAAGGTAAAAATTAATACAGGTTTCAAACTGTGGATAATTATTGCAGACTGAAGATCTCTCAGGCTATTAACTGCTCAGCAAGAGTCAGACATTTGGTTGGCTTTAGGAGTCTGAATTGGGCAGTACAGAAAGCCGAGAACATGGAAACAAGTCTGGTTAGACAGCACATCTTACTAACTGGTTATCTCCAGAACAACCTTTGATGTTTTTCTTCCCCCTCATGCCTGTACTGAGGGTTTGGTTTTCCCTGTGCATGTCTCTCATTTAGTAATATGGGGAACTTTGCACTGCCTCAATTTTGAATACGTTATACCACAGCAGAGTAATGCTGCAATACACTACGAAAATATACAGCAAGAAATCAGGAGTTTCCTCATGATATTTCTACTGCGATGATGAGACAAACCTAGGAATCAGGTATAAATTGCTCAAATTAGTCTTGGATTTAGTAACTGCAGCCATAGTCCATACCTAGATCCTCAGGAGCACTAACTCTTTGGAGAAAGGCTTAAAAATTAAGCCATCCATACCACCACTGTAACACCTCCTCAGAGAGCTGACAAATCGGTACAAGCCTGTGAAAAGCATTCTAAGGTTTTTTTCCATCTAAAGCAGGAAACTTGTTCCAAAACATGTTGCTTTACGGGCCCCTGCTGTCAGCCCCACGCCTCACCCTAGAAACTACATCCAGGTTGGCAATCCCAGCTCGTCCCCTTATACACATATTCATGGATAAAAGTAAAGTATTCTGTTCCCTTGTTGCTAATATCACCTAACCAGGTAAAGGAGATCATTTTATTCGAAGATAACGAGACACAAATTAACTCCTGTTGATATTCGTGAGGGCGGCAGAGAAGGGGGCAGGATACACCTCTGCTCTGGTCACTCCACACTGAGGGACGGGGACAAGGGCCAAGTACAGAAGCAGCATGAATTACCATGCTATTGTTAAGGGCATACGCTCTGTTAACCCAACCAGTAGTCTCGTTATTTTGTTTTTTGAAAAAGACAAAGATAAAACTGGATGAACTCCAAGGAATGAGGATGTATTTTGAATATATAAACTGCCATATTGTCACAATTAAGCCTCTCTGGGAAGTACCTTAAGTTTATAAATGGACACAGGGAGTTATCAAAATTACACGGTCCTGAGCAGTTTCCCACTATGCATCAAAAAACAGCCAGAAATTCACCACATCGAAATACAGGGGCAAGTTCTCTCTCCCCAGCCATGCTTCTCTCCACAGAAGCACAGATTACAGGCATCTCTATTCAACAGACAGTCAAATGAATTAAGTAGCCTATTCTTACAAAAAAAAAAACACAAACAAAACAAACCAACAACTGAAAGGCTCAAGACTATGCCTTTGAATTACCCGAGTGCTAATGCTGCTAAAAGAAGAGTTCAGGGGGACAGAGTGACTTATGTACGCCTGCATAGCCTTTCAGCAGGTAACTGTATTAGCACACCGTTAAGGCTGAACTAATATACTGTCTCTCTCAGCAGGATTTATTAGCACAGCGCTAGGTCTGAGCGAGGCAAGCTCATTTACATGAATTCGAGTCATCTGCAGCACCAGCAGAGCCCCTTGTATCTATCCCCACACCTGCCTGCAACGACCCCATATATATAACCTGAAGCAGATAATGAAAGCCTACAATATGCACACCAATAAAAGTGTTCTCTCATCCTTTTACCTATGCACCAATAAACTGTAGATAAACATTTGGTAGCTTTTGAAAGGTAGAGTAAGTTTCAGACGAGGAAAGGCTTCTTCAAGCAGAGTATGGCAGAACAGTGTGCGTCTCCACAATCCACAAACTCTGGTTTGTGACATATTTTTGAGATGCACGTAGTTTTGCTCCAGACAAGTCTACCGTAACAGCCATTTGACCTGAAACAGTGTCCGAAAACTCACTGAAGATACCTGATTTCAGCCTTGGTACCAACCCAGCAAAGTAGAAGGATGCCTTAACTATACATTGACTCATAAAGAACGCAAGGCAAGAGTGAGGACAGGCAGTGACCAAAACACATCAGCCCACGGTATACAGCATAAGAAGAGCTCTAATTAAAAGCATAGTAATAATCACAGGAAAAAAAGAAAAAAAAAGGAATGCAAAAGGCTTCAAGTACTAATACAAGCTAGACAAGTGAAAGGTATACTTCAATATTCCCGTTTTCAGAAAATTGAAGTTGTCTTTTCTAAAAGAAAAAGTTTTATGGTTAAAAAGAAATCTCTGGTTGAATCTCTGCCTTGTTTTCCTGAGAGATCACAAAAGGGTTAAAACCAGAAGCTTGAAATATCCATGTCCAATGAAGGGCTGCCAAAGGTGTCCTGTGATGGAGGGAAGGCAGCAGGTTTGTAGCCTATTTCCCATCCTGCAGTGGCTGTGCTGTAGATCCAAAAGGTGTCAGATCAGAAGCTTCTACCAGGAATCCTTCTAGTGGAGCTGCACATTAAAGCAACTGCTTCACCCAGACCCTGCTGATTTTGAAACCCCTGGGAGCCAGGACCACAGCCACCTGCTGCCCATAGCCACCTGCTAGAGGTAGGCCATCCTATAACATACTGATATTCTCAGAAAAGTCCAGATTCAAGATGAACAAAAAGAGTATGTTCTGGTACAAAGAAATAAACAGCCAGGCTACCTCTGTACAGAACTCCGACTGAAGTGGGCTCTGATTTTGCTTTATATGTTTTGCTTTATCACCTAATATGTTTTTCATGAAAATCACAAGAAAACAGATTTTATCATGTTTTAGTTTCTCTCTTTGTAGTAGTTGGTTGTTTGATGCTTACTGAGCATCTGATCTAATTAGCCTTGGAAACTTATGTTTTGGAAAGCAAATTAATAAAATCAACGGATCACAAACTATACCCATCTATGATTACTCTAAAATAGAAAAGGACATCCAAAACTCCTTGAAAAACATTTTCTTTCAAGTTATTTATTGCTAGAGTCGATTGTCGTGCATATTTCACCCAACCAGTAAATATGCTAATTTAACTACTAATTTATCTTTTGTTGTTATTTGCTGTGACATTAAGAAACATCATACTTCATTTTAAATATCATCTACCTACTAATAGTAATGGTGGAAATAAGGCACCATTGAAGAGTTAAGTGGCATTGTCTCCAAAAAGCACTTAATTCTGTTCATGCCTTATGGGATCAAAATTACATTTCATTTTCGATCAAACAATCCCCCTACCAGAGATCATTCCCCAAAACACATAAACTGATGATGCAATACCTTCGAACCCCACAAAAAACCCCAAAACACCCAAAACCTCAAACCCCCAATCTCACTTCATACCGCAGCCCTGAAATAACACATTCTCCATATAACTATTCAACAAGCTGACAGAGACTAAGACTGAACAGGTACATGTATATTGCTTTGCTTAATCTAGAATTTAAACACAGGTTTCTTACTTCATTTGCATTAAAGATTCACCTCTTTACTACCACTTGTACCATCCCCACATCTCAGTAGTGACAAAGAAGGTTGGAGCAATGACTTAGCTCTGCACAGGTGCACCAGTGGCCACAAGAAGTTCAGCTGATCACTCTCTCCCCATGTAACCAAGACACACAAGTATATGCTGCACATCTCATAATATAGGGAGAGTAGTTCCCTGACACATATTGAAGCTATTTAAAATCCAGTTAGGATGGCAGTAAGGATTATCCCATATACTTGTATAACTGTATATTTTTTCACATTCTTAAATGTAAGGGTTAGCAAAGGTGTGGTATATGTCCAGTAACTTCTACTGATGTAAATCACGCACTCATAAAATATCTTCTTGAAAGTTTACCACAGTGAATTCCAGAAGACTTTACATAAGTAAAGCTCACCAGAGGTCAGAAAAGCCCAGGCTTTGTAGTGTAAACCAATACAGTGAACTTCCAAGGTAAGCAGGTCTCTCAGAGAGAGGTCAAAAAGAATAACTAAGTAAATACCTAACTTCATCCTTGCTTCCAAACACAGACTTTAGCAGCATACAATTCTACTAAGTTGTGTCAGGTACGAGGACCATTTATATTGAACCCACTCATATATACACACATTTTCTCTATTTTTTTTCACTTTATGACTGCACAAAATAAGGGCAGGTATCTATGCTATATATTAAGATACATTTACATCATGCAGTCTTTGTTAACTACCCAGGGAAAGAGATTTCATAGGGCCTCACAAAATCTTCTACCTCCCTTTCCTCTCCCTCTACCCTACATCTCCAGTACAGCTTCTCAGACAGTCAGCACATAACATACTCACAAAATAACATTGCAAGTACCTAAAAGTTTAAATCTCTTTGTAAAGATATTCTTCTCATGAGACACTAATAAAACTGTAGTAATTCACTTATGAGGAAAATAATTTTTAAAAATCCACTGATCAAATAGATTATATTATATTTATTTCTCTGTCCTTTCCCCCAGTTAACCAACCTGTTATGACTTTACATTAAACATCTCTTCTAAGAATGCCTAAAGTCTGTAAACATTTTTATTAACTAAGATAAAATACATACCATAACCCCTCTTCATAAAAAAAAAAAGCCTTACAATCATCAAAACAAGAAAATAAACAACAGGCAAGAACAGCTATGCTTCTTCTCTACTTATCAATAAGAAATTGAGAAAATACAAACCTCCTAAATCCTTTCTGTTGTTGAGGGTTCTCTGCCTCTTCTCTTCACACTCTTCATTTAACTGCCACGTGAGCAACTAAGGTCTCTTCGCATTCGCAGACCATAACAACCTCACCTCATCACAAAGTTTTAGCCAGGATGTGTTTCTTTAAACAAAATACGCCAATGATCATTAGCATTTTTAACAGTCTACAATGAACGCTCACTCCACCTTTCTCTGCTTCTTTCAGATGTAGTTGCTGTCTGGTAAGGAGACCTTGAAGGGCAAGTACTGCTGAACACTGCTAATGAAATGAAAAAGGAAACACCTGGGTAAGCCAACACTGGGATTGTCTGATGGGCCTCGTTGGGTCTTTAACACCAGCTGTGAATGACTCTAAATAGAGAGCACATGTTTATTTGGCTGCAGTAGGATTAAGAAGTATGGTCAAAGAATGACGTTTTAAAAGTGCTCAGCTCACACAACTGGGACAGCCCTAACTGAAAAAAAAAATCAAGATAGCGCACAACAATAATAAAGAATGATAACGTGAACTGATTGGTAGGAAGAGTCAAACACGTTTTTTGTGCAGAAAACTGAATGGAGAAGTCATCTGATTGAGAGAGACATATTCCTCTCACTAATAGAGGTGAGAGAAAATTTTGCTCGGTCTGCTAAAGCTGTGATCTATCCAACACACCCTCATCTGTCTGCCATACGTGGATGCCTAACAACTCTAGAATTACACAAAATTGCAAGAATGGCTAGGAAAAATGAACTTTAAGCTGATCACGGGTTTTAGGCAGAGTTCCTCTCGGTTTCCCGAACTCTGTGGTTACATAGGTGCCGTAGGTGTACATATATGTGTAATGTAAGCATTACTCTACTCAAAGCCTATCAATTACATGTGAAAAATCAACTACTGTTGTTTCTTTAGTATTATTTTGGCGTTCTCTTTGATAATAAATTTGAATACTCCCTGGCCCTATTTTTTATATTTTCATTTTTATCTCCTTGTTTCTTTGCTTTTTTTTCTGTTCCAAACTCCTCCATACTCTTTACGAGAAGTATTTTTTCTAACTCCTACACATTCTCTTCTACTCTCCAAGAAACCATTGTTCCACCACCAGAATGCCCCTTTCTGTGACCCCATTTCTGTCCCTCCCAAGCATGTGCACGCTGTACTTGGGCACTACCCTTCCTACCCATACACCCTCCTTTCACTCATGCAGGTAAACAGCATGTCTGTCACCTTTTTATCATTATTGATTGCTGGCAATTTCTGGATCTCCAGTCTCACCCTTTTCCACAGGTGTTCTCCACCTCCCTTCTTCTAGCACACTCAATCACCCCATCTACCTCCCTTCTGGTGTGTTGACTAGGAGAGAGGTAAAGAGACAGGAGGTAAGAGAGGGGCAGAATTTGCTCCATCTTGCTCTCTCTATTCAGAGCTTTTCAGGAATGGAGTAGGTTCAGCCGCATTCTCTCTTTCTCCTCAGGTTCTCAGGTTATCCAGAATATTCTTCATTGAGAAAGGTATTTTACCAAGAGATCAGAACCTGTGGTGGTTTATCAACAACTGCTTGGACTAGTAGTTTAACTATGAAAGAAAAGTAAAGCAATGTGGTCAAAAATAATATTAAAGGAGCACATAATACTAAATGGGCTTTTTCTCCCAAGATGGAAAGTGAGAAAAATATATGGCAGCATAGTAAGTACTGAGCTTTGATCTTCTTCCTTTACTCCACCTTTTATGTTCATTGAATGTAATAGGTGCCTGATGTTTTTGTAATACTATAAACTCTTGAGAACAGATTTATTTTTTTTTTTTAATTGTGTTCATGTACAGAGCCTAGTACGATGAAGCCCTGATCCCTGGTGAGGAATCCAGGCCTTACTGCAACCCAAATTAACAGTCATAAAGATGACAAAAGAAATCCCTGCAGTGGTTAACTGGAGGAATGTGCAATCTCTTACGTAAAAAGTTTCCAAAGTATAGTAAGGAAAGAATTCCCATAAGCGTTACCACATGGTGTTAACACTTCCACATCTCAGAATTATTCCTTCTTTCAATCATTTTTCATACACACTGATTTTGTATGTTGAAATATGACCCTAGCTAGAGTAATTCACCATGGAACAATTTTCATTTAAAAAGGGAAAATGTTAGTACTGAACTTATAGCCAAGGTTTGCCCCTGAAGCCTCAATCATAGTACATATTAGTCCTTCAATTACCTTCTTTATATCACTTGCCCTTCAACATGTATGGATTGATCCACTAAATAGGCAAAACAGTATGAAAATGCTGTGATGCATGATACTACTTTTCACTATGTAAGGGGGATACTTTGTCCTTTCTGCATTGAGAAAAAAACTAATGATTACATCTTTTTTTTTTGCATGTCATTAGTCGTGAGCCTGTCCACCACTAAAGGAAGGAATTGCTTTGTGGTGAAAATACTATTAACTTATCTGATTACTAATGCCATGATTGCAATGATGTAGGGCTTTTCTTCTGGGGAGCACTGAGGAAAGGTCACTACTAAGAATAATTGAAGATGTGAGCAGTAATGAGTTCATGAGGTGAATAGACAGGGAAAGGCCATCACTGGAAACGATCCAAACATTTCCATTTGCCCAGGGCTCAGAAAGAACATGGAATTTCAGGGGCTGATGCAGGCAATGTGTGTTTTGGTGTGCCTTTTTGTCATTTTTTCACAGTGACTTTTAAAAGAACTTGCATTGTCTCCCCTGAAAAATTACAATTGTCTCAATGCTACATTTCCCAGCTCTGTTTCTTTAGCAGAGACCACCACTGGCTCAGATAATTTCAGCAAATGGGGAGCACAGATAGAATACTTCTCGCAAACCAGTAGCTCCACTAATACTTAGTTACACTGAACATGAACATACTCTCCATTTAAAAAAAAAAATGCAGAAAAACCCATAATTGGAGAACAAAGAGAAGATCATTTAAAAACTAACATTAAAATTATTAATTCCTAGGATCAAGACTGAAATCTTTTACTCACATCATTAACTGTAGCAGAAGGGGTCAAATGTGATTTTGCTCAAGTAACTCAGCCCCAAACGAAAGATCTTTGCCATGTTGGTAGCCCATATTGGGACAAAATTAGGATCTTTACAATATAAAATGTACAACCTGTTCCTTCAAAATTAGAAAATGTGAATTGAAGTGCTCACAAGCTGTATAAAAGGCCTTTAATAACTTCAATTCAATACCTTCAACAGGTCTCAAGTTGCTAAAATTAATTTCCTTACTGGGTAGTAAACTGAAATCACCCAACATCCACTAAAATCACAACAGTGACCCAAACAAAACTTTTTCTGCACTTAGCAGAGAATTTGAGGGCTGAAGATGTTAAAAACTGAGGCTTACATACAGCACAGTCTTCCTCAGCGTTCTTGCTCATAGAGCAGCAAACACTGCAGTTCAGCGGCCTCTGTCATATTCATTCTGTGAAAGAACTACTGTCATCATTGTATCTGTCAACCTCATTTTACCCATCAGTAACTGTCAGCCTGTTCCTGTATACTTCTTTTGCGAAACTGCAGAATGGAGTAAATTCTAAGTCCTAATTATAACATAATTCTAGCCTTCTTCCACAGTCAGAGTTAAGACAAGCTGGGTCAAAGAAGTAATGAACCATTAGCTAGAGGAAATAGGAACTATCTGTCTGGGGGTTATGTGCTTTGGCAGATAGTTCTTTCAGACAAAATTTTCCAAGATACTTACATGATAAAGAAGCTTATGTCCCAACATCTGAAGCTAATCAGTCTCTAGGATGCATATTCAGTGACAGTTTTTTAAAAAAAATAGTTCTTTAAAGTTGTGCCTCATGTTTTGGGAAAACTCCCACTATTCACATAATCAGAGAAAGGAAAAGAGGTATGTTTATCATTTTCCTCTAATGAGCACCAAAATTTTGTCTTCACTATTTGTCAGAAAATCTTAATGAGTATCTGCTTGGTGCTTGAAAAAAAATAATCAGAATTCACAGCGATTCTCATCCAGTTATACTGCCTCCCAAAGTAAGTAATTACCCAATATTCAGGGGTAATGTGCCTCTCCCAACACTGTCTTGAGCAGACTTCAAAGGCAGAAACAGTATTTTGCAGAAGACCTCTTTGGAATGATTGGCTTTTCTGTTCTGTTTTATATAGAAAATAGTACAGCATCTTTTAATTGATGGTGCCTGTGCCCACAGCTGCAGTATGGTCAGTACCTGTCACATATGATCCCTTCTTTTTCCCTTCCTCATTCTTCTTAGAAAATCACTCTCCTTTTTGTTCCATCTCTCTTTCACAGTTAATTTGAACTGAGTAAATTATCATGTGGACCTGGCAAAAACAACTTGGGACGGAAATAAGGAATCATATAACTCAGTGGAGTCTGAAGAGCAAGGGGATAGTCCCCAGTCATTTATTGCAGAAAAGTAACTCTAATCTAGACAACAGCACACGTGGGTTTGGGAGCTACGCTTAGCAGATGAGTTCCAGATAGGGAGACAGGACCCAAATAGTACTCTAAAACTGTCTGTTTCTGGGTATCCATATTGAGGCATGCTAGACACTGAAAACACTTTAAATTGCTATTATTGCTATCACTGGGTGTTTGGAAAAACAACTCTATGCATTTATCAGGCAATTTTGAATCATATTATAATGTTTATTTAAACTGCTGAAATAACCCAAGTTCGTGACATGAAAGAGTCACTATCATATACACTTGGTAATTTCTTTAATAAAGAGTTTAATCAGTCCAGAGTAAACCACATTAATTATAAATGAGTTGGAGAAAAGTCATGAAAGACAAAGCAGAAAGTCATAGCCTTTTAAAGTTCTTGAAGGAAAAAGAATAATATTAGGTAAAATTCAATGGACTGTGGCACCAAGATTTATCTATATGATTTACCCTGGGAATTTGAATTGCGAATGAAGCTGCAGCATTCTCTAGTATGGAAGAGAGTTATGAGAAATAGGTCATACAAGGATATTAGTAGCACATCAAAGTTAACTGTGCTCAGTGAAGATGCCTAAAACTTTTCGCCTTCCACAGAAAAATGACAGAATATTATAAATCTTTATGTACTCTAATTTTTTTTTCAAGTTACCAAGAACTCAACTGTTCTAGTCAATACAAATTATCTCTTGACATATAATCAATGTGCAGCACCTTGTGGCTTTGTTCAAGTCCTGTTGCACTTGTAGCATATGTAACCACGTACATGGGCATCACTCCACTTTCTTGTCTGGGACTGATGTTAAGGGGCATGCTTAGGACAATACTTTGTTAATGCTGAAAAAGAATTAAATCTATCCTGTATTGATTCAAGACTCATTCCAGACAGTAGTTTAAATTCATTGCAGAGTAAAATGATCTGCTTCTACTTACTTTTGTGAAATTACACCAATTTCAAAGAAAATCTGGAACTGAGAGTGAATGGTCCTGATTTTGACCAGTAATTGTGCTCTAATCACCCCTGACTCACCGTAACGTATCTGAAGCTGGCATTAGAGCCAGCTGTTCCAGAATACATTATGCTGTTGTCTCCGTGAAGTAGCTCTGCCTACCCTGTGATACCAGTGAGATGGTTTTTTTCCCCAGGCTAGCTGTGAGACGCAAGCACCATTATGACACATATCAGAGAAGTAGTTAAGAAAAGGATTAATGATTAAAGCAATTTGGGGAGTAAGCCAAGAAAATCAGAGATAATTCTAAAACACGACAAAGATGATGCATGCAGAGTAGCACCAGAATTCATGTTCTGGTTCCTTCCTAAAAGTACACAAAAGACAATTTTTCTCTCTCGGGGGGAAAAAAAAAAAGATCATTAGAAGACTAAACCTCCCAGATTCTAGAAGTTCACCTGACTGTTAAACTGTTTTAAACAACAAGGAAAAACTGCCCTTGAGAAAATTCATTTATTTAGGAAAAAAACCTGAAGCCTGGATGCCTTCAGGGGTTTATATAGGTGCCTTTCACCATTAAAAGTAGCCAAATGTCATTACTATATTATAGCCATATAGTCACCAGCTCTCATTAACTCAGCATCTAATGCCTATTGATTTTGATGGAACTGAAGTGTGAGCAGCTTTGTGAATTAGGGCTCAAATGCCTACTTCTTTTTTCCTGTGTACTATCTTTGTTATTTTTTCTCTGTAAATAATAACCTCCAAAGTGTCTGTGCCGAACTTGTGCAGTAGGAGGAAAAATTTTAGAACATTTATTGAACAGACAAGAAACAGATGTTAACAAACAGCTGATGTTGCGTGTCCTCCGAATATCTCAGTATCATAAAGAGGAGATACCAAGATACTTATAAGCCAGACCTAATAGCAAGGTCACCAGACTACAATCCAGCAGATTCTACTCTTGGTCCTGATTTTTGCTGCTGGCCTAGGCAAATCATTTCACCATGACCTTCCCTCTGTATTTTGTGTGTCTTGTCTAATTAAATGCTAAAATTTATGATTGTTATCACGTGCTTATAAACAGTTGCCAAAATGGAGATCTGGTCAAGTTTGGAGTGCTAGTGATAATTGTAATACAAATAATAAGCTTTGTATGCCTTTATTTATCTTCTCCGTATCTCACAGAAATGTTCTGAACCTTAAAGAAAAAGAAATAACTGCATAAAGGTACTGGGAAGCACTCAGTACAATGCAAACAAGCATTTCCTGAAGAGTATGTTTTTTAATGGTGATTTAAGTAAAGCCAACACCCTCTACCTCTTTTCAAAAAGTGCAGGGATTTCAACAGAAGATGTGAAACAGCTCCTTGCCTGCCACTGAACTCTTCAGTACATGAGCTTTTGTGTTTATCTTCCCTGAGAAGTGGGGTGGGGTGGTGGCAGGGGACTGAAACATATGGCAGGGGACAAGAATTCTAGTTAGGGTGCTGAAGTGGCCAAGTATGCGACAGGCAAGGAGACCTCCAAGCCCCAGGTGACAAGTTGTACAAATTTCTGTATGGCTTCAGGAGCACTATCTGTCATTCTGTCTTGACTTGTTATACAGATACTTTTAACACAGTAATAGATTGTTCTTCAAGTCTCAGCTCAGATTGCTGCTTCTGCTGTGAGTTTGACTTATCTATCCGTTTGATTTTAATGAAAGGGAAAATAAGGCATATACAAAGTAAGGAAAAAATATCTCTGAATCTTGTGTCCATCCTCTATCATATTCCTTTTGGATGAATAGGAACTGCGGTCAGCATGATCACACTGCAGTTACAATTCATAAAACCTGTACTGTGTGTGTTATCTGTAGCACACTGGAGTTGCACAGTGTTAGGATGCACCTGAGGATAACAATCCACTTCTGAGAACAAGTGAATGCAAGTGTTGCAGATTTTTCATAGTCCCATCTAAACTTAAGCTGAAGACTGAAGTCAAGGACGTTCGCGTTTCTTTAGCATCACTCAAAGTCTCCAAATCATGCATGCTGAAAATAAATTCCATACAGAAAGCAACATATCCTAGAAAAATACGCAGGTACATCACTGACTTTCTACACATCTCATCATAACAGCATGTCTTATAAAGAGCAAAACACCTTTTACTGCTTGCATTTATGCAGCAATCTTTATTCCCATCATTTCAGCCTCCTCTGTGCTCATTCCCTATCCCATCATGAATGTTACCTTTGCTCCTGAGAGTTACCAGGTAGGTACATAATGGGAAAAAAAAGGGAATGGGGATTTTCACATCAGTAATCACCAATGGGAAACTACCTCCCAGCTTCCTCCACTGCCCCACAAAGCTGCTCTGAACTCCAGAGCTGGCTGTGCCTGCTGAATCCAGCTTCTCACTAGTAACAATAATTAGCCCAGAGCCTACACAATGAAAAAAGAATGGAGCATATTAACTTAACAAAGGGATTACCAAAATTTACTTTANTTTTTTTTTAAAATGGAAATATAGAGAAGGAAGATGGCTAAGGAAACTTAGAAACTTGGAAACAGTGAGAGGCAGAAATTTTGAACAAAACACCGGAGAGAGAACCATGGGTTTACAGAGGAAATAATAAAGACTTCACTATGCAATAAGTGAAGAAAAAGAATGTACAAGAAAAGAGGAAATGGGAGAAAATAAGCTGTCTGAGAAAGGGAGTGAAGGAGAATAACCTTCACAAAAATGTCTGTAATGCACAATGAGTTAAAAGTGATAAAAAGCCCGAAGAACAGAGATAAGCCAGTGCCAGAGATAAGAAGAGACCCGAGTTTTCCTCACAGCATGTTACACTGACTTTACAGGAGTGCTGCCTTGGGATTTCAGTTTAGCAGAAGGGGACTCTCATTTCTTGCAGGCATCCTGAGAACAGCAGTTGTTTTACAATAATCCCATTGATAGTTTGCAAGCCTATTCCAAAGTTTCATTAATTCAAGAGTGGATTTTATTTTTTTTCCTCCAAAAATGCTTGGTGATAACATTTCATGAAGTTCCAGACATGAGTCTTCAGTCTGCAGTTGACTGTAGGTTGACTGGCATTTGCATAATTCTGTGAGACATGATATTCAATGAGGTTCAGAATCAGTCTGGCACCTCATATGGGAGCCTTCTTAAGAATTGTTAAATTATTTTAATGAACCAGTATTATTCAGAAAACTAATTTTTTTTTTTTCCCTTCAGGATTTGAACTTCAGCCAAATCACTTAAACCATAATCTTTAAAAGTATTCTTGGAGACTTTCTATTTGATGACTATCTTACAAATCTAATCTTGTGTTGTTTCTGAATTTAATACTCTGCAGACAGCAAAGAACAATTTGTATGCAATGTTTCGTACATCAATATAGTGTTTACAAAAATCCTAATTATGACTCTTAAAATAAAAGCACAGAAAAACAATAAATAAATCATCAAAACAAAACAAAGCTTTGTGACCTTTATCCTCTGTTCTACAAACAATACAACATGCAGCAGAAATACAGGAACAAGAATATTAGAATTATGCCCAAATGAGGAAATGATTTTTTTTTTTACAGTGCAACCTCATTTGAAGTGTTCTTTCAGATCAACAGGAGATTGCAACAAGAATGTCTGAAAGCTTTGAAATTGTTTCATAAAAGGTATGTCAAAAAATGCGAAACATGGAAGAGAGATGTGTTATGACACACTAGTCTGTACAAGGAGCTACTTCTCTTCATTTAGCTTTGCTGAGAATAAAGCTTAACTATCAAATTCACATGAAGTACTGGCCTTTTTGAGAAGGTGGCTTCAGTTTCCTGCAGACAGTTGAAGAGTATCAGGTCAAGGACCAGAACAACAGTCATTTTATATACAGTTCTCTTCTTCTGTAGGATTTCCTGGAATGTTTTCACTGAGGGGCACATTGAAAAAAAAAAACGGAGTTCACAGAATATGAGAATATGCTATTGAAAAACGTACACTAGCAGACTCTTGGCTGGAACTTGGTTCTGGATAGTCTCAGGCTCTCTACAGCTAAGAGGTTTTTTCTATCAATTCAACTTCCCTTTAGCTACAAATGTAATGTCAGAACAACTAAAACAAAAAGTACTTTGCACCACTTTCTATGTAACCACCACAAACAGGTTTAACAATTTTACATAGCTGAAAACATGAAGTTAACGTGCAGGTTCAATCAAAAAACAGTCCTCAGAGTGGCCCAAGTCTGCTGGAATATTACATCAGAGTAATCCAGCTCTTCATCTTCCCCATTTAAATAGAGCATGAGGACAGGGCACAACTGGGATGGGACGGGAGAGGGCTGCCCGTGACTGACAGGATGTGACTGTACCTGCACCCTCCCTACCTACCAGAAAATCCTTGCTCTGA
Source organism: Himantopus leucocephalus (assembly GCA_003993805.1). Lineage (NCBI taxonomy): Eukaryota > Metazoa > Chordata > Aves > Charadriiformes > Recurvirostridae > Himantopus > Himantopus leucocephalus. The sequence goes on along the minus strand of RSEF01000002.1, from coordinate 8,406,223 downwards.
TTATACTCAGCAGCTCTGTCCATTGACATCTGATGATAAAATAGCATGCAATTTATGTAATTCTGGGTTAAAGGTAGAACACACATATAAAATATAATTACTCCTGCTTTTAGTTGTAATGCTTTATTTACAAAGAGATATGCAAGTGTCTGCACTCTTTCAAAACAACTGTGTATTAGAGCCTTCCATCACTCCAGAGCTCCAAAGGGTTTACATGCACTGTCAATAAAACCTTCTCTAAGGATGCGATTCCTTTGTCGTCGTTCTTTGACAACACTATAACTTTGCTCTAATCTGTTCTCTTCTGAGATCTCCACTACACCTCCATAGCCTGCCTAATCTTAATGGCCCGCAGAGTTTACCAGTAAGGACCTTATGAGCAGGACAGTGAGTTTACGCCGTGGATTATCCCCCCCAGCCACTACCTTTCCAGATGTGTGAACACCTTTATCGCTACTAGCCGTCTAGTTTACAACTACAGAATGCTAACAGCCAGCCTCAGAAAAGATTACCCAGTCTTCTTTCCTTTTACAATCCATATAGCTCACTTCACAACATTTACATTCCCAGATGGATAACTGATTCCATACCCTGAAGAAGTTTAAAAAAAAAAGTGAAATACATTGGAAGGAAAAACTTACTAGTTCACTACTTCATAGAAGCTTTTTTAATATAATTTTACTAAAATATCCTAAGCGATTTAAGGTGACTCACAAATGCCTAAAAATATAGAAGCTATTTTCCTCCTCTGTGTTTTTTCCTTTATGATGAAGGGAAGGTAAAAGTACTTTGCTTTTGTTTCTTGTTATTTTCTGCTTAGTTTCTACCTTCCCTTTTTGTAAGAATAATAACGTACATTATTTTACTTGAGAAGCTTCTGAATGCATACCACCTGTATCAGCAGGAGGCATGGCAGATAAAAAGCATTAACCACACAGTCGCAATTACAGACCAAAGATGACTGCTAATCTTACTAACGGCTACGTGTTAGTTCTCCCACTTTCAGTCAATGCCATCCACTTTGCAAAACATGTTTGCCTTTGAAATCTATAGGTATATATCTGTATTACACATGTATGAATATAGGTATCTAAAACATGTTATACATTATATTATACATGTATTATATATATAGGAATTTATTATTATTATTATTATTATTATTATTATAGTAAAATAGGGATGACATTTGTTGTCGAAACATTGGCATCTAGTACCATCTGAGATACCACAGACTAGGATACCCACACAGCACTGAGAAATATTGTACAGGACTTGTGGGAGATTCAATCCTTTCTGGAGTGTGAGGGAGGTTAGGCAGGATCCCCACGGCACCTGAAACAACAGGGGGTACTCTTCTTTAGGCAACCAAATCAAGCCTTGTTTTCTAAAATAATTTACGTGAGCCATGCCATAAAAGTCCTATTTCTGTCAATTGGTCTTGCAGGTTTCTCTGTACTGATCTCAGAGGCAAATGTTAACTGTCTAAGCACTATAATTACCTTAGATGAGACCCCTCTGCTATCTGCTTCGAAATTTCAAAAAACAAATGTCTAGTTCTTCAAAAATGGGAATTTTGTTGAGACTCAATCATCTGAATACCTTTGAAAAATACAGATTCAGAGGATACAGGGACTCAAGAGGAAGGAAGAACTAAAAAGGGGGCACTGTATGTTGTACTTAACTTCTTCATGAGGCTTTAAGGTTTGTTGAATGTCTCTACTTGATACAATTTTTATTGGCATTGTAACCTTGGCTTGCCTGCTCCTACATGTCTCATTTTCCAATGTTGCAGGTGGTCATATTTCCACAATATAGAGAGCAACAGTCACCAAGGGAATATCTTGTTCCTGGTACAGGCACTGACAAGCCTTCGCTGATTTTCGAAATAACAGGTCTGGATCCTAAATATTCAGGACAGGAATAGGAGTTAAAGCAGACTGGAAAAGTGCTCTTTGCTGCATTACAGAAGAGATACTGTTCCTCAACTAAACTAGGAACTGAGAAGTGAATTAACCTTTCTTTCTACTTGAAAAAGGAGAAATATGCTTTCCCTTCCCTATATTTTGCTTTAGTCACACAGAATGCCTTCTGCTATTTATACGTAACTCTGTGAATCAGAAATAACTCCACACTGAAAAGCACACAATTTTGCCTGGAAGTATTATGGTAGCGATGAAGGCCTAGCACAAGAGAAATTAGGCCCACCTTGCCTTTTAAAGGAGAAGGTAGGAAACAGCCAAATAACTTCACATTATATTTTTAGGATCCATTCCTAAAAATACTTGAAATTATCTAAATATTGTTGAATATTCTTAGAAAAAGAAGTCTAAAACATGAAGATTTTCCACGGAGCCCTAAGGCTCAGAGATGTAGTCACCATGCCAGGTCACTGGCACATAGTAAAAGACAAGTTTGTGTGATGAAAACAAATCCAATGGGTTTATTTTTAAATACAACCATTTCATAATGAATATTCAGCAAGACAGCTGCAGCCCAAAAATCATCCACTGAACATAGCCAGGAATGGTTTCAAGTAATCATTGCATACATGAAAAAATCCAGAATATTCCTCACAGGTATGCCTCTAGCCTATGTATTTGGGATTATATTTTTTTGTTGTGCATGTTATGTATACCTAAACAGTATTTAAAAGGCAGTTTAGAAAACTAACAAAACAGCACCTCTGGAAGCAATAAAGTTTTTGATTCTCGAAACGTTCATCTGCCAACTTAAAAATGTTCATCTTTGGAAGTAAGGCAATGATGTAGAAACTTTAGCTTGTTTTTTTTCTCCTTCCAACTCAATGGGAAGGTAGAATCTCATTCTGTAATTCTGCAGTGAATATTAGAGCTGGAATTGTTTTAACGGGGTTTACCCTACTTTATGCTGGCTGCTTAAAGAACAGTAGGATAAACAAAATTAACACTTCAATCTTCCTTGCAGTACTACTTAATCACTGTAAAATCATGGGGTAATAAACCAGTCTGTAGAGAAGACTGTCATCAAACACACATACACACAAAAGACAAAATAATTAAACTACAAAATGCAAGCAGGACAGCACCCACCACCCTCAAACCAGGATGGATGGCTTCATAATTCTGCTTATGAATGGCACTGATATTCAGTATTTCTCCCATCTCTAAAGCTGTTTTAACTGTACACATAGCAGTGAAATTTTGCCATCTTAAAATTAATGGCAAACTCCGACTTGCTGTAACTGGCTCCGAGAATGTTATTTTGCAGATTTGTACTACTGATCAGAACATAACATTTCATTGCTGGACACACTGAATAGGTATGATAGAATAACAAATAGCATATTTTTAGATAATCATCTATGCTGGTAATAATGAGCTTAAAAAATGATGAGATCTCATTCATACAAAATTTCTAGACGTTCCTCTTATAAAAACATAAACTTGGGTATCTCTTATTGAATTATGCATTCTGCACAGAACAACAAGAAGCTCTAATAGTGTGTATCACAGAAAGTGGGCATAAAACTAGAGATTCTAGTTATCTAAAGCTATCTGAGTTCAGAAGGTTAGTTTTGACAAGTGAGAGATTCATTCTCTGTTTCTGTGCCCCACTGCATCTGAATCCCTGAATGATCTCTACAGAAAAAGTGTGAAGGAGCAAAAATGTAAGGCTATTTCAAGTCTATTTCAAGTACTGTAGGAGTTTGACAGTATTTCATTTTTCAGCATATGCTAAAGCACCGTGGGATGACTTTATAGCTTCTGCAGCTTCATGCAGATAAATATGGCTAGATAGGATCTGGATGTTTCGTGCAGTTAAAGATGTAAGGAACAGCACCAGCAGGTTACTTTCTGCAGTAAGGTCCTTATAGAGAACAGCAACGTATGAGCCCTCCATAACTAGTTACAGCAGGTGGAATCCAAGCACAAAGAAACAGAGACTGCATCCAAGCTCATTCGCCCCGTTCACAAAGAAAGGCGACGCAGGGTCTGAATTGTACTGTACTGTAGTAGGCTAGTTCACCTGGGGACAATACCTCCAATATTGGTGGATGACTAATTTATGATGACTAACTGAAAAAAAATCATTTTTAATGGAAATGATTCAAAGCCAGGAGGAATAATGAGAAAGGAAAAAAGGATAAATTCCTATTATGTGACCCAGTTCAGGCTTAACTCTGTATATGCTATTCCTGCACAGCGAACTTTTTGCTCCCATTTTGTTTCCTGTTCTTCTGCCCTGTAGAAGGCAGCACTATTGACCAGTTCCAGCTGAGACCTTTTCAATTTCCATACTCCAAGGGCTCTTTTATATCTCCTCAGCTCATTAGAAGGAAACACAGGCAACAGAAGATGGAATGTTTTTCTTCCCCTTTTATGACAGCTGCCATTTGGTCAACTGAGGTGGCACCGCTAGCACAATAAAATCACCAGCATGAAAGTTAATGCATCCCACAGTAGCATGCAAATTTTAAGAACATCGGACTGGCCATTTGCATCAGGGGAGCTCTGTCCAGACCTGGTTTCTGGCTCTGAAAGTGGCCATCAGCAGATGTTCAGGGAGAGAACATCAGAAAACCTTTTCAGTTTGAGGCAACACACTGTTTAAAAACCTAGAGTTAGAGGCTGTATCCGGACCGCGATGTCTGCGAAGTATCAATTCCCCTTCATAGCTCATTGATTCTTTTGGCTTCCATGAGACTCTTCAAAGCCCTAGTGGCAGGCAGGTAAATAAATATTATCTACTTTTAACAGGCAGAAGAAAATGTGTTATATAATGTGTGCCAGATGTTGTGAAAAGTAAGCAATTAACTGTCCTAGCAGTGGTCTATGTGCCACTTGTGTATCTCTTTTTGCCTTAAAGATCTTACAGTCTAGACAGATGGCATAAAATACTCCAGCAGAACACAAAAAGTGTCTACTCTGACACTTGGTAAAGTTATTATTTTTATTTTTATTTTTTTTAAGTATAGGAGTGGGTGACTGGTTTTTTTCTTCTTCTGTTTTAATGCATTAGGCCTTCTGGTTCCTCGTATCTGATACAACACTATTAGACCAAAATGCTTCCCTGTTTTTCTCTTACTTTCTCAGTACATTACCTTTCACACATATAAGAATTAAACAATTTTTTTTTTTAGGCTATCAGCAGAGGATAAAATACTTTACATACTTTACAGGCCAGAAAGCATTACCATCTTCATTACAGTCCAATTAGATCATCAGTAAAGTGAAGACAATATTATTTTCCTATTCTTCAGTCATAAAACAAGTTCTAAGGTATAAAAGATTAAAATATTAGAATTTAGGCTAAGCTGGAAATCAGATTTCAGTGTATTTAATCTTTCTACCTTTGAACAGCAATTTTTACTTTCAGTAAATTCAGAGATAGATTTCTGGGATGTAAATGCCAAGGAGTTTTAGGTAGGGTAGGGTATTTTATGTTCATATGAGGAAAGTCATGCAAGCATCTACAGATTATATCCAACTAACACCATTTTTCATGCTAATGAAATTTTCTTCCTTTATGCACTGAACAATATTTTCAATTTGGGTATTTTTAAAAAAATAATTTTATTATTTCATTTATCCAAGCAGTAATGTGTATCCAAAGGAAAACACAAAATCTATGGTTCATGTATTAGAGTTCTACTGCTCTTTGAGCTACTGTAAAATTTCTGACTTTTCTTTTCCAAACTGGGCAGATACATGAACATATACATCTAATTAAAACATTTGAAAGGACTCGCCAGTTTTCCCAAGCACATGAATCTTCTGGAAAGAACAAAACTTGCAAAGTTTAAGCTCTAAAAATGAAACTTTTGGGAATGGATTAGCATGTGATAAAAGGGGGCAAGAACAGAAACTTTTTGTACTCGCTGCGTAACCTGTGCCACCTGCTCTCCTATAGAAGTGCTCAGTTTTTTCTGCATTGCTTCACAAGTTTTATGTGAGTAGAATCTTTTCAATACATCTGTGGATTAATTAAAACTGCCAGTTTACGTCTAAAGCATAACATGTAATATTTATAATTGTGCACTAGAGGTCTATCACTTTTTGGAAATATAAACCAGCACAGTGCACCTAACTATAGTAGTACTGAAGAAAAATGCCAAGGGATATGATAATTGCCTGCAGTTGCTTATATTCAGCTTTCCACATGATAGTTAATGACAACCATAACCGTAAAATTCATTGCAAGAATAATTACAACTTGCATATGGATTTAGAAAAAACATAAATAAGTATCAGAATGTATATTTCCAGCTAAGCAACAAAAAAAGGACTGGTGTCTTCATTACACATACTTTTGCCAATAGAATTTAGAATTGCAAATTAAACCAAAACCCATTGTATTTTGTTAGACAAGCAAGCAAGTCTCCCACTTTGGAAAGGAATAAACGGTGTTCGCGACTGGTGCTCTTCACAACACTTACAACAGTCTCCCTCAGCAGGAGCCTCTCACCGATGGCAGAAAAATAACAGTAGATAACATTTAAACTGATTAACATGTTTGTGCCTTCCCTTTTACACACACAAGAAAATTTCCTTCCACAGAGGATGACTGTAAGAAAACGATATAACGGTTCATTCACTTTGTGAGTATTAGTGCTCATTTTGTCACCTCATTAGAATTACGTTTGAGAACACTGGATAAAAGGCATAAAAAATTATTATCAGCAAATGCAGCCTACCTGAACCTATTTTTAGCTACTTGTGCTACTAATCAGCAGCACAGATCCCCACTAGGATAACAAGACTGAGTTCCTGACACTTGACAAACAAGAAATGGAACAGCATGAGCAAACTAAAGGTGACAGCCATAATACAGAAAACAAAACGGACCGTGAGAGAACCTTGCTTCACAGAAAGAGAACACAAAATTTTGATGTTTAACTTCCCTGTATTAACTGTGTACAGGTGATCAGAAGCCAAAGTAGAAAAGACTGTACTAAAGTAAAAATCAGCAAATCAAAAAAAGGAGTCTGGAGGAGTGCTAAATTAAAGCAAGTGTATTATTCAGTGCTTTGGAAGAAAGCATAAGCACCCAGAAATTTGAAAGCAGAAGTCAAACCGTCAACGTGTAAGAAGCCCAAGTGCTACAGCAGATTATTTTACGATTTTTAAGAAACGCTTACAAAATTAATTTGCTTTTACTCCTTAGTGAATGAAAAAAAAATAGACAAAACTCAGTTAAAAACCTGTACTGAAGATCTTGTCTCCATCCTACAGCTATATTACCTTCAGACTTTCCTGCACACTGGTTGCATTTCACGGCACACATCATCTATGCAAACAGAGGTAAACACACAATAGAAAAATAGGAGATTTCACCTGAACTCGTATTTCTGGTAATTCTTTTCTTCATAAATACATATCCAAAATGCAAGCAATTTTGTATTGGGCATTCCTTGTACCTTATAATTTTTCTCATGCAAAGGTTGATTTCTAAAATAAAAATTCAAAGAGATTTTCATTACCTTGTACACTTTGCTCCAAAATAGTCCTCCCAGACAATATACTACTTGAATGAAACAAAGCCACATGCTAAGAACAGCAGGAACAAAACATTGAGGATGATCAATAGTACACATACTTAGAGCACAAGTCAGAAAGCGTCTTATCGTAGGCTTCTATGTTTAAACTGAATTTGCACTATACATTTTCCAGTCACCTTGGCATGAAAGAGGACTTTTGAGAGAAAATAGTTCCTAGTGACTTTTTTATAAACGAAACGTTTAAAGCTTATCTTGATTTAATTAATCTGTATAGTTTTCTAGTGAGCAAGAAGTTAGATACCATAGATTCGATTACTTTTCCACGCCAGGAGCAAAAATTAATATATAAAAAAATAGATAGGTTCTCTGCTCTGCTAGAGAAAGAAATGCTCAATGAATCCAAGGTTATTTAAAATATTTACATCCTAAATGAACTTTCACCAGTCACTCCAGTAAGTTCTTAAATTGCCAGGTGGCAATGCAGCTGGCTGCACACATCTTTTCCTCTAGAAAAAAGGATGTCGAGGGCATGTTTGCCATATGCCATTTAACACCATCATCTTAATTTGCTAGGAATGTCTTTACAGGTTCTTTGGTGCTAGATTGTTTACTGGAACCCTGAGAGATTACCCCAGCCAGTGCACTTTGTTAGCATGTAGGTGTACTGGTCCCAAATACCAAGCTGGTCATTCATATCTGCATTTGATTATAGCACTCTTTGTCTATAAAGAGGAGGGTCAACATGTCACCTGAAAGAGGTAACAGGACATCCAAGAGTCCGAGAGGCCTTCTGAGTCCTCAGCTGCTATATGCTTAAACTGAATTTCCTGTTCCCACTCTGCTCACTGCAAAGAGTAGAGAACAATATTCAAAATATTTAAATTACCACAGAAGGTTAACTCCCCAAAAGACAGAGCATAAGGGGAATGGAGTAGGTATGGACAGAATACATTATAGACAGTCTGGTTACCTTAGGGAGGAAATTTTGTATACCAGCAAGCCCCAGAGCTGTCATAGCACCATTCAAAACAACCAGAACAATCACCTGCAACTCCTACACTTGCATTTCTTGGAGGATAACATGATGGTAGACTGTATACCAATGTCTTCTGCAAAGACTATCCACTCCTCTTTTAGGAGAGAAAACATCTACATTTGTATAAATATGTACAAGTCAGCAGTAACGACAATTTTCTTCAATAATAAAGACCTCATGAACAATAGCTCAGTTTTCAGTGACTCGTTTACAAAAGAAGGGTAATTAAGACATTAACAAAAAAAGCGCTGTCTCCTAGTCCGCTGCCACAATTACGTAACCACCAGGCTTCAGGCCAGGGCAGTTTTGTGACAGCATCCATTGCTCTGACAAATAACCTCCTCTGCTCCACTAACATGGAGAAGGCATCCAGGCTCATCCCATTGGGCTACTCTGCAGCACAGGAAAGTCTCCTCAGGTGTTCATGGTTACGGGGATAAACAGAAGTACCTGAAATGGTGCTTCCTCTCAGAATGAACCCAAAGGGATCATCAGAAGCCCTACAGAGCCCACAGGTCTCAGCCCTCAGCGTTATACTACTGAACACCAACCTGGGAAAGCCAGAGACGGAAATTGCACTGAATTATCAGCAGTGCAGGTAACCGCAATTTTTTCGGTTCAGATATGAATGGCATATTCTCCTACTGTTCTCACAGCCTGGCTGAAGTCAGTACTTGACTGAAGACCAGATGGCTAATCCCAAAGCCAGAAAAAAAATGAGGCAGCCTTTTGAAGAACATGTCATTATTTCCATTAAAGTAACCTGTGGGGGTTCCAATACAGAGAAGAACCCAGTAACAGTGAGCCCCTTCCAAGCGTGCCTCAGAGAATATACACCTTAATTATACATTAGCATTCCTGTAAATTTAAGTTCTGGGTATTCACTAAATCAAACTTCTGATGGCTAAAGAGTGGTACATGTGACCATGCAACCTTAAATAAAGACTTATTCACTGAACGCACATTGATTGAGAGACATCTGCAGGAAAATCATCTCTGAGTACATAATTTAAAAACTATCAGTGTATGTAGGCAAAGGAAGCAATTTAAAACAGGTGTTTTCTGGCTTAAAGTGACAAATGCTACAGCCAAAGACTTGGCCGCATATGCTAACCTTGCCACAAAGAAGGCTAATGGTATCCTGAGCTACATTCGAGGAGTGTTGCCAGAAGGTTGAAGGGGTGATCCTTCCCCTCTACTCAGCACTGGTGAGGCCACACCTGGAGCACTGGGTCCAGTTCTGAGCTTCTCAGCACGTGGACATACCAGAGAGAGTCCAACGAAGGGTCACAAAGATGATTAAGGGACTGGAGCATCTCTCCTATGAGGAAAGCTGAGAGAGCTGGGACTGTTTAACCTGGAGGAGAAGGCTCGGGGGAGATCTCATGAATATGTACAAATATCTGAAGGGAGAGTGCAAAGAAGATGGAGCTGGGCTCTTTCCAGTGGTGCCCAGTGACAGGACCAGAGTCAATGGGCACAAACTGAGATACAGGAGGTTCTCTCTGAACATCAGGAAACACTTTTTTACTGTGAGGATGACAGCACTGGCACAGGCTGCCCAGAGAGGTTGTGGCATCTCCCTCTCTTTGCCATCTGGACATAGTCCTGGGCTGTAGGTGGCCCTGCTTGACCAGGTGGGTTGGACCAGATGACCTCCAGAGGTCCCTGTCAAACTCAATCATTCTGCGATTCTGTGAAAAAAGGTAACTCACCAGTTAAGCTGAACTCAAAGAAAATCACTTTACTTCTGTGTGCCCACACAGAGTGGGTGTGTAACAAATGTGGCACAACAAATCCCCTTTAAATTCACACTTTTAATAATTCAGGTTATCTTTATGTGTGCACATGAAGAAAAACTTCAAGAAGCAATATTTCCATGTTTTGGGGATGTGTTTTCTTTGCTCTTTTGTTTTAAAGGAAAAAAAATATCTAATTATCTTCAAGTGTAGCAAATCCTGTGCATCAGCAGCTGTCTGCTCTATAGAAGAGGCCTTTACCACTTAACCTATGGGACTATACCCTTTGCTAAAAGCGGTAGAAGATTGCGAGACTGGCACTGCATCAAGCTGACCCTGAGCTGGGAATTCATTTCCAGGAGTCCATTCTTTCCCCTCATACTACTTTAACAGATTTCAGGCTTTCAGACTGTTATTTCTGCAAAGGTGGTGTGCAGTTACACTTGGGTTGTTCGTTGTGTTATTCCATTTTGGAGATAAAATTGCAAAGAACACTTTCAGATCAAAACATAACAAAACATTTCCTTCTATCTAAAAGTTTGATCAGATTTCTAACTACATCAGAATATTTATTCCACAAATTGGGGTGGCAGAGCAGCTTAGTACTTTCATTTTAAGAATAAGGAGTAGCACATGATCGTATGTATTTCTTAAAAAAATTTTCTACCTGAAGTTCTAAACTACATACAAGAACTTAAGCTAAAGCAACATGAAAGGCATGTGCCAGGAAGTACAAGAGATGATCAGCAAAGACATTAACCTGGATTGTGACAAAATGTTGCAACAAGAATAAAACAAAATCAAAGCAAATACTGCTTATTTGCTATCCTTTTTTATTTAAAATGAGTACATATGTAAATAAAAGATCTTCATTATTTAAAAATGGAAACATAATTTTCAAGTTGAAAGCATTCCTTCAGCTTTTCCTTATATAAGTTAACAAAAATTTTCCTAACTGATTTTCAATAACAGGAAGGCAAATGCACATAACTAAAAGCATATCACTATTTCAACTTTAAGACTACTCAAGGAGAAGGGACATCACACTTAGGGGGATTCCAAGTTGTTAACAGTGCCTTATTTTTCACAGCTAGTCTTTGCCAAACCATTTAAAAGCAAGCTTGCTATTTTGCACATCACTAACGCCTACCCATCCTTCACATTTCGCTCCACTAGTGCCCTTTTGTATTATACATCAAAGCACAGACCTCTTAAATAGAATGCTGGAAAAAAAAAGTGACGCTCTAATGTTACTTACATTCCATCACACTGTTACTCCTTGCTTTTACTTGTCGTTCTCTTTGAATCCCCTATTGATGTGACACATCGGGACGTGGATATACTGCAGATGCAGCATGATTCATCAGGAGTATATGGCTCCACTTTCAACACAAAAATGCTTTTAGAAGATATCCAAGTTCATCGACTCAATGGTTCTCACTAGGAGGCTGTTTTAACACTGGTTTTCTTAGTTTTCTCATGCCAGAGCAGTGTTGCCGTTTTCCCTGCGTCCCTACTTCTGAAGTCAAGTACCGCGGTATTAAAGCCCCTTAGGTGCCGGCACTGGGCTAAAGTAAAACAAACTTCTGCTAAAATCTTAGTGCTGCTTGCTAGATTGTTCCCTTCATTCTGCCTTCTTGTAGTCAGAAACAGTATTTGAATTAGTTTTATGAATTTTATGAGTTAATTTTAACAAACCCTGACAATTTTTTGATCTGACAAATAACTGAATACAGCAACCTAACCAGGATAAAACAGTAAAAAGAGATAAGGACAGAAGGCAAAATAAAAATAATGCTGACAGGTTTAGACAGCAAGAATATGTAATTAAGGATTTCAGAAACACACGATTGGCAGAAAATCCTCATAGCTGGTAGAAATTTCACTGTGACTAGATCTGACAGCCATCTTGAACTTCTGACACCTGACAAGTTAATTGAGTCATTTGCAACCCATTACCTGCTCCAGCTACTTTCATTTTCTAAGCAAAAATACCTGTCCTGGAGCAAATCTTTCTATGACACTAGAATATAGTAGCTGGTTGATGATGAGTAGCCTTGAGGAGATTTTACTGTGGCTCTGTCTCGGGAAGAAGAGGACATAATTATCTGCAGAGACATAGAGAAGGAAAGAAACTCTGGAAAATAACAATTCCGTGAGCACTTATTACTGGCACAGAATGGCATGATCACAGTGCTGACTATTCATTCCTGCTTGCTTCACCTCCGGCTAGCTTGAGCTGGGATTAGTTCTCCCAACCCGCAGAGGAAAGGGGCAGTACGAGGGCAGCATAGTGGGAGCGGGAAACGATTGCCAGCTCAGTAGAAGGCAGATGAGCAGGACAGCTTGTTTGGCAGCAGGGTAACTTTGTGCTAGCTTAAAATGTGCATGGAACTACACTGCTAATACTCACTATATTGTTGCCAGAACTGAAAATTACCATTTTGTTTGGTAGTCCATTTCCTTGGAATTCTGCAAGAAGAGTATTCAGATGTACTATTCCAAGTCCTTGACTGGAGGTTGCGTCCAAACCTAAACTGAAACCCAACTCAGCACCTGTATTCCTTCCAAACTACTTTCTCTCTACTGAAAGGCCTGTGCTTGCCACAGGTTGATCTTAGCTTCCATGGAAAGACCCCTTATTCCATACCAGTTCTTTTACTCAATTATTGCTAGAAAGCAATGTTGAATGAACTGTCATTTCCAAATCAAGGTCATCCTTTGCAGCAGATATATTTGTCTGGAATAAGTTTAGCTGCCATTGTTTCATTGCACTTTCAAGACAGTGACAGTCCAAAAGGATGATCAAACAAGCCTAATCCCATGCATTTTCATTACTCTGTATAGTTTTGTCAAGTTTGCTAGTACATATAAAGCACATAGGCATTCACATTTAAGCCAACATACATATACTCTGTAAAGTAGTATTAATTTTGCCGTTTCAAATAACTAAGGACAAATCTGGCTTCCAGTTTCTTGAAAAGATTGTCTAGCATTCCCTGCACACTGCTTGGCTCCAACAGTAACTTGTCAAAAGTATCACAACTGAAAACTTTTTGAGAGATAAAAATCTTCTAGGTTACACTAACTTGTAGCCCTCATGTGTGAATGCAAAAATTTGACGTAAACCAGACATCTGTTCCAAAATATTAAAAGCTTTCTTTCTAATTTTTTTTTTCTTAAGTGGTAGAATGTGATCTATGCCTTCTTTCAGTTTCTGGAAACACCTCTATACATTGTAGAAATCAGGCGAAAATCACAGTTATCCAAGGGGGTTTAGGTTGAATTAGGACAAAAAAATGATTACTAGTGTAGCCAACCCATCAGATTTTATTGCCAGCAATGAAAAATAAAATATAAAATAAAATAAATAAAATAAAATACAATAAAATAAAATAGGATAAAGTAAGTTTTTGACAATAAACTTCCACCACTCAAGATTACGGAAGAAAGCTGTAAAACATGACCTAGAGCACATAAAAAATGGATCCTGATTTTAGGAAGTGTCTCGTAATTTTTGCAATTTTTGCAATACCGAGTTGCTGTGACTATTCAAATCTTTAATCTTGTTACATCTTTTCTACTTTTTCATTTATTAGAATCAAATTTCTAAATTCCTAACATATTACAGCATGTTTCTATCCCCATTTTCTATTTGGAAACTATTATTAAAAATTACTTCACAGAAAAGTAGATAATGTTTTAAAAACTGTATTTGAATGGCATTCTAGAACGTAAACACTAAAAGCTGTATGGGCAACAGGAAAAGTAACTGGACATGGAAAAACTACAACAACGTAAAAGGAACAGAAGATTAGAGCAACAAGCATTGTATGAAACGAAACGACAGAGATGATAATTCCAACCTAGGCCTCAAATTTGACTCAAATGCTAAATTAAATTTTAAAATGATCACATAGTTTCTGTCAAAATTAAACATTATTCCAACTCTAGAAACCTGAGCAATCAAGTTAGAGTGGCAGAGTTAGCACATTTATAAATCTCTAAAATTCCAAGATGTAGATAGAAGGAATTACTTTTTGTGCACTCTGATTCATATCAGTGAAGAGTCCGGAGCGGTTTGCTCTAAAAGCAGTTCAGTAACCTAACCAAATGTCACATCCACGGAACTGCAAGAAGAATGGTAACTGCTTGCTGCACGAGGCCAGTGGTTTAACTCATCTCTGGGTTACCATTAAATTCAACAACTAAATTTAACACATCCTCAGGACGTATTTAAAAGGAACAGAAACATGTCACCTTATTTGTGATTTAGCTGAGCAGAAGACAGAGATGTCTTAAAGCTGTGGATTCTGAGAGATACTAAATAGCACTGTGTCATAATATCTTTAGTAAGTGATAATACAAGACACAGAATATATGTACAGAGAATGAAGAATACATTTTTCTCCTGGGCTACTTGTAAATATTTAAAGTTAGGGAAAAGATACAGTAATTTATTGGCGATTGTCAGAGCAACAGAAGAAGAATTTTTCTCACCAGTAAATCACTGCTCTGTCTGCCAATAGGTAATCAGTTATTCCACACTACTACATCTCAGCTGCGATGTCATCTTGTCACTGTGATGTATCTCCACTTTGAAAAAAAGTCTCTAAATATAAAATTTATACTACTCTGTAATTAATGCAGTTTTTTCCTTAAGCTCTAATGCAGTTACTATTGTAGCTCAGTTGAAATGAGTATTATTGACCAAATTCTATCACAACTTAGTTTATGCAGAATGAAAATCGAAGTAGTCACACAGGTCCTGTGATGACTAAAGGTAGCAGTGCAGAGGCAGAAAGCTGAATCCTTTGGGATGGGACCAGGTAAGGAGGACATCTGGCATCCTGCCATAGCGATGCTCTCTGGAGTGACCGCACTTCATCCAGAGCTCAAAATGAGGGGTAAAAAATCCCAGGTGACCTCACTTCAGAAGCACCTGGTATATATCATCATAGTTAAACCTTAAACTTTTTATTTTCAGAGTTGCCAGCCCTGCTCCAGGCTGTGTGCCAAATCAGCCACTTAGGCAAAAAGAAGAAAAAATAAGATGAATTAAGCCTAACATAGAGTGGAAAGAGAACTAAAAAATGCTGGCAAATCAATCCAAAAAAGGAAAGGATTGATATTTTTAGTCTCAAACTTTTCTGGATTTTTTTTAACTTTTTTTTAATATAAACATAAAATTATAATCAAGTTTCAATTAATATTATTGACCATTTATTATTCATATCAATAACTATAATCATAAGCATAATGAAACCAAGAAAAAGCAAAATAACTTTCATGCTGATATTGTTTCTTTACACTTAAAAAGCTAGCTTATTTATGCTCAAAATTTTGCCAGAGCTGTATTCCCATTCACTTCCATCCAAAAGCCTCACAAGTTATATAAGCTTTTTTACCTCAACCGTTCTGTCTGTCAGGCTTTTCCAAGCTACAGCAATTAATATAATTCTACTCAAATAGCGCACACTTACTGTTTCCTACTTTTTCCAATTATCAGCATAATTTGGAGATTTAGAACCACACTAGTTCAGGCAACAGCATCTTCTCATTTCATTAACTTCTAATTTAATTTTTCAAAGTATATCCCATTCATCACTTTTTAGTTAGGATTAGTATCTATGTGTAATCTCGTGAATAAATGTTCTTTTTGTTATTTTGTTACAGACTAATTTTGTTATTCCTCTAATATAGAAATTAAGCAAAAACCAAAACTAAACCATAGAGTAACATTTGCAATTTGCATTGTCTTAAAAAGGAAAATACATAGTGGAGTATATATTGCTATAGGACAAATAAACTGCAGGTTTCTTGCTACTATTGAAAGAAGTTGAAATTTTCCACTCCTCTTGATGCCTATAAAATTGTACTTGGGTAGAATTGCCCTCCAGACTCAGGTAGTTCATTGATACCCTCTGCCCCACAGTACTCTTTATTTTAGAGCTGATTTACTTTAACATTATGAAGGAAATAGTAAAGAAGGTTGAAAGAAAGAGTTTTCTAGGGAACTACATCTGTTTCCCATTGATTTAGAAAACCTTTGCTATCCTTAAATTTCTTCCCCCTTGGAAAGGTATGATTACAAAATATTTCTCAATTGTAGCAAAGCCCAAAAGGTAGAACCACAATTATTGTGAAAAATTGCTTTTATTAACCTACTTCCTATGAAGTTTATTTGACATTAATGCAAACTAAGATTAACACCACTTAGGATGTAAATAGTGTTTGCCAACATAAAGGTTAGATGAATAGGAACTCATTTCTCCTTCTAACTAACTATTATGATCTTAGACTTATGACACAAGGTTCCATGAAAACATCATCTCTGTCCTCAGTTATGGTCAAACAAATAAATCCAGAGAAAACCGTGAAAGGATTCAGCTTGTTCCCCAGCTGAGGGAGGGGGTAAGACAGAAGGCTTAAAAATTCATAAGCAGGATGGAAAAAGTAAATAGGAAGAACTAAGTTTACCATCCCTTCAACCACAATCAGCATATTTTTTAAAAAAATTACTCTTATAAAACTCTAGAAGTTAGTGCTCAAGAATGCAACATAATCTTTGTCTTCGGACTCCCTCAGTTGAAAATTTCTGAAGGCTGGCAAAATATACCAGAGAAAGGTGACTATATGCTTGCCCTGTTCTTTTGTACTCTTTTAGGCAAACGCTATAGGCAATGGGCAAAGAGTGTATGGGGCTGTATGGATCCTGAGTGTGGCCCAGAACAGCTCTTATCAGGTTCACTGGCAGGTAGCGATGTTCCACAGTTAAAAATAGGACCAAGGTTACACAGAAGTAAATAGAAGCCAAAAATAGATACAGAAGTTCCACATGATATTCAGTTCCAGGTATTATTTCTCTGTAGCATATGGTTATGGATGTTCAGCTGGATACAGATACTGCAGTGAAGGGATATATATTTTAATTTGAATTAATTATATTTTAATTTGAAGAAATAGTCAATGGGGTGACCAAGGTATTTTGGAAATAATCCTAAATGCTTTGTTTATCATGCAAACATTGCAGAAGCTTTCTGTGACGAAAGACTAAAGGCATATTCTTCACAAAGAATGAAGTAGCTGTGATAGGTAACCAGTAGGCACAAAAGCCAACAGCTATTCAGTTCACTCTAACTTAACCACCCGCATTTGATCTGCTGAAAAGCTCTCTAGACTCGACAGATTATATTGACTATAATGGGAGCTTAGATAACTAATTCATGTACAGACACCTACATGGAGACCTCTAAACATAGGTGTCTTAATCTGTAGCTGAATCCGGCCACGCATAATTCAACCGGGCCTTGACTAGTCACATTTGAGTAATGCATATTATAATGCTTTTATGATTTTATTATCTTCCAGCCAGGCTTTGATTGCTGACCCCATTTAGCTTTCCAGATAATAGCTGTTTGATGATTTGCCAAAACCAAAATCCTATGTACAGATTGTTCTTTGCTGAAGTGATTGATTCAGGACTTATTTTCAAGATCATGTCTGCCCCATTTGCAGATGTTCTGTTCTTCTTAATAAGGACAGGAAAACTGACAAGTCTTGTTAGAAAATTCATATCACTTCTCTTCTGTTATTCCAGTCTGCAGCTTGTCTGAAAACTTGCTGCTACTATTCATTCTTTTAGTCAAAACCAATAAATCCCACTCTTCATCCAATTTTTATTTTCAGATAGGATTTTCAGAGAGACCTAAAGGATTAGACTTCTCAGCCCTCATTAGCAGTCACTGGGAACTGGGCTTTTAACTGTCTGAAACTCCTTATCTTACTCCTATAAGCTTTCGCATTCTGCAACTCTGACTCCATACAGACAGCAGGTAATCACTGAGGCGAAGTGTGGTTTAAAGGACTGTTTTCAAATCGAGGCGCTACTTACCCGACCGCAACCAAAGCTGATGCCTGTACCATTACAAGCTTGCTAGCCGGTCTTATGATTCCTTCACAAGTAACTTCAAATGTCAAGATAACTCTGGGATGCTGGTACTTGTTCTTTCGGGCTGCTTCTAAAAATAGATGAAATGGGCCAGCGACAGTTCTCCGACCCTGGTATTGATTAGCACAGCATGGCTCACATCCATTTGGCTGACTTCTCTCACTCTACTCCTGTCTCCTTGCCCTCCAAAACAGAATAGCTGCATCCTACCTGCCTATTTGCAGTGGTCTTTGGCCCATAATATATCCCCAGTCCTTGCTTGGGTATTGTCTGGAAAACTGCTTATTTGACACTCCAAACTCAGCTACGGACATGACCATGCTAGCAATTCCGCAGTATGGATGATCATATATCTGTGCTCAGGCCCAAATTCTGTTCACGATTAGTTTATTAACAAAGACATAACCTCATGTTCCTAGAGCTGATGCAGTTTGGCTGACAGTTGGGTTTTTTTAGTCTGAAACTGTAAGGAGTAGACCTCTTGATGGGTACATTTCACTGAAGATTTTTTTCCCAAAGCAATTATATTCTTCCCTGGGGATGTAGCTTTCTCTGTCCCTTCTTAGCCTGAAGACATAATGACATTCTCTGAAAATGGAGAAATCACTAAAAAATCACTTAGTCATCTTTTCAGTGTGGTGGGCTCTCTCTGCCGATGGTTGGCAGTGTGAGTTTCAGAAGACAGCCTTAACAAACCCCTTAACAAACGTATTTTGAGAGGTGTCTATTTAATTCACCTTCACAGTATTAGTGTCCAAGTAAAAAGGTGAAGACCTACAGTCTCAACTACATGGAAGTTTGACTACAACTTTGAGACAGGTGCCCGAATCCAGACAAGAGAGAGGTTAGACTGTTGCTTCTTCTCCACTGCCAATTACTGCTGTGTATTTCCAGTCCTGGTGCCTTGCGTGCTCTTAAGAGCCCCATTTCTATCAGGTGCCTAACTCTTCCTCTTCCTTGTTCAGAAAACTCTGTTGCCTAAACCAAAATTGCTTAGCCGAACACTTAATTTATATGCATTGCTGGCACAGGTGACCCTAACAGTGACCAAGTTCTTCTTTGGATGTGGTCCTCAATATTTTTGCTGCCTTTTCTTACCTAATTCAGGTATCATTTCCACATTTCCTATGCTATTCTCATTCTCAGTCCCGTCATATTTCTCCGGTTTCAGTTGCCTCATTTTGAAAACCTCAACTGTTCCTTAAACAACATGCTTCTTTATCTCATGTCCTCCCTTTCACCTCTTCTATTTCTTCTATAACTTTTCCAGGGGAAAGGTCTTCCTTGTCTTAGTTCTGTTATCTGTCTCTTCCAACACACATTAAAAAAATGGCCTGTTGCCTTATTATATTGTGATTCTATCCCAATCACCCAATCCTCTTCTAGACACTCAAATCATGTATTTCATTTGTGAGTTCTTCCTTGTGCCAACCACCATTTTACTGTGATGCTCTCAGGGCTCTGAGCTCTCTCCTCTCCTCCTAGAAGCCAAGCAGCTCAAGGCCAGCTCACCGAGAGGAGCTGTTATGAAAAAAGAGCTGGAAGCAGGGGCTGCCCACTCTGTCTCTTGGGAGCTGCTGTTAAGCTGCGACCCTGGGCCCTAGCCTGAACTGCATTGCAGCTCTGTTGCCACCGTATCGATGCCTGGGCACGCACCCTATTGATCCAGACCCTGACCCAGACCTTCAGAGTCAATACCCCAGCCTCATCTCAGGCCTTTCTCATCACTATGGGCTTGCTCAGTGGCCGGGACTCTCAGCTAAACCTGGCTAAGGTCACCAGATCTGCCCTGCTTGCCTTGCTCAGGTGCAGTGGGACCGGGTCCTTGTTGGTGAGGCTACTGCCTGTGCCAGCCTTGTTTCCATCCCCTGAGTGAGCTGCTGGCTCACTTTCCTTTAGGGAGCAGACTGCCTTTGCTCTTCCCTGGCAGATTCTTCCTGAGCCATTTTTCATTCAGACTTTTACTTCTGCTGAAATAGCACTTGGCTTTTATCATCTAGAGACAAATACATTCAAACAGCTCTTGCTTCTTTCATTATTGTTCTTGACTTAACTACTTTATTTAGATGGTGTGTATCAATCTTACCTTTTATGATAGAAGTAGGCTTTGGTTTTGTAATCATACAATCAAAATTTTTTTTCTCTTTTTTTCTCTTAGCAATCTTTCAGGAAATATGGAGATTATAATCGCTTTCCTTTATTAATAGGCATCTCCCAAGAGTCTAGCAATTTCCTTTTTAGCACTTTCTAGTGCTTTCCTTCTTTCACATGCCTTTTCTAAAAAGGCTTTCTTCTTTAAAGGTACAGTTTCTATTCTTAAATTGAAAACATCCCTTTCCAGTTTTTCTCCAGTTTCTTTACCAGTTCTTCTTGGTTTAGTTCTATTGACTCCATGGAGACAAATAATTGAACACAAATATGAACTAGGAAAATCCTAGTCTGCTTCAGTTGTCACCTTTCTTTACTACTACTTAAAAGTTATTTTCTATCCACCTGCACTTCTCTTATAATTAAAATCTGAAGATATACTATGAGATCTGGATTTATTAAGAACTGTTCAGTCTTTTCATACTTCCAGACATACTGTTTTGTCTCTTACTTTCTACATTTTTCCATATTTTCACCATTTCAGTTCTATTTCAACGTCTCTTATTTCTTTTTAACACCCCTTTAAAAGACTGAACAGTCATCAATTTGTTTTGTTGCAAAAGCTATTCCATTGCTGTACTCTTCTGTTGTTCTTATCTAATTTTTCATCAAAGGCATTACAAATAAAAGTGGAAACATTAGATGCAAGCATCTAATTGTTTTCTTCACCTGAAAGTTTCAATGGTTCTCTAAAGCCCATCCTGTCCTTTCATGTACAGTATTACATTATTCTTCTCCATAAGTTTATTATAGAGAAAGCAGAATACTTATGCAAATATGAGATTAAGTTAGAAAGTACATATAACTTTATTTTTTAATACAATTTCTTTCTTTAACAACACAAAGGTTGCATTAGAAAAAAAAACCCCAACTGTTAATTGGGCCCTTGGAATACGTCTTTATTGAGAACATTTACTATCAATGATTCAATCTTTTTATGAAAGAATTTGTACTGTTATGATCTGCATTTGTGCAAAACCCTTTGCTCTGAGTCATTCAGCTGATGGCTACTTTCCAAAATACTGGAATTAATCACCACAAATCTACTGCAGTGATAGAAATGTAAGTTTTGAATAATGGATCTAAGAAGCCTGTATTACATTTTGGCTCATAAGATGTATTACCAGAAAACGGACATTAAAGATATGCGCGCAGTGCAGCAGACTCCCAGAACTCAACAACAGGGTAATGCATGACATGAGAAATTTAAGGTTTTCTGGAGTTTCCAAAGTCAGCTGGGATCTAGTTTGGAAAGATAGTCTTACGGTCACAGAAATCTAATCTTTAACATCAGAATTATCATTACATTCAAAGGGGTTGTTAATTGAATGCCTTAATTTATTTTTGAGAGCAATGAATAAACCTGGTGATAAATTAGAGGTTTTCTTGATGAGCAAAATTAAGAGAGGATGCAAAACAGACCAAAGGAAAGCAAGGCAACCCTTAATATCCCCACCCAAGGGGTTTCTTCATCTTTCTCAGCTCCAAGCAGAAATTACATATTGTTTTCCAAATACAATAAGGGGGAGAAGGAACTGGGAGAAATTTTGATAGAGCAGCAGCAAAATTTTGAGGGTCTTATTAGCAGGAGCAGGCCTGGGGGAGTGGAACAGGGTTACTGTTAATATTCTTGTTGCTTTTTGTGTTCTCCAGAATTCAGCAGGACAGAACTAGGCAGCATTCCTAAATTCCCCTAATTTTGTCAATAATTCACAGAAAAGCACAGAGCCAAGCTCATCATGAGAATTAGTGACCTTATCACTATGATGAATTAGCTTCTCAAAGTTTTTAATATGGGATAATTATATTCACTCTGGGTGGGGGGTGGGGCAGAGAATAGACTTCAGAATAAGAATTTTTTTCCAAGGGCAGAGAAAAATCTAAAATCTATTGCTAAAATGTGCGTATTTTCAATAAATCTTAAATAAATAGCCATGGATATCGCCTGCAAACCATATGATGGCAATTATGAAGAGAATCATGGCTCATGCTGCCATCTTCACATGGTTTTATTTCATTAGCATAATGGCAGATGTGCATTTCTGGCAACGTGACTGGCGAAACATATTCTGAAGCAGAACTGTACAGCTAACCAGACAATTAATATTATGTCCTTTTTCATTATGCTGTTTGTATTTGGGCAGTAAGATAACGAGAAACTTATCATATAGCTAGACTCCCCATTCTAGAATGAGATCTAGATACCATAGATTTAGTGGGAGGAGGAGATACCTCTGCTCATATTGGAGTTTTTGAGGATTTGGTAGTTTTCATTTTACCAAAATACCCTTTCATCCAGTCTTTTTCAATCTACATAGGCCGATAACAATATGAAACCACCTGGAATACTACTGGTCTCAGTCAAGCATTACAATACAATCAGGAAAAAAATCACAGGATGTTGTAAAAAAGACAGAGATTCAGCAATTTTGTATTTAAAAAAGTCATTTCTGTGATTTCAAGTCATAAATAGTCTCTCGCTATACACTGAAGAACCTGTCTACACTGCAGAAGTAAGAAAAATATAAACTCATTACTTTTCTCTGGCCTTTGGAGGACTTGTATATTTGAGTAGTTTTTTAATATAAGCTTACAAGCACTGTCATAAATTATTCAGTCTTTGATTTTATATTGGATTTGTTCCACAATGCAGTGATCAATCTGTGCTCCTTTCAAAAATGAGAATGTGTGAATTACAGAAGTTAGTAAATTCTGTTTTAATTGTTTATAGTCTGTCACTGTGGGTCAGACATTTGGTTTATTAGTGCAGACTGTAATCACTATGTTTTGCTGCATATTCAAGAACCAGTGTCCCAGTTCCTTTTTAGTTTTTTATTTAATGAGCTACAGAAGACCTTTCATATGTATTGATGATTCTGTTAAGTCCATCCGCTTGCAGGTTTTGCACAGGATTTCATCATTAGCAGATAATTACCACTAACCCTTATTTTCTGCCATATTGCTCCTCTGTTCTCACTGCAGTCATAGAAAGGCACTTCTTTTGACACCTACTTCACTTCCACAACTGTTTTAATATATTAAATTCCTTGCTAATTTTTAGTGGACTGAGAATAGCCTATTTTGCTCAGGAAATGGCTTGCATATAGAGCAGTATGGTCAAAGAAAAAAAATGACTATGCCCTCCAGCTAAGAATAAATGGCATCTCATGTAGCTGAAGTAAATGCGTCAGTAATACTATTACTGTTAAAAAAGAAAAAGGAAAACTTTTTCCAGGAAGTTAACACATAGGCAAAAATATTCCTTAACAATTTTAATGAGATGCAGTAATATACATCAACATTTCTCTTCTCAAATACTTGTAAATTTTTCTATTTGTTTTCCGATATCATTACAATCTTTTGGGGTTTTTACTAGATTCTTTTCAATCCTACTATTCTCCCTCTACCTTCACACTCCTCATTGTACTGTTGCTGTTCTGAGCTTGCCCTCTCTCTTAACGTTCTGACCAGTCCTTCCAAAACTTGCATTACTTAAAGTTGATTATAGCATTCTGGAAATAGATATTCAGCAATCGAATAGAATAGAATAGAATAGAATAGAATAGAATAGAATAGAATAGAATAGAATAGAATAGGATAGGGTAGGATAGGATAGGATAGGATAGGATAGGATAGAATTAGAAGGGACCGACAATGATCATCTAGTCCAACTGCCAGTGATAAGAAACTATATCATGCAGCTCAGCAGAAAGTTGCCAGTTAACCTTCTAATATCTCTAAATATGGAGAATATGCCACATCACAGGTATTATCCACATTAAAAACTGCAGGTAAAAGCTTCTTTTTTCCTTTAGTGTAAATTAAACTTTTAAAGGAAATAGAGCAACGTATGAGAACAATATTCCTTTCAGCTTTAGGAACAAATGCAGCCCATCTGAATGGGGAAGCTGTGTATTGGCACATGTGTATTGGGTTTGCGTGGCAAGGTTTTGGTAGCAGAGTGGGCTACCGGGGTGGCTTCTGTGAGAAGCTGCTAGAAGTTCTCCCTGTGTCCAATAGAGCCAATGCCAGCTGGCTCCAAGATGGACCCACGCCTGGCCAAGGCCAAGCCCAACAGTGATGGTGGTAGAAGGGGGGACAGAAACCACACAACATCAACTGTAGCCGAAGAGAGGAAAGAGAATATGTGAGAGAAACAACTCTGCAGACACCAAGGTCAGTGAAGAAGGAGCGGGAGGAGGTGTTCCAGGTGCCGGAGCAGAGATTCCCCTGCAGCCTATGTTGAAGACTACAGTGAGGCAGGCTGTCCCCCTGCAGCCTATGGAGGTCCACAGTGGAGCAGATATCCACCTGCAGCCCATGGAGGACCCCACGCTAGAGCAGGCGGATGCCCGAAGGAGGCTGTGACCCTGTGGGAAGCCCGTGCTGGAGCAGGCTCCTGGCACGACCTGTGGCCCTGTGGAGAGGAGCCCACACTGGAGGAGCCCGTTCCTGAAGGACTGCACCCTGTGGAAAGGACCCATGCTGGAGCAGCTCAAGAATAACTGCTGCCATGGGAAGGACTCATGTTGGAGAAGTTTGTGGAGGACTGTCTCCTGTGGGAGGGACCCAACGCTGCAGCAGAGGAAGAGTGTGAAGAGTTCCTGCCCCCCCCAAGGAGTGGCAGAAACAATGTGTGATGAACTGACCACAACCCCCATTCCCCATCCCCCTGCGCTGCTTGGCAGGGAGGAGGTAGAGAATTCAGGAGTAAAGTTAAGCCTGGGAAGAAAGGAGGGGTGGGGGGAAGCTGTTTTAAGATTTAGGTTTTATTTCTCATTATCCTACTCTGATTTGATTGGTAATAAATTAAACTAATTTGCCCAAGACGAGTTTGTTTTGCCTGTCACAGTAATTGGTGAATGATCTCCCTCTGTCCTTATCTCAGCCCACGAGCCTTTCCTTATATTTTCTCTCCCCCATCCAGCTGAGGAGGGGAGTGATAAAGCAGCATTGGTGGGCACCTGGCATCCAGCCAGGGTCAACCCACCACAACAGAGTTTCACATGGAAGTGGCTAGACTTAGTAGATGGTATAGCCTCTTTCATCCCTTCAAGTAAATCTGTACCCGACAGCATTGCCGAAATCCTGAACAGAAAAACAAATGCAATATGATAGAAGCACCCAAATGACAGCACCTGGAAAGCAAGCAAAAACGTTCTTAAAAATAATGAAGGGGTATGATGAAAGTTCCTTTGGGAATTTGTAGTGTAGGCATTACTGTGTTCTTACTAGCATAATCCTCACACATGTTTATTTTGTAAAGATCTCAGAATTTACCATGTAGCATTTACTGGTTTTGAACATCTGTAAGCTAAAGGAATTCTGTAGAACTCTGTTTACTGACGTGGATGGCGACTAATTTAAACAGAATATAAATATATTTCAGAGATTTCTGTGACAGCTGGGTAAAACCAAATGAAACTTTGAACCAGTCGAGTTCTACTGGAGGGATGGAGCTCATTTCATCCACCCTGAACCATCTATAAGTTAAATTAGTGGTATATGATCTCCCTGTGGTACAGAAGCACTTCAGGGAAGTATTCATCAAGAGAACTAGCAACAAAATTGTTTTCACGAGCTGTCCTCCATCCAGCATTCACCCATAAACGTTCTGCACAAATCATTTAAATGACCTGTGCGACTTTAGGGCGTATAAAAGCTATACATCTTCTCTTTTTCGACAAAGTTTCTAAGCATTCCAGGCTGCCTGGAAAAGGTATGGGATTTCCAAGATTTTCACATGAGTTTTGGTCACTAACTTGATTACTTTTGCAGTTGCTTTGGTGGGGGTTTTTTAAGTGGAAAATTACTGACAAAACTCTCCACCCATCTCCATTTTATTACAGATACAACATTTACCTGCCTTTCCTCAAGTCTTATTTACCTTGAACTATAGTAAAAATGTTGACCCAGTTGGGGATACGCCTATGATATGTTTGCCTTTTAGGCATATTTCACTGATTTTTATACAACCATTCAAACATATTTAAAAGTTCCCATCTCTTTTTAAAGTATAAATATATAGGTATTGTCCCTCAGCAAAAAAGAACCTCTCAGAAAAAAGCTGTTGAACTTCTATCTGATGCTCTAGCCTTTTGCTCAAGTCCTGGTATGTAAGATAAGCAGTCTTTTCATTAACCTTCCTATTTTCCAGTAAGCTTCCTTATACTTCTGGACCAACAGGACTCCTGTCTTCTGTCTTGGATATCATCCAAAGCATTAACAATGATTGCTGAAGTTTGCTTAATACCTCAGTAAACAAAACAGTTTTACTTTCTACCTCCTATTGGCTGTCAGCCATCTTCTATGTTCCCAGGCAACGCTGGACCAATATATCAGCAATAATATTTAGCTGCTACTTTGGAAGAGGTGAAACTGTGAATAGCTCTTCAGAAAAACAGTTAATCAGGGTGTCCTTACTCGCGTGACAGTGTTAGCGCTGTTTTTACTCTGGTGTTTCACTGTGGGCTATCTATTTCCTGAGCAAAATAGACTATATACAGTCTAATAATTTTTTTACTGTCTTCTGTTCTCTTACTATACCATATAAATGAACTCACACACACAATTTTTTCCTATTAGCGGCAGTGGGTAAGAAAGACAAACTGGTTTGGATTCCAAAGGAGAACCACACGATGATTCGTTCACATTGATGAAATAAAAAGCTGAATCTTGAGTGCTTCTTTTACCATTAATTATGTGATTTATCCAGACTGGTGTATCAGGTTCTTTATTTTTACTGTATACGCTTTTTTCACATCTACACACTTTAGGTCCAACACAACATGTGTACATTTTAACTGATCAGCTATGCCTAATGGCTCTTTGTGGTTTAGTTTTGCATTTTAAATTGTGTGTTTTTTTCCCAGTTGCTATGTGATGCTTTAAAATCAATTCATTAAAATGTACATTTTCTCATGCAACTGCTTTATATTTGACTGGACTTATTTGAAGGCTTTTTTCAGCTGAACAGTATTGTGCCTCCACAGCAAGGAAACTAGAAATGGTTTCCAGTTTGGCATCACAGACACATCACGTGTGTCAATGTTGATCATTTCAACTCATTTCTAATAAAGCCTGAAAAGAAAAAACATGTAAAGATAAGAGATGGAAAAACACACATCTGTGAAAAAATAAACCTTTTCTATCTGCCCAGCCAGATCTGCATCTTCATTACTACTGCATCACTGAGGACAGACTTTAAATCGTAAATTGGCTCTAGTAAGATGCTCGGCACTTTCTGTCCAAAGATGAATGTAATTTCCCAGTAATTTTAGAAAGCGTAGAAACTCTGAGAGTACTATGATCTAGTTGGATGAGGAGAAATAGAAAAGGCTGAAGCAGAGCCAGTAGACTTGGTATTTTTAAAATAATCACTGAAGACATATTTTTCATTAAAATCCCCAATAAGGATGGGCATCTAACTCTTTTAGTTTCCTAAGAGAACCAGTGCAGTCTTACTATTCTCCTTATCCATTTTACAGGTAATAAAGACTGACAAATCCCCTATTACAGAGATTATAAACAGTCAGTCTGCTACATATTTACTATGGAACAGCAACAAAGACACTTGCTGAGATCATTCAACATCTGCCAACTAGTTAAAACTAAATCACAGGAGACTTTTTTTGGATTTTAGCCAGTCAAGTAAGAATCTAAAATCTATGCATAACAGTCTGTTTCATATTGCTTTTGTATTAGGTCTCACACCTCAACAGACTGTATTTTGCATTTTTTTTCTATTCTTTAAAAAAGAAAAAAACCACCAAACCAAACATAAATCTGTATCAAAATCCATCTAATAAAGTCCTTCCTTGAGGAAAACAAAGAGAACAGACAATCTGAACTGCTAATTCTGGCTTTCTACATCTTATCACTGTCCCTCACTCCAAGAAGACAAGAAATATTTGAATTAAGAGCATGTTTCCTGTAGGAAGAGGAAGGCAGAGGAAACCACATTGTACATGGATACTTGCAATTTTACCCAAATCAGAATAATTGACAAGTACATACTGTCTGAACAAAGATATGCAGCAGAAGGAAAACATAGCCTGTAGTTGACATTTATAATAACACTTTCAGATGGTCAGAAATGCTATGTTCAGTTCTCAGCTAGCAAGGTGTTTCTGGCTACATCTGTCATCTCTTACAAATCACTGATTCAG
Organism: Himantopus leucocephalus; assembly: GCA_003993805.1. Lineage (NCBI taxonomy): Eukaryota > Metazoa > Chordata > Aves > Charadriiformes > Recurvirostridae > Himantopus > Himantopus leucocephalus. The sequence continues at coordinate 8,377,701 of RSEF01000002.1, read as the reverse complement.
ACTGCCACATATTAAATTATTTCAGTATATGTTTGTGGATCATTCAACCTCATATAACTCCTCCAGCCAGGCACTGTACATCTATTTGCCTCTGTCATTTGTATCTCTTTCTGCACTGTTTACACTTGGAAAACAGACATCTGTTTTCCAGGGATGGTAAACCACTATTAGCATTGCAAGTAAGCATGAGCATAGATCTGAAACAGTAGCAAAATCTTGCTCGGAAGCTAAAAGAGCCATACTTACTGGAAAAAAAATGCATATATTACTTTCATACAATTAAATTCCCACTCTTCAATGTAAAGCAAATCTACTTAAACATCAGGCTTGGACATCACACTCAAATTGATATGTCCATGTTACCAGCTCATCAGCAGACTGTGTGTATCTGCAGAAGATGCAATTTGTTCTGTAAGGGCCACCTCAAATAATCATTATTGGGTTTCTGACTTTATCATATAAAGCTTTGGAAAAATGAAAAAAAANAAAAAAAAAAAAAAAGCCCAAAACCTTAGACATTTACTATTCCAGCCTGTATAATCACTAGATACAGATTTTTCAGCTAAATATATAACAAATCTCATTCAGCTTTTTTCTTGCTGTCCTGGAGTTCAGCCAGTGGAGCTCAATGTCTCTTTTAATCTTCTCATTCTTCACACTTTTCTGCAGGTAGGTTCCACCTCATTATATAAACTCAACAATAGCCTGTGAAAAACTGCATTTGACAGCTCATTCCAAACCATGCCTCTAGGACTGCGTAAAGCACCAATTCTCAAACTTTTTGGAAATGTAAACCTACTTTGGTTGTCTGTCTTGGGCATGATATCTCCCCTTCCTGACAGCTACTTAGGTTTAACCTAGTAGGCAGCACAGTCCAGGAGTGCCAGATTTCGTAATTGTTGGCAGGGGCTAGAATCCTCCAGGGCTGAAGCATGAGAAGAGGCTGTAATTACTGGCTATAGGTGTTTCCATTTTGCAGGGAACTGTTAACTGTCAGCAATTAAAAATAGTTACTACTACTGTGACAAATGGAAATATTCATCCCTAGTAATGATAGCTGCTTGTAATTCTCCCTTCTGGACAAAATGAACTGTTCCTGTCTTATCTGAGTAGTACTCCTAGGCCATACTCCTAGAATTTCATCCTAGTGCTGCATGGCAGAAATATTGTCTGTATGAAAAGCATGGATTTCTTACTTGATTTAAAAGTGAAATAAAACCAACCTTGTTCTTAAATACTAGATCTAGTGATTTGTTTCACTGAAGAGTAACTCACCAAGGATATAATTTCCAGGCAATCTCAGCTTCGTAAGTCCAAGTCTAGTTCAGTAATTGGAACCGAATTTTGCTAATACTCCTGATGCAGAAAGCACAATGTGGTTGTGCTTTCTGCTATGCTGCACCTTAGCAGTTAAGTCTATCAAAGACAATATGTGAGGAATTTGAGCAAAAATGCCCTTGCAGCCTCATTGAGACAGAAGACCTGCACCTCAGTTTCCACGGACAACCCAAATCACCAACTGTTCCTATGACCTGCTTAATACCTATTTATTTTTATACAGAATGGGACAACTTCAACAGGACCAACTCACCCCTGAGTATATTTAGAGCTCAGAATAAAACAGACCAACTGAGTAGCCTGGTGAGAGGGGCAGAAGGCACCATCTCTACCATTTTGGAAATTATGCCTAAATCCCCTTGGTAACCCAGCTCTTCATCTCAACTTTTCTTTTGTTCTTAAGAAATGTTTGCGTTTGTTCATAAAAATTAATCTAACACAGCATCTTTAAAAATGAAACAATTTAATTTCCAGTCGACATAAATTTGTCACAATTCAGTCACCAATAATTTACATTGTTCTAGCCATACTGTCTTTTATTATGATTCAGCTAAAGCAGTTTTAGATCTCAAATGTATGTAGAGAATTCTACTCTAACAATATCCCATCTTTAAATCTTAGTTTTGCATCTCCAGTAATCTTCTGTGCTCCATAAAGTGATATAACCTTTAATCATGTCAAGTTACTCAAATTCTTGAACAAGAAACCTCTCCTCTAGAAATGAGTGGCAACCCTGCCAAGAACATGGGCTTTCCATCACAGGTAGATGCATCACCAGGGTAGTTCTATTCTGTATATAGGTAAGCATTTCTTGTAAGAATTTGGATTTAATTCACTAGAATTGTTAGTCAGGGAAAGTTTTCAAATGTCCATATTATATAGATAGAAGCATACACATATGCTCCATAATTTAGGTTTTCCATAACTCAGATTTAAAAAACATTCTCATTTTCTCTTTTTTTCCTACACTAATCTGCCCTACATCACGTTTCTAGCCTTCATTTGTAGAAACTGTGACAGTACTCTATGTCAGATAAAATTTCAGTAAAACTACCCCATGATTCTGAGGGGAAATCTCCCAACTCTTGAATCACCTCGCTCCTAGCAAGACAATTCCCTCAGTATTTTAGTAGTTTTCAGATCCAGAATCAACACACGGTTGCCAGTGAAGTGAGCTTTGTAATTCTGGATTGCACAAAGCACTCTGAGATGTGCGACACGCTGCGGTGTGTCCAGCAGGTCTCTAAAACATAAGACCTTCTAAAAGGCATGCAATCATTTCTAAATGTTGACACTTCTTATGTTGCTGGTAAAATTTAATAAAAGAAATATTTAAAAGGAAAAGAAAGAATCAGTCTTACTAGCCGATATAAAAATTCCCTCCCAAAAACCAACAAGCAAGTTGTCTGACCAAGAGTAGCAGAGGTAGGTCAGTATTTGGATGACAGTTACAAAGTGGGTCATCACCAATACCTATACTACATGTCACCAGACATATAATAGCATTCTCTGTAGCTTCAGTTACGCACTTATACATATCAGCTAGCAGCCTTCTTTAGTGATTATTGAATATGGTCTTTCTTTGCTGCTTCCACTGTCTAAACATTTTCCGGCTCACTTTCAACATTTCTTGTCATTTAGCAAAACAGCTGTGACACATACGCACCATTATCTCAAACAAGCTGAAGCCGGCCATACATTAAGACTCTCAGCCTAAAAGGACACACCTTTCTTTAGGACAAAGTGTTAGAACAGCACTCTGTTTTGAAGTACCTTCTAACTATCACAGCTATCTCTTAATAATGTTGAAAGTACAGAAATATTTCAGTAGCTTCATTACTTCAACGGCTAGAAAAAAATTTTTAACATTTCAACAGCTAGAAAAAATATGTGTAAGAATATGGAATAAAACAAACCTCTGCTGCTTCAAAAATAGCTGTTCTTGTCTTACTTCTTCACAGATACCTGCTGTATCTTTTGCCATGAGAAAACCATACTATTATTTTTTCACTGTGAAAGCCAGTAATTTATCTCCTTATTGACATTTTCAGTTACACAAATTCCTTCATTGTAAAATGGAAGCAAAATATGGTGAAATTATTTTATATTGCTAGTTTTATTATGAAAACCACAATTGCTCCTGCTGTCAACAAGAAAAGTTTAGTGCTACTGAGAAGCATTTAATCTATTCTTGCAAAACATGACATGAGCTGCATGTAAATTAGACCACACCTTCTAATGACTCATATCCCATTTGCCTTGACAGCACATATATTTTCAAGGAAAATGTCTTTAAAAACAGGGTTTTTTTCTAGGTATACTTTTGTTGTTACATATAAGATTCTAATTCAAACAAACAAAAGACAGGTGGGATCCTTTCATGTTTCTATGGTCACGGCTGGTTTTTTTACTATTACTGTACTGCCTACGAGTTATGTTTCCTGTCATTTGTATGAAACAAACACAACAGCAGGGGGTGAGCCATTAGCTGTTTCTAAAAATAAGAAAATTCCACTGTCTAATCATAAAAAATAGTAGAGGGGTAATGGACAAAGTAGTGTCTGAATAAACTTTCTGTTCATTTTTGAAAGATGACTGTATTTCAGCCTTTGCTTGTTCCCTGAATGTCCCTGCAGCAGCTGCAGAATGCTAAAAGACAGAAGCTGAAATACATTTCCCTCCGTGCTATATGTGGAACACCTGCTGGCTTCCTTTTCTTTGATGTAGATTTTGGCAATAAATAAGAAGACTAAAGATTCTATATGAGCCAGTGATACAGTGCCCACTGGGGGGTGATCCTGTACTGAACTGGAGTCACAGGACTCATTCTATCTCTTCACTGAGAAATACACCAGGAAAAGCTGCAGAAGAAGGCATAGAAAGCTGCAGTGCAGCAAAATACCAGGCCAAAAAGAATAATGATTCCTTTTCCATGAAAAGAATAAAAATTCATTCAGTGCTTTGAGGTCAAAAAACTATTGTTGCTATATTTTAAATTCAGATTAGTTGGATTTTTCTATGCATAACTTCATTTCCAGTTACCATAAAATCAGCCAGCCATATTTGGATTATCTGACCGCAAACACAGCAGAGGGAACTAAACAGGGCAGCGCAGAAGAATCCAGTGGTGGCTCTAATGCTTTCTAACACTCGTGGTGAATTGCAACAGAGAACCCTGAAGAAGACTTCAGTGCGCATGTGTCTGTAACGCAGTGAATATTTAAGAAACCAGTGAGTGGCTGTGAGCGCTACTGAATCAGTACCTGAATGCATGAGAACCCTGGACTGGATTTCAGTATTAATAACATATGCATATATATACACACACATGCACACACATGGAAAATTGTTACGTGTTGGGGATTTCACTATCTATCCCAAAATGTAGCAACTTAGACTGAGCACTACTAGTGACATGTAAGAGAGTGCTCATTCTTCCTGTTTTTCAGCATGAAACAACTAGACGCTTTTGTCTTTGTACTATCTTGATAATAACTCACACCGGTTTTGGTTGGTGAAAGTCTGCTTCAAATGCTGATATGTTACTGAGATGAAACAACAATGAAAGATTTTAGTCAAGTTTGTAAGTTCTGGTGGAGATTAAAACCATTGTCCTCAAGGGAAAAACTTTGCTTGAAAGAATCCACTCTTCTCCAAGACTTCTCCAGATGAAAAGCAAGAACTAGAAAGAAGTCTGATGACTGTTTAAGAAATTATTTCTCTGGTTTACTACTTCAGGATATGATCTTGTTCCTATTGACTTGAGTGTTTTTGGAGCCAGCCCTCAAACATCAATTTTAAAATAGTACAAAGGGGAAAAAAATATTTTATGTTTAGCACTCATTATAGAATCCTTTCCTCCACCCTTCTCTTCTGTAATTTGTACAGGAGTAGTAAGTAATATTTAGCTATGCTTACTTACATGACTACAAGCAATCAATGTAAAAATTATGAATACAAAACTGTCATCCATACCAACTTCCTACAGGTCAACCCATTACAAATTACAACACTTTGCAATCAAATAGATTTTAACTGAAATTGATAAGCATTTTTGTCTTTGTATGATAAGATTAGCGTGATTTTCTTAGACCCCATTATGTAGAATAAGTAAAAATTGCTTTGTTTTAATCATTAAACCACCATAAAATTATTTTACTGTGGAATTAATAGGTACCACCATTCACATTGCATGAACAGTACAGGAACAGTGAAGAAGCAAAAATCTATACAGAATACATTTCACGGTAATGTAATGCACTGTAATGTATGAGAAAAACAGAAGTGTGACTGACAGATTTCAAGGTCAGGAAAGACCACGGTGGGCGCATTCTACATGAAAAACATCAGAGAATGTCATCAAGTATCATCAGGTGGTTGCTGCAATCACTCCACAATTTCTGTTTGAGTAAAAGTATTGCATCATATGCCCCATTTGAATCAGTTCAATGGCCTATCATCCCAGTGATTAAAAAATACTCATCTTTTAGCATGAATTTATTCAGCTTCAGGTTTCGTTTTCCACCACTCATTATGGCTTCTTTACTTGACAAATTTAGCAACTTCTTTCTGTTACCAGAACTCCAAAGCTGCCGTCAAGGAAACTCTGAAATTCTCCTCAGTCCAAACCTCCGTGTTTTGAAATCTACTTTTTACACAAGTATAGAGAGGACTTTTATTGCATTGGATCTTATAAATAGGTTTTGAGTCATAATCAACAGTAAGTATAATTTTAGTAAAAATACCAGGAATATTAACAGCAAGTAGTTTACTACAGATGAGAGAAACAACAAAATACAACCAGAAAGAAAAATTATTTCCATTTTAATTTACCTAAGCTACAAACGCTTCCACAAATTGACTCATTCAGATATTCCCCAGATCTCTCACTCATTTTGCATAAAACGTTATATTTAGAGAAGATAAAGTAAGTTATTTTCAAATGTCAATAAAATTATTGCCATCTGCAAACATGAGCTCCACCCTATTTTTATGAAGAACTTGGTATCATTATGTGCTTTTGGATTGCTGTCATGTCCAACTGTTTTCCAGTGCATGTCAAGTGACATGACTCATGTGTAACTTTTGGAAATACTTTTCTCTCTGTTTCTTTTTTTGTGAATTTCTCCCGGTCTTGCTCATTCAAATCCAGCAGTATTCATTTTGCAGAAGGGTTGCTTTTTTGTCTTTTATAAATTATGAGCATATGTACCATGTGCTGTAATCTTTATTAATGGAAAGAATATAAAAGAGTTCATCCTACCTAATGAGTATACGTGACATAGCTCTCAGACTGTTCTCACTCTTGCTTCAGGTTTTTTGTATAAGTCTCAAACTACCCAAAAGCCCCTCTCCACTGTGCAGATAAGATTTGTCTTTGAGAAGCAGGGCTTTTATCAGCAGTCCTGATCCTACATCTCTGATGGAACCATTAGATATCTCAGATTATTAGAGGATCAGGAATCTGGCTAGCGAGTGTCTTGTAAACAAGGATATAGGCTTTGAGCTTGATCTGCAGGAGACCAGCATTCAGAGCAGAAAACAACTTAAATGTACTCTGACTGTGTTGCTGAACACATACAATGCTACGTTCTGTACTACCTACTCTTTATTAAGAAACAATAACTTTAAATCACAGTACCCCACTGAAATCCAGATGAGAGGTAGTGAAAGCGTGTAAAATCCAGGTCTGGTCATTATCTACTAGCATGAGTCATAGTACTTTAGCCAGCTGGACACGATAAACAGGAATCCGTAGAGACAGTAGTGTGTGAAATCATCAGGGACTTCACAACCATTCTTGAACTTCAAACAGATTTAATTCTTTGCTATTTTTCACCTTCAACAAAAGGAACAGCAATCTCTTGCTGGAACTCCTAAATGCACCTCCAATTTATGGGCTCTACCTGTGGTACAAATTAGAATTTCATGTAACTGTGAGCATATCTTCCAAATAAATTCAAAAAGTGTACCTAAGAGCACTGCAAAATGGCACATGAGAAACCGATAAGAAGGACATCAGTAGAATTCAGTTTTCCTAAACTGACTGAATATTTTCCTTTTTCAACGTTGTATTCTGGAGGTTGACCAATGACACGTAAAATATTATTTTTATGCAATTTATCAAGAAAGCAGTTGATTTTCTCCTGCCTTTGGCAAACCTGAATCATTACAAATTCCTCATTTAACATAAAAATGGTCTACGTAAAACCAAGTGTTCCCTCAAGAACGACATAGTTTCTCTGCTGTACTGTATTTTGCTTTTACAAAATGTACCACTATAAGCATAACTTATGTGGTAAGGTCTTATTTGGAAAATAAAATCAATACTCAATTGATGCAAGGATTGCTCCCACAGCTGACAATACTATTTCACGTTTCTCTTATGTAATGAATAGGGACACTAAATTTAAGTTAGTCATACAGTATAATCTCCTGTATATGTACTTTAAGAAAAAGCCTAGGATCATGAAGTCCAAAAAGAAGCACTCTTCCTCATTAACTATTCAATATGGCTACAGATTAGAAATAAAATCACCTTGCAGAAACTTGCTTTGCATAAATAAAAAGCTTTGTATACAGAAATCAAGCTCTGCAGAAATCTTGATTGCAGCAAAATATGTTAATGGGTACTACTAAAAAATATAGCACAAGGTCAAGGAAACTGTAAATCTAATGCTTTTACATCACCATGTACATTCAAGAATTTTTAAAATTAGTATAAATACCTCATTTACAATGCACCAAGACCAGAGTTGTCGCCACAGTTCTCTATTTGGTATGCAAGCATTATCCCCATTTTCTGCTCATAAAAAATAGAGAAATGTCATGATTTGCCTAATGTCACATAGCAGGAAACAGATATAAAATCCTGTTCTATGACCACTTGACATTCAAAGCCCTTCATAATCTGCTTCCTAATATTCCTCTCCTCTCCTGTCACCCCCTCTTCTTTCAACACTCAAACAACCTGAGTCCTCCAACTTCTTGTATTCTTGTTCACTGTTTCCTTTCGTGCTGTTAATACATTTGGAGTTCCCTTTTTGAACCAAGATACAGCTTCTCCTTTATTTATTAATGCTCAGCTTAAAATGCAGTCCTTTGTGACCATCATGGACCGTCACAGAAGATATCCCTGTGTGTAACCAATTCTCGGCCCTTACCCATATCTACAGACAACTTTTCAGCCCCTCTAGCCTATTGCAACTGGGTCGCCAACACACAATAACTACATACTGCTCTTACTCCAATGAGCTAAAAACTTTTTCTTCTTACTACAGAAAACCATTCACTGTCAAAATAATTTAGCATAAACAGCATATTGTTAACCATCCTTATATTAATATTCATTTATGCAGCTTCTAAAACCTTGTATTTATTATATTGTGTACCTAATTTTTCAACTCCTTCAGGCTGGAAGTGCATCTTTTCAAAGGTCTTTAAAATTCCCAACACACTTGGTGGCAACATAAAATAAATAAGCACTATACAGTTCATTATTGAAATTTGAAAAAACAGCAGTATTTCCATATATAAAAAGTAGTCTACATCAGATGTATAAGACAAGGTTTGCTTTCTAATGAACACGGGTGAAAGAAAAATCCCCAAAAAGTATCTCTGCACTTTTCACAGCATCAAGCCAAATTAGTACTCTGAGAAAATAAAGGACTATGCTGAATATGAGCAAAGCATCATGAACTGAATAACCATCAAAAATCAGGAAGTCTGTTATACTGTAGAACAAGAAGAAAGGAATGTATTTTCAGTCAAGTGTGTCTGTGCTGGTACATTTGCATGATTATTTTTCATGGCCAACAATTTTTTGAAATTAGAAACAAACAAATTTAACTGCATCTTTTCAGTTTAGAGTTAATAATTACGTAGAATTTACATAGTAAATTCTTATATTTTAATTGCTTATTTCAAACAAAGAATTAATCTATAAACAAATCAAGAAGATTACTTTAAAAATGCAAAAGAATTGATTTTTCAGAAATAGCACTTAATCCCAAACTATAATATGGTCCATTGCTGGAGAGCTAAAGCCTACTTCAAGAGAGTGAAGACCACGCTATCATTCTACAGAGTTCCTGTTACTACGGTTCTCTAAGTTTTAAAAACTTTGCAAAAGAATATATTTGCCTTCTATGCGATATGGTTTTTAGGTACAACAAAGGCAGTGCTAAAGATGATAAACTTCAGCATTAAAAAGTACTCTTAAGAGATAGGATTTAGAAACTATCCCATTTTAAGGTAAAATGCATGTTTCAAGTTTAAAATGTTCATGGAGATATATTAGAAAGTTTGGAAGGGAGTTTATACTCCTCTACACTTCTCTGTCTATAACGCAGCCTCTCTTCACATCATGCTGCTTCTGCAGTTGATGGCAATCTAGTCAGTTTAGCCAAATGTTCCTGGAGTACCATTTGTCGCATCCTGAAGCAGACACATAAAATAGGTCAGATCAATTATGTTCCGTAAGTGCCTCTTTCTCTTCAATGACTATAAATGGGCCACACAGTGACTGACTCAACTACAGACATCTGAAGTGAGATGAAGCTGACCACCCCACAACTAACTAACCTGCAAAAGTTTTCTCAAAAAAAGAATGTCGCAATGTTTTTTACAAAAAGGATATTTAAACAAAAGAAAATAAAGACAGAATTTTAAATATCTAATCTAATACAGTCTAATTTCTGAGAAATTACTAAATGGCTAGAGCTGAAAAAGAATTTGTTGCATGTTGTTATTTCTGATAGTGTTTGTCAATAAGTATAATTTCCAGTCTGTCTGGGATTAGGAAATAACTGAAAAATTGAGCAGAACCCATTTTTTGCTGTGATTCCCTCTAGAGGACAGGTATGTACGCATTTTGTGATCTTTTGAAAAAGCAGGAGCTTTTGAAAGTACATAAAACCACACCAATTTTATTGAAACCAGCATATCCTTTGAAGACAGTTGGAAAACAGGCTTTTTTTCCCGCTATAAAAAACCAGACCAGGCAGCTGATACCTCAAGAAGGAGAAGTAGAAGCTTAGAAATATCACTTCCATGACAATTCAACTCACATTCTGCTCTTACGCAAACAAAATTAAAAGATTGCTTTATTTTGGCTTTTTTAAAAACAAAAGCAACTAACTTCTCTGAACATTCTGATCCTTAAAGCTGTTTGGAGACTGTCAACAGGTCTTTCAATTAAAAATGTAGTTTTCAGAAAATTGAGGTTCTACAGGATACTTCTAATTAAATATTTCACTGAATAAACTGTAAAAAAGTATACCAGTTCATTGAATCAAAATATTTAATCGGGGGTCAATTTAACACTGCAATGCATCTAAGCCAGACATTAGTGGTGGGACTTTGATTTCAGGGGTTTCAAATCCCCCTTCTACAGTGTGGCAATGCCTCTTGGATGAGTTGAACAAGGAAGCCTGAACCAGGAACAAGACTGGGGCCTCTGACGTACAGCGGTAGCTCAGTAATTTCCCTCCTGCCCATCATGGGCATATGAGGATCTGAAGATACAACTCCTAGCACCAGGAGTAGCAAAACCTTCTCTCTGCCCTCAGGCTGACAAACCTGGTGGTTCAGGCTGACAAAGTTCAGTGCTACCTTAAAAAAAATTTTTTAATGTTTCAGTATTTTGCCTTTTCGAAAAATAATCTTTTTAAAACAATTTTATTCAATTAAAACATCTGCATTTTTCATTTTTGTCCTGATATGTAGTAAAAACGAATGTTGAAATATGAGAAGCTCCCATAAGAAAAAAATTCCAAATGTTGAAGATAAAATTAAAACCTCTTCAAGGAACACTCTGCTGCAATTAAGGAGTGAAGGAAAAAAAATAAAAAAAGTATAGAGGCAGAAACATCCCAAAATATTATTATATCCTTGTTGTGTTTGCTCCTGTAAAACATAACTTTAGTATCTGTACTGCACTTAGAGTTTTAATCCAATTATCACACAAAACTAATGGCTCAAGAAGTTAAAAATAGCAGCTATACAGTATCTAATAGCCATATTACACTTGGGAGCAATTTGAGATCTTTCGCTTTTCAAGCAAAAACTCACAATCATTGCTCAAATAACCTATATACAACAGCCAAAGATGAGAGAAACAACAGCCACTTTCTGTCACTGTAGTAATTTTGGGTGAAGAGTTAAATGTATTTATTCTCCTGCACTGTCTTTATTTCAAAGAAAGTGATAAATATATGTTTATAGGCTTATTTTATAAGAACAAACCTGTTCTGATAGCTAGAAGATTCAAGGAACTCTTTTGTTTTAAGCTGCATATTCAGATAACTAGAAGTACTATTACAAGGAACAAAGATGCTTAATTTTAGTTAAAATCTATCACCTTCTTCCTTTAAAGAAGCCTTCTAAAGTTACGCTTCTTTAAACTGAGTGACTTCAGGATTACAAAATATTAATGGATCTTCCTGAAGCTGTATTGTTTTTCTCATCAATGTTATCATATTTTGCTTGCTTGTCTCCACACTTGTTTTTAAAGACTTTGTTCAGTTGTGAAAGTAAACTAAGGCAATGAAAAAATGCATTCAGCCGAGGTTACAATATCCACGAATTTGGTATAAGATGATGATACATCAGTAAAATATATGCCAACTGCACCTCTTTCTACTTTATTCAATTACACATTTTCTGAGTGCACTATAGAGCTATTTTCCCTTTAAATGCAGCTTGCTTGCAATTCAATCTTTACTTTTACACAGATGTCATGCATGATGGTGCACTTTTATTATTTCACACCTATTTGAGGAAAAAAAAATTTCTTCTGTTAATTATATATATATATATTTCTTTATGTGCAAAATACAGTACCGTAGATTAGTAGCTCACAAATTCTCATAAACTAAATAGCAATGGATCTCACCAGCGCTCACATAAAACCTCCACATTACACAAGTGTTTCAGAAACCACAATTCTATGCATGGCACACATCCTTCTAGAACAGTACTGGACCATTGTTCTAAAATGAGACAGAAGGGTAATTAACTATTGAAAAACAAGTCTTTAAAACAAGAAATAAAACAAATCCTTGTCCTGTTTTTTTCCAATGCCAGGAGAAATCAGCTGAAGGGCATACCCAAATCCCACTTACATTCATAAAATCATAGAATCGTTTTGGTTGGAAGAGACTTTTAAGATCATCAAGTCCAACTGTTAACGTAGGACTGCCAAATTACCACTAAATCACATCCCTCAGCACTACATCTACCTGCCTTTTAAATACCTCCAGGGATGGCAACAAAACAACTTCCCTGGGCAGCCTAGTCACTTTCAATGAAGAAATTTTTCCTAATATCCAGTCTAAACCTCCCCTGATGCAACTTGAGGCTGTTTCCTCTTGTCCTATCGCTTGTCACTTGGGAGAAGAGACCGACTCCCACCTCCCTACAACCTCCTTTGAGGCAGTTGTAGAGAACAATAAGGTCTCCCCTCAGCCTCCTCTTCTCCAGGCTAAACCACCCCAGTTCCCTCAGGTGCTCCTCATAAGACGTGTGCTGTAGATCACTCACCACTTACTCAAAAGTCCAGGTAATTGGAATTCAATAGCTTTCACACGCTACCATACAGAACTAGTATGCAGTCTTAAATTGCTGCCTTCTGCAACAGGCATTAGACCAAAATCTGTCTCCAACAGTGATCAGTAGCAGTTGCTGAGGGAAAGAGGGTAAGAATGGGGCAATACACCATGACACTCACCTTGGTATGACCTTCCCATTTGCCAGCTATCCGCCACTGTCAGACAACCCTCAGATCTATCAGGCCTCATACCAGCCTGGAAAGCTGATCCACCAACAGAGATGTGTCCCTCAGCAGATGCACAGAAAAAGGGAATCATGACTATTAATATTTTAAAGCCTCGCATAACAGAATGGCAAAATAATACTGTAGACAAGATTCTTAAAAAGAAAAGTCACTATCTGAAATCATCCTTTTTCCTCTTTGCACCACTTGACTATTTTCTGATAATTCATTGCACAAATTCCATATATGACATTGCAAAAAAATCTTACTGTGAAATCTGGAAAAGATTCAGTCAAGAAGGACACTAAAGCTTTTTATCAGTTCTGAAAAATATTACTTTACTGGTGTTACAGTAACATCTTCTTAATAAGCCCTTTAAATTTAAACACTGTCTTAAGAGAGTTCTAGGTCAAGTTAAAAAGCACAGACAAGCTCTTCAGAGGAATCAAGTTTATATTCAGCATGGGTAAGAATGCAACGGAAAAGGTGAACTAAAGTTTTTAGCTATTTCCATAATGACTTCTCACTTGCTGTGGTCTGTCCTACTTTCTTTCCCCTTAGCCACCCAGTAGTTTCTCTTCTGAGGAGAGAATTCTCAATTGCCTCTAAGGGAAAATTCCTAATAATTTTTTATCCTATAGCAACGTATCATCTTCATTTTAAAAAACCTAAAAGCTTAGATTTGCAAAAAGATATATTTGCAGATATAAGTTTGCACCTCCTGAGGTGAGACCAAGAATAAAAAGCTATTTCCAGTTTCTCACATATGGAGAATAACTACACATAGCTAATATATGAACTGAGAAATTGCAGAATGAATGCAAAAATCATCCATGAAGCACCTGGGGATTATAATGGGAATTTATATTTGTTTGCTCTATAACTACATGATACTAGGTGTTTTCTCGCTGATCTTTAAGGTCCAGAGCTAAAGTCATTCTTCTGGGGGATACCTGGCAGTATGCATACTGGGGATCATCTTTGGAGAAGGAGGAACAACCTCTTTCAGTTTTCATGCAGTTGTAAAGCATCAGTTAGTGGATTTTGGCACCAATCTGGTTTCACAGAAATGTTCAGTTAATTTGCATCTTTTTAAATGTAGGTTTTTACAGTCCTTCCCAGATGTCACCAGATACCTACTCATTGGAGAAGAATGAAAACCAAAGCTTCCAACTCATCCTAAAGTGGTATGCCATATCAATTTTTAAAAAGTAAATGAAACACAAAAAGTAGTATTATTGCAGAAGGCACTCCAAAAAGCAGATTCAAAGTAATTTGAGGAATTCCTATCTAGTTTCATTTTAAAAACCCTGTTCTAATTATCTTATTTGGAAATGCAACAAATTCTTTAAGTACCCCTAAAAACGTACACAAGTGACAGCACTATGCAGTTTCTTATTACAGAGTTTTCTAGCATGTGACATTTTGATGTCATTATAGTCTCAATTACTAAAGAAATGAGTGAAATAAAAGTCCTGATTCTACAAAAATTCAAGGTACAATCAAAACTGCTGTGACCTATTTTTTCCCATGCAGAAAGCAAAAAGGATGAACAGTCCTGTTTACTAAGTGACAACAGCACTTACCTATAGTTAGGCACATGCCTAAGTATTTGCATTGGTAATCAGAACCAAAATTAAACAGACAGACTTAATCATAGCTTTCAGGGAATAAACTATTCTAGAAACAGCTCTCCTGTGATTTATGATGTGAAAAAAAAATCATCATAATACCTGACACGTGTTATTCACAAATGAAATGTGAATAAAAATAGATTATGAATAAATATAATGTAAAATACTGTGGAATGAACTGGAGTTAAGAAACTACATAATGAAATTAATCTATTTGCAGCAGAGCTGCCAGTTTTTTGACTTTTTTACTTACAAAGAGCAGGAAAAAGAGATGCTGTATACTGACTCCAACATAACAGAGATCATTATAGTACGGTAACTTCCAGCTTGCCACATTTAAAGGCTATTTATTCCTAGCACTCTCTCTCCCCCTTTTTTCTGTTTTTGTGTTTGCCACCATATCTGGTCTCTATCAGCTTTCATCACTTTCATTTATACACATTTGTATAGTTAATTTCTGAAGCTTTAGTTTATAAGAACATTATGTGTTTTATCTAATGTGTATTCAGGAAGTGTCGTATCTGCAGTCTGTAAATGGTTTGCTTGATGTGGGTTTTTTTCGCAAACTGGTATTTAGTTGACATCTGCACAAGTGGGAAGGACTTTCCAAAGGTTACATGGCAATGCTGAAGCTGGTCAAACACAGTTCTGTTAGCACAGCTGACAAGAGCTGAAGGGACTGGAAGGTGGAAGAAAATCCCAGGTACGAATGAGCCTTCACTCAACAGAAACCACAGTAGAACGGTAGATTCTTCACCTCAAGTCAGTATCCATTCTGCAGGATGAAGGCTGACCAAAAATAATCCGTCTCTGGGTAATGTCATTAAGCATTCTGATAATTAGGTTAATCTGACAATCTGGTGAAGCCAAACCAGGATTACAGGTATAAGACTGTTATGTGATCTTTTTCTGCACCTATTTCTTTATATAATGGTTGTTTTTTCAGAACTCCGTATAGGGTAGAACACTTGCCTTCTTTTCATTTGTACACGAACGTTGTCTAACACTGAGGAGTGACTCAGGCGTGGCTGGCAAACTACAGAGCACTACACCCTCTGTTTTCCAGGGAGTGACAATCACAAATAAAATAATGCTCACACCCCACTCTACAGGATCAGGGTTGCAAGATGATACACCACCAAACCATCAAAGCCCATCCTTCAGCAAGAATTCTCTCAATTAAGAAGAGTTAAGCAGAGTATCTTTGTCAAGTAGCAGGAAAATGTGGGTGCTCCCAAGCCAAGGCTACCTTCCAGACTGCAACAGAGACAATGGAAAATTGACTAGAAAGTGTTCAAATATTTATTCGCTAATACTCTTTCTTAAATAGAGCTAAATATATTGTATAAAACCAGCTCTAAGCAAGACCTATTCAAATATTTGTTGCCTTAAATCACCTTAAATCCAGGATCCCTGGACTAATATCTGTGACATCGGAAGGAACGGAACCTGCAACCGTTCGTATTTACACCAACCGTAAAAACAACTTCAGGAAAACTGGTGAAGCTATTCATAAAGGGCTGTACTTTATATACTTCTGTTGATAACAGAGTCTCCTTGTGCAGTGACAAACTTTCATCTTAGTATTATTCTAATACTGGATGGACAAAAAGAAAGATGATGAATGACAGGAGGCCCACTCTGTTAAAGGAGCGTGAGGTGACCAAACATATGTACACCCAAACTCAAGACTCTGGCAGCTTCACACAGTGGCTTAGGGGAGGCTCATCCCCCCTGTACACGCACTACTATTTAATTTAGTCCGTCTGGCATGAACCTCCCCAAACTGCAAGTTAAGAGAAGGAAGCACAACCATGCTCCTTTTAACAGCCTGCGTAGCCACCCCATCACTGGGTAGCTGATCATTTCAGAGCTCCTCCCTATCTGCTAAACTATGAAAATGGTTCCATAATCTGAGGATGATAAAGTATAGTTCTAAAATTCTCTCAAGTAATTCTTTAATTAGGGAAGTTTGACAACCGGGTGTGATCAGCTCCTTCATTCAAGCTGAATCAGATCCTTCATAAAAGCTGTGTGTTCTACTTTCTAAAATGCCAGCCATTTGACAGCTGTTTATTCTCAAGCCTGTGTGCTGTGTCCATTTCCTCCTCCCTTCTCAGTTATTTACTTTTGGATTATAAACTCGTTAGAGCAGGTGTTACTCAGAGAAACAAAAGCAAATGGATAGAAAAAAAAAAAGCCCTCAGCTGTTGATCTTTGTCTTGTTGGGTAGCATAAAACCAAGCACATATAGTACTAAAACAACCTTCCCATTCTGCTTTTTAAATGCTATTTGATTATAGCATTATAAATTTTATACTGTCTAAAAGTGTGAGTGATTGCTCCCACAGAACATGATTGTTTTATTTTTCTGCAGCTCTTAAGATGGAAATTCACCAGATATACCATCAGTTTACTTTGGTTTTCCCTTCAAAATTTCTGTTTTCACTATTATTACATTTATTTTGAATATGCAATTTTTATAGCTGCCCTTTGTCCTTGGAAATCATCCCCTGCATGTAATGTGTGTTGGTAAATTGTATTTATGAGCTGACCTAGTTAACCAAAATACACTTCCAGATAGGTAATACTAACAAGAATACTTCAAAAACTTTGAAATTTCACTTTATGAAATCGCAGAATCAGATCGCAGATTTCAAGGGTACAAAAAGAAAAACCCAGACATTTCTTAAATATAGATCAAACAAAAATCAAAATTTTTAAAGGAATACCCTGTGCTGAAGAATTTGAGGGGCGTTATCTCTGCCAACTGTGTCACTAACTCCAAGATGTGTTCACCTACCTAAATGCTCAATGATACTTACCTTAGTATCTTGTCCTCAGTAATATGCAGCTATTTCCAGAAAGTCACGACAGATGCATAGTTCCCAAATTTTCGTTTTTTTCTTCCTTTAGGCCATAAGTAAAAAATGGGATAGTCACCGGTGACTTCAGCCTTCTCCAACAAATGGAAGGTATTGCTATAACCCACAGGGTCATAACATGAAAGTTAGAAGTAGTGTTTATAGCTGAGAAGCTGGGATGAGAGGTGAGGCCAGGTCACAGAATAAATCAGGTATAATATTTTGCTAGTGTAAGTAAGGCATTGCACTGACTGCATACTGAGAATACTGAGCTGTGCTAAAATCTAGAAAAGGAAAGAAGATTTTATGAGTGATAGCTCACTGAAGATATTTGATAGCCTAACATCTATCATATCAGATATCAAATAAAGCTGAAATATAAAGTATTCTGCACTCTAAACTAAAATTATAACAAATTATTTTGCCAAGAGAAGCACACCATAATGTATACATTCTTAAAAATATACAACAGACACTCACATTCTTTGGTGGTGATTTATCTGCATTAATCGAGGGTTCTAATCTTTGATGCCACATTTTTAATTCAGCACTGAAGAGTAAATAGGATCTAATGTCTAACTTACAAATCAGTTGTGTAAGAGAGGTCAGGTTAATAGAACAACACAAGTCAAAGTTTCATGCCGTGGAGAGCTCAGGCGCAATAGTGGCATAAACTAACCCTATCCCCAAACCCATCTCCCTGTTGCCATTTCATGGATACCAGCCCTAATACCAGCTCTGTTTTCACTGCTTGTAAGCAAGGCTGTGATTTAGATCCTTTTTTTTGTTTGTTTGTTTCAGTCAAACCAATACCCTTTACAAAGGCAAGATCAAGCAGTCACTGGCAGGAATACCACAAACTTTTGTTATTGCCAAACATTCTGTACTGCAAAGCTGCAGCCTGGTAACAATTGAAAAAACACAGACAATTTCTTAACACACAAACTCTTCCTCAGGCTGAAGACGAGGCATGACCTTCCAGGTGAAGTAAAGCAGTTGCTTGAAACAACTGTTCTGAGTGTAACTGAACTGTATTAACCAACTAAAAAAGTTGTAAAGATAGCCTTCCTGGTGCAGAGCAGAATATTAACAAGGAAGAGGTTATAATATCTTTAGCCCTTTTAGGACAGCAACAGACAGACACGTAATTATCTCCCGCAGAATAATGAGAGCAGAAGATTTCTGTGTGCCAAAAATCCAAAATATCTACCGGTTTTTCAGCATCCAAGATTGCTTTTTGTAAGGTATTTTGTAGAATTTGTTGATGTTCAAACTTGAGAGATCAAAGATTAATTGGGGCGGAGGCAGTAAAAAAGGGGGTTTTACATGTATCTGGGTATTTCCTGACTTTTGTTGAACTTTTACAAAGTTTGTTATAATATGTAGTGTGTCTCAGTTGCATTGTTTTCTATGAGGACATCTGGAAGTACATAACAATTTGGGAGGCACATATATCCCTGTGCATTACCTTGTGCTTGTTGGCTGTGATTTCAAGCTTATGTAACCGTCATTGCACGCTGTTAAGCTATGACTGAAAGAAAAGACCTTACACCCACCACAACCAGCTGTACTTCCCATAAAACTTCTAGTTACTGATTTTTACACATGAAAATAGCTTATCAACATACTAGTTTGAAGCAAAATAGGTATGCAATGTTAAGTGTTAACTCTCCGTTCAGAGAGACTGTGTGCATCAACAAAGTATGTTTAGTATTTAAGTATGTTTCACTGGAAGAAACTATAGGAAAAAATGCAGCAAGATGCAGTAATTTGCTAAGCTACTTTACTTCTCAAAAATTTCTTCTCAAAAGGAAAAAATTCTATAAAGTTAAGCCCCTCTAATCTTTTCAGGAAAAAGTTTCCTAATTTTTTGATGAGCGCAGCTGTTCTGAATGGTATACTGTTATTGGGAATGCTATAGTGTACTGAGGCTATGAAATGGTTGAGATAAAAATTGAGCCCTTCCATCCCCCTCACAAGTAAAGCCCCTAAAACTCACATAAGAAAATTCAGTAATCCTATGTACACATTAACCTCCATGCCCTTCATGCTTTCTCTTGACTATCCAAAACTTGTAAGTCTTCACGGTCCCCTTCCTTCAGCTCTCCCATACCCGACTCCCCTACCATTTGTCTATCTTACCTGCAGACCTCCTGTTCATTTACCTGCTTTTTTTCCCTTCGCTTGCACATTCCATTATTCCTATTTCTTCTCCGTCTCATTCAGAGGTCACCTCCATTCGTTTGCAATTACCAGAGGGTGATTTTCTCAGAGAAATTTTTCCCAGAACTACTAATATCCTCCATCCACCTCACTTGTTCCAGTCCCTTACGTGACAAGCCAGCCTACCTGCTCACTCACAGGATCTTCCTAAATAACTTACTTGCAAAACCTATATTATCTCAAAGTCATGCCTGTGGTTTTGAAGTAATGTAGTAGGTCATCCTCACCCAACCTAACTTTAGTTTAAGCTACTTCATTAGTCTCACCTCAATGGGGAGAGACAGGTGAATCACTCTTCAAATGTGCTCACCGCTCCCCAACTTTACCTGAGCATCTGATTTTTGAATAGCTAAGTTGCAGTACCTACCACGTAGATATTTACAGCCAGATACTCACCCTAGCCTGGGAAACATATTAAGACAATACTAAGTGTAAAGCTCTAGCTGCATTCAGGGAGACATTCACCTGACCTACGTTAGATACATACAGTTGAGTAAAATTAATTGAAATTTATAAACTAGATACACGTTTAAAGAAGCCTAGAGTGATTAGCTCAAATAATTACATTTAGTTAGATGAATCCCACCCCTTACATTAAGAGAAATAATTCCTTTCTATTCCCAGAGCAGTTTCTCATAGTCTACACACATTTCCTGACTCCGTTTTTGCCACAGCTTTGCCCTAAATGAATGAATTAATATTTATATTTTGTGAATCCCTTTTCCTTCTTGTCACATTGCCTCATTTTCTCATGCCTCAAATCGGTCCATTGAACATCTCAGTTTTGCTGCTGCATTTGACTGTTCTTCTCCATGAGAAAAAGTAACTCCACCCTATCTTAAAAAAAGAAAAAGTTAAACTATAACTTTCAAAGTTTAAAGTTTAAACATCTTAAAGTTTACACCTTTACAGATCATATACAACACACTAATTTCCAATAATTTTACTTCTACTAAACATTTCATTTCTCATTCCCTCTTTTAAACATCCACATTCCCAACATGCCTCTATTCCTTGGCATCTCCTCCGCTTGTCTCTCTGCGAACATGCTCTTCTTCATCTGCATCCTCACCTGCTTATTCTTCATTTGCAAACATAAAACTGTTTGACCAGCAACAATATTACTTACTGCCTCCCTAGATTTATTAATAATGACCATGCTGAGCCTAACCAAATATACATCCAGCTCGGCATCCTGTCTTTGACGGAGATGAGCGGTGGACTTTGCCTCTTGGAAACTTTCCCTCCTTTGCCAATTTTATCACCAAAACCAGATTGATCTTTCTTCCAATCTTTATTGAATGCTCTCCTAGACCTGCCTGTAAACACCAACACAAATTGTTGCAAGACCTTATGTATATTGATTTTGTAAGAATAACTTCAGAGATTTATCTAAATTTTAGGCTAGCATAAGCAGAATAGGGCCAAAATATATATTGTTTCCAGGAAGCTGGAATGTACACTGTCTTTTGGCCTCCACAGGAAGGAAGT
Source organism: Himantopus leucocephalus (assembly GCA_003993805.1). Lineage (NCBI taxonomy): Eukaryota > Metazoa > Chordata > Aves > Charadriiformes > Recurvirostridae > Himantopus > Himantopus leucocephalus. Next base: position 8,356,378 of record RSEF01000002.1, on the reverse strand, counting down.
CTTCTTATGGATTTGGATATGTATAACCGAGGGTAATCACCTACATCTGAGCTCATCTTCTTATGCTCTTTTTCTAGCCAATGGAAATCTGATCGACGCAGGAGACCTCAACTCCCTGTTTATCAGTGGGCTCCACTGCCTTCAGGGACTGCAGTTGCCCTTTTCTCACTAATGGCAGTCTCTCCACACTGGTGTTTATAAGCATTTCTGTTCACTGCTCACAGGCAACCACCTATTAATCATCAGTGCGTCAACATTAACTACCCTTTGTTCTTTTAGCAGAACTGCCCAAATATTCCAGGATCTAACAACTAGGAGTAACCTAATTTACTCTCAGTAGGCTTATTGACTGCATGGAATGATGACAGTGTGGTATGATGAAGTTTTTGGGACTGGTATTACTCCTTGGTAGCAAAAAAAGAAGGAAGACAAGTAGAAATATTCTCTTTTATTTCACCAAATACAGAGGGTATACTCAGGTAGGAAGCAGGAATGAGCTTGTATTTCCAAAAACTTGTCTGTTTTCTCTCAATCAGTAAACCAAATAAAAAGAAAAAAACCTCTCTAGAAATTCCACCCTATGAACAACCTTTAGAGCACCCTGCAATTACTTCCTTTTACTGATAGAGAAATAATTCACTTCCTGTCCATTTGAAATCTTCAACAAAAACAAGTCAGATGATAGTAAAAAGATATTGTAGAACAGTCATGGCATGATGCCAAAACCATTAATGCATATTCTTACCTTTAATTCAAAGGAACGAACAGACAGACATACCTTGATATCAAGGTACTTTCAATTTGCTTTCTAACATAACCGATTACTTAACATTTCTAGAATATACAAAAATACTTTGATGAAGGGAAGCATACAGCTTCCTACACTGAATCCTTCACGTTCTGAGCACATAGCATTGTCTTAATTTAATTATTTTGTTGATATTTTTATTTGCTGGCATTATATCATAAATCACACTCCATCATCAATAATTACATCAAATCAACACGATATCAAAATACCTGAGTGCCTATGAGAAGTTCCAAATTAATGTAACTGGAAAGTCGGGCAGTTTTACCTAGTGAACAGATGGTACCACTGTAATTCCCCTACTTTCTCAGCCAGTCTGCTACAAGCCTCAACCAGCATTTTGACCCAAATGCTACTGAAGTCAATGGGAAGGCTGATGTTGACTTCAATGAGCTTCAGCTCAGCTCCGAATTGCTGCAAGAAGCAAAATTTCAGTCCTCATGGATCTCCAAGACAGTTGACAATGATGGCTGAGAACAACAGTTATGTTAATTTTGTTATGGTAACATCTATCCAACAAGAACTAAACCAAGATATATTTTTTTGCTGTTCCCCATGAAACACCCATAGACAAAAGCTCTCTGTTGCTACTTCCTTTGGATCAGCACTGACGGAAAGGCCAAAATTTTTTTTATTTTTTCATCTGTATTACTCTTTACTTGATTCTCTTCTAATTTAACTTTAATCACTTGAAACTCCTAACACATGTCTAAAATATTTTTTTCAGTTGTTAAACATGCACTCTGTACTTTGTGAAAGTCGTACAAGTAACGTGCAACATTTTTTAAAAGTCTTTGGGTAAAGTTTCTGTCCTCAATAACATTTAAACCCTATTGAAATGTAAGTCACTGTCTTTGTTCCCTGGATGTGTCAGGAACTCACAGCCACATGTTTAGAAGAGTATTTCATGTTTATAAGTTGAAATGTGACCAACTTGTCTTTTTGTCAGTTAGTTAAAAACTAAATTCACAGGCATTTGACTTGCAAAAATTTTGCACATGATGATTTGAATGCATCTTTGAAAGAACTTTTACATCGCATATGGAACAACTGTTTCCAGAAATTTCCACAGCATATTAATGTACTCATTTAAGAAGAAAATGCAGACCAAAAAATGGAATTGCATGCAGCACAAAAGATCAAATTATATTGCAAAATTATACTCCTATTCACTGAAGGTTATAAGCATCATTTTACACATTAGAGGTCAACGTGAAGGCACTGCAGCAAGCACGCACTTACTCTCTTTTCTAACACATATGAGGATGACTTCTGTTGTAAAGTATAGGTATTTTAGCACTAATGAAATAATGTGATTAACAATGTTGACAGTTTACTTTGTTCCTAAGTTCTCTACCTCACCCAGCCAATCTAATATGAAAATAAAATACCACTGCAACTTTCTGAATAGATTAGTCTACTTAAAAAGCCATACAACTGCATGAAAAACTTTAATTGTTGGAGCTGCAATTTTGACTGAAGTAACTGCTTAGTGTTTATTGGAAGGCATTTTAAGTTTAACTGCTTCATCCGCTAATTACTTGCTAATAAGAAAATGTCTCATTGAAAATAAAAATCTATACAACCATTGCTACGGGAGCAGAATAACCCAAATCTGTGGAATTTAGCGAACATGATCAGGATATATTGTTCACAGATGATTGCTTTGTAAAACACTTAAAAAGAAGTTCCATAATCATAAGTGGACTGTCTCTTATAAACAGTTAAAGATTTATTTAGAATATTAAACTCCCAGCCCCAGTGTTTCATCAAAGACTAATGAACACTACTATGTACTCAGCTGGTTTTTTTCATGCGGAAAAGATAAGAATCTCTCTCCTGAGCTAAACCTGAACAAGAGACAGAGAGAGGGGAAGGGCTATACTTTTCCTCATTTGTTCACATTTGAAATGCTACTATAAATGTTAAGAAATACAAGAATATGTGCTTTTGTTGATAACAGCATCTTATAAAACCACCTTCCCACAGGAACAATCTACAAAGCCTCATGAATTATATAGGCAGAAGAAGCACCGATCCAAATCCTTTCTTATTTAACTGTAACTTTAAAACTTCCAATTTCTCGCACAAGTTTGTAAGTATGTTACAGAATAAATAGGTCAGCAACTGGAGATGATTATTATATTGGAAAGCATAGACAAAATTTGACCAAAAAGAGAGGAAAAAAATGAAATTGGATGAAGACATCCTATGAAATGGTAAAGGTCATGAACTTCTACTTCTGAGCCAGCTTTTAGGAAGACTTTCTGAAACCCTTAATAGGAACAAATTAATAAAAAGCTGTTTCTATAATTATATGACTTTTAAGGCAGATTCCAGCACATATTATAGAGGTTCATAATGCACCTATGTTCAATTTTCAATTGAACAAGACAGGACCATGCACAAGAAGAAACCAAATTAGTATCTTCCACCTATAACGACAAATAATCCCAAAACTCAGATACCTTGTAAAATTACAGTTGCATCTCTTGTGTCTAAAAATTGTAGTCTAAAATTGAACATAATCTACTGTAATAAATAGTTTGGACTCAAGATTAATGAGATCTGAAACACTGGCCAGTAAAAGAAATAAAGGATGTCTACGGGAAGAGACAGCTAAAACTGTTTCACTTCCAGCAGCGCAAACATTTTCCTGCATCTTGACAAACACAATAAACCCTTTCCCTTCTTTCACAGAGATCCGTGAGATTATCAGTTAGTTCCCCATCCCAGCAAGAAGCAGAAAGCCTCAACTTGTTTTACTGCTATTGAAATATCTCTGTATTATACCTCCCAGACCACCGGATTCACTATGTAAGATCAAGCCTGCTCTTCCTCCATTCCCTTCCACACAAGGACAGCCTTAGCTGTCAGGCAGGCATCCTTGCCGAGGCAGACACACAGAGAAGCTACAGGGAAGTGACAAACACACAAACATTGTTTTGTAGCTACAACATGCTGAAAAATATTTTATGACCCAGACTGATTTGCAGTTTATGTTTAGGGAGAGAGAATCAAAATATGACTAGTTTGAAAATACAATTTGTAGCCTATTGCATTATTAAGGGTAAAAATCAGAGCTATTACTTTCAATATTTTTATGCAAGCTTTTTCCTCAGCAGATTAGAAGAAACAGTCTATATCTATAGCAACCAGGAGAGAGGAGGGAGGGATATATCCAGTCCGAACCGTTTGTCCTTAAAACCTTGCATCACTACCTTCACTACAGCAAGCATTTAATAGCTCATTTTTATTGCCACTTGACTGAAGTCTCATTAAAAACATGGTCAGCTGATTTTAATTCCTTCTTAATAAACAGAATGTACATGAGGAAGACCACACTGACACTTTTGTGGGAGGCTTCCTTTGTTTCTTATAGTCATTCTATTTTTTGTCTCAGAAAAAGATTTCTTAGGGACAGCTAGTTTAGCTTTCACTCTCTGATCTCCATAACCATTGGGGTAGGTATTAAACTGGGAAAAAATACAAAATTCCCCAAGTTATGACCTTCTTGACTTAAAGTGAGTTTCAGAAAGATACTGTAAGTGAAATGAGACTGACTTGATCAGTAGATCTCATTGGAGAAAATTCCGGTGAGCATAGAGTCATGAGTGTGTCAGTGCAAGGAGAGGACCGCCAGGGAGAGAGTGGCACAGGAGAATAGCATTATCTTAAATGCACAGTTTGTTTTCAGGATCCCTTCGTGTTAGTGTGGGTCATTTTAGCAGGTGGGGATGTTTATTGCAGACGGTATCTTCTGAAAGAGGAAGGGGTTGGTCACAGAATGTCTCAACAGGAGGAGGCTGTTAATGGTCTTCACTGGGCAGCACTGGGTATTTTTAGACACCTCTAAAACAGCCTTAACCAGGAGCCAGTGCTGCCTTCCACCTCCAGCGGCGCGAGTTAGGGGTGGACAGCAGCGAAGTCTGGGCTGCATCGGGGGGTTTGTGGCCTGGGGATTTCCCGTGGTTTCCAAACAGGAGGGCAGTTCAGTGGGCTGAATCCACTACACCGGGAGGAGGGTTAAATATGTGGAGGCTGGATGCATTTTTGGTGACCCCCCACTGGTGGACCTCGACTTTAGGGACCTCGGGAATGTCTCGGCGGAAGTTTTCAGCGTGTGGGGAGACTTGGTCAGACCCGCTCTTCGGAGGTGTCCCCAGAGATCCCGCCGGGACACGCAGCTGGGGCCCCGGGGCGGCCTGGGGGTGACCAGGGACCGGCGGGGAGAGGCGGGACCCGGGAGGTGTGAGGGGCCGGGAGCCGGTCGCGACGGGCCGGAGGACACGGACCCGCAGGGGGAGCCGGTCGTGAGGGGCCGGAGGACGGGGCCCCTCAGCGGCAGCAGTGCGGGCGCGGCCGCCGGGGGCCTGTCGAGCTGCCTCTGGGGAAGCTGTCGGGCAGCAGCGGAGGGAGCCAGGGGACGGCGCGGCCCCGCTCCCCGTCAGCCCCACGCCTCCCGCCCCTCGCCCCACTCACCGATCCGCGCCTCGGCGGCGGCTCCGGCGGAGGGCGGTTGGCTGCGCGGGGCGGCGGCGAGGACCTGCAGCAGCGGCGGCAGCAGCAGCGGGAGGACGGAGCCGAGCGCCCCCATCATGCCTGGCCCATCGCAGGCGGCTGTCCCGCTCCCCTGCCCGCCGCCGCCAGCCCTCACTCCATGCCGCCCACCCGCCCTTCGCCTCCCGCGGCCGCTCCCCGGCTCCGGCGAGCGGCAGCCGCAGCAGATTCAACACCCAGGACAGCGACCGGCGCCGCCTGCCCGCCCCCGAGCCGGCCCCGCCCCGGCCCGGCCCGGCCCGGCCCGCCCGCCCGGCAGGCGCGGAGGGGAGGGGGGGCAGCTCGCTCCCGCTCCGCGGCGCCGCCTCCCCGCTCCCCGCCCGCCCGGCCGCGGCGGAGGGCCCTGCCCTCCCCACCGGGATGGTGCCGTGGCGGCCCCCTCGCCTCCGCTCCGGCGGGGTGAGGGCAGTGGCCGTCCCCCGGCCCCCGAACCGTCTCTGGCCCTGACGGAGGCTCCGCCTCAGGCGGGCCCTGAGCCTCCGGGCACTGCCCGAGCCCGCGCCGGCGGGCGAGGGGCAGAGGGGGGTCATTCCCGCCAGAGAGGCTGTTCGCTTGAATCCCCCGTAAAGATGGCTGGGAACGGGAAGGGAGTTATTAAATGTGCTCGTTCCACACGCCTGTATATAAAACCAATTTAGCCCCCGTCAAAGTTCTGTCCTGAAAAACGCGCCAGCTGGGTGGGTTCTCCCCACGGCCTCCTCAGTAGTGGTTTATTTACCGCCGGTTTCCCCCACATAAAATTACTTGCCATCCTGAAGGATTTTTATGAGGCCTCAGGTAAACCCCTCCCGCAGCCGGGGTGTGCGTGTTTGCCTGGGAGACGTGTTCATCCTCCGCCACCCGTCCCCGACCCGCTGCGCTGAGGGGAGCGCTGGCGCTGGGCCGCCGAGGGGGATCGGGGGGCTGAGGCACGAACCCTCCTCCCTCACAGCCTCGCGTGTCCTCACAAACTCGGTGTGATTATATTTAGCCTTTAACACAGCACCGAGGTGAAACGGCGCAGCTGCCGTGCCTCCGGGCAGGGGATGTGTTTCTGAGGACAGCCAGGTCCGTGCCATGGCGAGTGACGGCTGGTCCCAGCCACCTCCATCACCCCGACACCTGCTTTATTCCACCCTGAAGCTTCAGATTCTCCCGATCTTCTTCGTATTTGAGGTAAACAGCTCTAACTGTACTCCCTGACATGCTTCATCACCGGCTTTAACCAGGTGCAGTGATGACAGGCTCGCACTCAAGGTATATAAAAGAAGGAGTTAAATTTGTAATCCATGACGTGGCTTTGCCATAGACCAGAGGACTAAACAGCGAAAGCCCACAGAACAAACTTAACCCTGGAGGAGCACAGCTGCTCCTCCTTGCTCACATCAAAGGTGGCAGAGAGTACGCCAACACGTCCAGACCAGGGTGGACACCAGGTCTGGCCACCATGTTGGGACCAGCTGAGACCCACCATGGGTTGGCCAACCAAGCCTGGTCGGAGCTTTGCCCCAGGCTCCAGGCAGGGGGGCTCGGTGGGAGCTCATGGGGGGCACACGGGACACTTATGGCTCCTGGTGCCCTGACAGACAGCTTCAGGCTTCTCTTATTCTCTCAGTTTTGCTCTGTGGGAAAAGTGTGGGCCTCTCTGCTGGGGAAAAGGAGTCATGGCTTCTAGAACTGGTGCAAACCCACCTCCTTTCCTTTGTGGTTATGGTTGGTGACTCAGATGCAAAAAGGGCAAGATTTGATTCAGAAAACAGAAATTTCAAAAAACTATATTGATACTGGATGGTGTTCGCTGGCCCAGGGTTTGCAAAAGGACTGGATGGTCTTTTCAAGCATCTCTGTCCTTGAGGACTGTTAGATGGTTGTTTACATCTTGCAGGGGAGTGGTTTCACTAACCCAAAAGGCCCCTTTACCTCAGGAAAATCAATTTTGATGTCTCAGAAAGAAATCTGAGCACTGAATAGGGAGAAACAAAAAAGGAGGGAAAAGCATTCTATGGAAAGGACAAGATGAGAAATGAAAGTGCTGAAACATAAATTAGTATATTCTCATGGGTTATGCAAACCATCTGGCTTTAAAAGCTAGTGGTAGGAACAAGGAAAAAGGTCATCTGAATTAGCAGAGAACTGCAAAACAACTGAAGGTAAGAAAGGAGCAAATAGCAGGCACAGCGAGAGAACAAGTTGTTCGTCAAAATACAAAATAGCAGCGGTATTACGGGAAGTCATTGCAGCTCTGCAACGGATGATTTGCATAGCTCCTGTGAATTTATGATCAAATACTATGCAGATTTTAAAAGCAAATTAAAATTCTTACAGCCACTCTGTGCAGAGGATTAGCAAAATAATGACATTTGTTCAAATGCATGTGAAGCAATGTGAAAAATCAAGAGAGAAAGGGCATTCATCAAAGACAGAAAGAAATCCTTGAGTACACAAGGTTAGTAAAGACAGGGGTAAGGTGTCAAGGAAAGAGTAAAGAGTCAATTGGTGGGTGAATTGGGCACTTGGAAGTAACTCAAGGAGCAATTCTCAGGACTGGAAAGTGTAAAGCATTCTCTACCTGGTTGTATTTTACAGGTGTACAGTAGGCTGCACCTAGCAAACGTATATAGCCTTATAGCCCCAGGAACACACAGATTGAAGTCAGTGGTATTAGGTATAATGAATTTTATTAATGGCATGTAGAAACTGCAAGACCTGAGTCTGTGTGTAAATCAGATGAATAACAGTATCACAGTGTAAATAACATGTTATGACATATGCAGGTTACTTGCTCGTTCACAGTCATTTTCTCAAGACGTTTCTCAGTGCCAAGGTTTTTAATAGTTTGTTTAATAAATTAAGCATCTATGTTTAGGTCTACCAACCTTGTGAGGTTGTTTTGATTGTGGTTTTTATTGTCATGTTTTCAATAAGTTTCTGAACTGTGGAAAAAGAGATCTTAAAGGGTATAAGTAATTTGTGAAAATTACTAGAAAGACTAGAAAAGACTACTGCATTCTTGAAATCAGGGAAGTTGTGGGGCTCAAACAAAACTGTAGGACTTGATAGTTTTGAAAAGGGAATAGAAGAGGGTATCAGTAAGTTAGTTCTTTAAGGGCACATTTAAATCTTTTTGGCGAGAGATTCTAAACTGGTAAAGATACTGAATGGTGGCTGAGAGGGTAGAATATCAGCTCTCCATTGCTAATGTGTCTGGAGGTGAATGTGAGGCTATATGAGAGAATGACATTGGAAATTATAGATCTGAAAATTGCAGCACAGTGAATAACATACTGAAGTTTAGGATGTCCTAATTGCTGGAGCTGAGCCTTTTTACAATACCCATATCAGTGTGAAAAACATGCTAGGCAAAGTGAAAGAAGAGCTGGATAATCTATATGATTTTATATGTATGAAAGATTTACATCCTTATCCATGGTAACCACAGCTGAACAGGAGTTTTTCAAGGAAACGCTTTTCTGTTTGAAAATGCTGTGTTGTCTGACTAAGGTTTTTCATGAGAAACATACATGTTTTCATCAAAAATCCATTAGTAAGGGCCAGAAAAATATCCAGAAAGGGCCAGAAATGGTCCCAGAATGGCTAATTGCCCAGTAGCCAGATCACCTGCGTGGGCTGAGATTTTAAATGTTCAAATTTTTGCTCTGGTTGATTCAAAGACATGATCTAACCATTGGACAATACGGACAGCCTCTCTCTCTCTCTCTCTCAGTTTCACTGGGCCATTCAAGATTATATTAAAAGCAAACAGCCCTGCTAGAAAAGACATTGGTAGGCAGAAGTAGTTTAGCATGGAAAAGGCAAGAAGATGAGTATAGGATTTATTTTGTTGATATAATACTGTTTAGAAAGAAATAGTAGAAGTAATGAATTAATAAGATGGGAATTGAGTTAATGATAGAATTTTTAGAGATGTAAGAAGAAAAGGTGACAAAATTACATGAATCAAAAATTGGGTGGGGGTAAAAAAGAAGATAAACACAGGATTCAATTAAAGTAGGACATTGCCAGAGAATAACTTAGGCATAAAAATATACAAAGGGTAAATAATCTTAATAGTTATATACTTATAAGTAATTAAGTTATATGAGTAAAATGTTGTAAACAGGATTAAAATAATACATGATAGTTAAAGGCTAAGTATAAGGACTATAAAACACAAAGGTATCTTCTGAGTTTTACTATGTACTTAGTTACTGAGGTCATGTTTGTAAGCCTTTGCAGGTCTGTTTTATAATTACAAATGGGAATTATATATACAAGCATAGGTACACCTGCATGATTGTAGAAATTGTATGTGTATATTTGTACAAGATAGAACTGCGCGTTTTGTCTGAGGATCACAGAGCTATTTGTCAGTTTAGCCAAGTATAACGAAGAGCCTGAACAAAAGGTCAGTTCCAGCTATGCTAAATACAGTCTACCTCTATAGGCAAACACAACCTTAAGAAAAAAAAAAAAGGCATTAAAATTACCTTCTTAATTTTCTTTCTTCCTCTCGTCCCCTCACCCCCCATCCTCCCCTCCCCAAATCAAGGCTTCTGGGCACGTTAATTGCAGATCATTTGTCCTGTTAATGGGTCCAAAATCCACAGGGAACAATATCTATCAGGCAGTTTATCTAAGATTCAGTAACCTAGATATCTTGGCAGAGCTTTAAGATGTATTTGGGGTAGGGGCGAAAGAGGAAAGAGAGAGAGAGAGGTTTGTGCTATATCCATGCCCAGACAAGAAAGAATTTAGACTATTTTATTGTTTACATTTTCTGGTTCTAGAGGACATAGGTAAAATATTCAAAGCCTGTAGATGTATATACAGACACAAAGGGAGTCTTTTGGAGGCTCAGTGCTGCACATGTAACCTTCACCCGGCTTTTTTGAGGGCAGAAAGAGCTGGTTGAGCAGCATTAATCCTCCTGCACCTTGCTTGTGATTTGAGGACTTCTTTCAGAAGACTGTGAAAAATAAGGCTAGAAAAACCATCTCTAGAGCCACATCTTGGAGTACCATGGTTACAAGAGGAACAGTACCGATTGCCGCTTTGTATATTGTTGGTGTGAGCAGTCATAAACTCTTGAGGAGGCTGATGAGCACTGGATCCTCTTCAGGATGATCTGGCAAAGACATTCTTTGAACAGAGACTGCAGAACTGTTCACACATTCATATCCTGGAACTTTTTGATTATGTGTATTCACTATTGGTGGTCGAAAGTTTAAAGTGACGAGATTTCTTTTTAAATTACGGGGCAGGGGGTTTTATTGCAATGGTATTGTAGAAGCTGTAATAGCTCTTGGGATTCAAAGCTATCACAAAAGTTAACAGAAATTTTGCACTATGCACTTACAAGTAGTTTCTTGTATTTATGTATGTTGAAAAAGTACATGAATGGTTATATAGCTCTGTATATGCAACCGTTTCATTAAAAGAAGGCATATCACTTATCCCATGTATACATTTTTAAAAATATTGAATTAAAATAGTTAATATTTTAAAGTAGTTAAGAATGAAGGACTTTATCCTGCAGTAGTGATAAGCAGTATGTCTAAAAAGTCATCCAGTGCCTGAGACACTAAGAGTGTTTAGAGGATGAGAAGCTGTACAGAAGCCTGGATTACTGAGAGCTAAAGTCATATAACTCTCTCCATAGCAGTACAAATACTCACTTAAATTTCGATTTGGTGGTTGTATTCTACATTCATGGACTAAGTTTATTAAAGGAATAGAAAGTTTCTAAAGGGAGAAATGTTTAACTGGTGTACAAAGGTGTAGCCCCAGGTCATATCAGCAGTAGTTGTGGTCTTTCTTTCTCAATTATTTAACATTTCATAGTAGAACTAAATGTACTTGAAAGGATTTTAGCATTCAATACAAAAATTACTCATTTGCAGTATCAGTTATTTCATATCTATAAAACTAGCAGAGCCTTTAGAATTTTTAAATGAATTCATACTGAATTCAGTTTAGCATGAAAATAAATATTTGCAGGGTCTAAAAGATGTCATATTGCTTAGTGGAAGAGTGTGGTAGGATTCATTTTATGAATATTACAGCAATTCAGTTGTATCTAGAAATAACGTTTCAATGTGCTGTTGATTTCAGCTATTTTAAAGCTTTTCTTCTTATTTCCAAAATTGTATTAGAAAATGTCTTTACTCTGGAGCATGCTAAAAGCTTTACTCTCGATACTTCTGCATCACTGAGGAAGAGGAGTTCAACATGGAGCCAGAAGGAAAAATCCTTGAGAACTGTGCAACTGTATGACTGATAAAGTTTAAAAAAGGAAAAGAAAATAAGTAGGTTGATTTTAGTTATGACTGGTAAGCTGTGAGCTGGGCTTTTATTCCCTATGCTGTAACTGAATGATAATGGTTTTTATGTGTTGCTGGAAAGAGCAGTTGGAAAGGAGCCTAAAATGGAGTGTTCAGGGCCTAAGAGATGAGACGCAGCTAGAGAAAATTACCTGTGAGAATAGCAGGAGAAGTGACTTACATTAACTGAAAGCTATAAATGTGACTTACATTAACCGAAGACCTAAAAATCTGTATATACGAGTGCTTAGGGTGGCGTGTTTTGAGCTGACTTCTAAGGCTGTAGAAACCCTTGGTACCAAATCAGCCACTGCAGTGTGCATCGCAGTTTGGGCTTGTGAGGAAAATTTCCGTAATGTCTTCTGCTGGTTTGCTAGGGATGCTGGAGAGAGCAGCTTCTGTAAATGTAGGCACTTGCAGGTCTGGATTGAACCCAGATTTGTTTGAGATTCATTTAAAATTCTAGCTGACTAGTTCAACTGCCACTTATGGCGATACCTACATTAAACAGGGTGCTGAAGCTATGTTTGATAGAAAACTGGTTGAAGAGAAGGAAAAGGTGGCATGAAGCAACCTGCAAGCAACAATGTATGGCTGTTCAGAGCCCAGGAAGAACAGACCTTCAGTGTCTCAAGACGGGGATACAAGAACTGATGAATCCGAACTCTGAGGCCACTTCTGAAATCTTTGTATCTAGGGTCAGACTATGAAAGGGAATTTGGGCTTCACTGAGAGAGGGATGGCCTCTACGAGAACAAGCACAGGTCACGGGTGTGCCCCATTTAACTGAGAAAGGCTTGATTTCTTGCTAATGCCCACCACCAGCTTATACCAATATAGAGGCTAAACTATGACTTGCCTATTTTGAAGTCACTGGTGACAGATTTTGAAATCAAACCCACCTGAATTCCTGTGGATTTTCATGGGTGTTTAGAGTTCTCAGCACAGCTGAAAAACTTACCATCTGAGCATCTCAGGATGGTATATGCAGATTAAATGGTAAGACATTAGTAAATGTTTTTTGCAAATGGGTTCTTGTTCTTCGAAAACCAGGTTGAAACCCTTAGGTGTGCAATCAATAATTAGATTTGGTTGCCATTGATCAAAATTGATTTAAAATGTCAATAGGGAGCCAAAGTTTAAATTAATTATGTGCTTTTAATGGGAAGGAGGTCAGAAACAGTTAAAAAAAATCTATTTTTATCCATCCTTGCTAATCTGTAAAATTTGATACCCGGTGAATGGGTTTTACAACTGATAACTAATCCCCTGAGATATCTACTCCTCCTGTGCTAAATTAAAGGATGAATGAGATTAATGCACTTTGTCATTCTGAAAGAATAGGCCTGTGGTTGATTAAAGCTGCTGGGGAGCTCCGGTTACGTGTCCCTCACTTTCTGTGTCTGACTTGGGAACCTGAAATCTGATTCAGAGGGGCTTAGCACCCACAACGGCAGCTGGAGACGGGTGCTTTGAGGTGACAAGTACTATACAATACGACATCTCATACTGAGTTCCCAAAATTCGCAGAAATTTTTTTATTTAGTCTCACTGCACATTTGTAAAATGGCGATAAGAAAACCTACAGGGAGTTGGAAAGATACATGAATCATTGTGAAATGCTGGGACTGCAGTGACTAGTACCATAGTAACGCCACTGTGGAAGTTAACAGTTTTGTCCTCAGAGCTGGGTATGAATAGCACACAGCAGATTACGTGTACAGCTATATGTTAAACAACGCATGGGGAGAAAGCACTGAATATTTGCTGTGTCGTCAACAGCAAGGGTTTTCAATCACCCATCGAGCAGATATGCACTGAGCACTGAGTAGGGAACAGCTTGTGTGGAAAAACTAACTTGTCTTAATGTAATTAAAGATATAATGTCATTTGACACAGAATCAAAGGTGAGGTTAAAGCTGTGCACATCTTCATTTTGCTACCTCCTGACTTTTGAGTGCCTGACTTTTCAGCTCTAGTAGTGTTCTTAAACCATGCTTTCATGTGTTACATCCGAGGGAGGATCTGGTTTCACAAAGCGCAAAGTGCGGATGCTCGCCTTATCCAGCCCGTTGCTGTGGTGGTGAGAGGAAGCATGGGACAGCAAACAGTTAAGAAGCCACCTATGCTCTCCTCCATCTTTTCCTCCAGCATCTCTCTCGCTTTGGCTGCTTATTGCTGAAGAAATAATACGCTTTTGGATTAAACTCATCCTCTATGTTCCCTCTGGAAAACATTCATAGAATCACAGAATCATGGAATCGTCTAGGTTGAAAAGGACCTTTATGATCATTGAGTCCAACCATCAACCTAACACTGCCAAAACCACC
>RSEF01000002.1:8303063-8342281 GCA_003993805.1 Himantopus leucocephalus | reverse complement strand
TCAATGTCTTTCTTGTAGTGAGGGCCCAAAACTGAACACAGTATGCAAGGTGAATAGCGTTGTCCTGTCTGTTACTGCAATAGAGGCAAACCTGGTGGTGACCTAGGGGCTAGAATATTTGCTGTAGCTGTTGTATGACTATAAACTTGGAGTATCATTGAGAAATACACTGGGAGGAAATCTAGAATTGAGCAATATGTTTGACAGTGACTCAGAATGGAGCAAGAACAACTGAGCTCAGATCATTTTCACTTCATTTTTATAGCTTAATGCTTATTGACATGGGTTATTTTGAACTGCAAAAAGATGAAAAAAATTAAGTACATCATTTCTAGTGTAAAAAATTAGAAAATCTTGCTCAAGGCATTCTGGTATCTGAGAGTGCAAGATTGCTGGGACCATTGCCTATGATGTGTTTCTTTTAAAGGAACGTTACTGAGGCTATGCTGTGACCAGGGAAAAAAAAAGTAGGGAAAGTTCATGGTAACGACAGCTGGGGAAAGGAACATTGTTTGGACTACACTAAAATTACATTATGTGTCTTTGTAAGTACAAGATTATGTTAAGAATAGTCATAGGCTTTGGTGAAAACATTAAAAGTTGAATAACAGAAGAGAGAGGATGCTCTTTTTCTGTTCTGAATCACTACTTTAAAAAGCTTTCCCTTTGCTCACTGTTGTAGTTCAGAGCGTTCTAATAGAGCATCAAAGACCAAACAAAAACCCTTACTTGACTTCTCAAGGGAATCTTCCTCCTAGGCTGAGCATTTTCCATGAACTTTTCTGCTCTGTGTAATAGAGCTTCTACCGTACATGACTAAGTGGGTTGAGTCATACAGAATTAATTTCTTACGCAACAGTGTTAATAGGTGTGGATGCACTGCTCTTGGTAAAGCCAAGGAGTGACTATCAAGTTTGAAAAAGCAGGCCACTAGTGCAAAAATCTTGCTATTTCAAAATTTTTATCTCCTTATGCCACCCTAACCTACAGTTAGCCTCTGTAGTGTGAGAGAATTATGAGGAGGTTGGCGGCCCCTAGCCTGTAAGAAATGCAACAAAAAAGGGAACGGGGGGGAAAGCAAAGATACTATGCTGGGGCGCCACCCATTGAATGAAGGGATGAGGGTGGCTGAGCAATGGCAGCCACGCAGAAGCAGCCTAGTGAGGACCAGGGAGGGCAATCAGAGCTGAGATCGTCAAGGTGAGTTCCTTCCCTCTCAGCTCCCTGTGTGCTTCACTAGGAACTATCTAGAGCCCGGGCCTGGCCTGGATCCCACAGTGCTCCAAAGAAACCCACTGACAGGAGTGGAAGTTCCACCTTGAGAAAGAGGAATTTCTCCAGATGGTTCATAAGACAGAAGAAGGTTCCCACTTTTACATTTATGATGGGATTTTACTATTCTGTCATTAAATCTCCTATGCTACCAATGAAAAAAGGAATATCATGGTGAAAAAGTAGCAAAGGTACAAAATTCTACTGGCAAGAATTCCATTAAACACAGTTAGAAAAAATACTAAGACAAAAGTAAAGTTGTACCTGGCATTTTCTTTCATTAGCAGTTGAATAAAATTAGAGGTAAAAGAGCTGTCCTAAACTGGAACGGTAAAAGGAAGGTAGAGAGCTAAAGGGACGAAGATGATCTTCACAACAGGTTTGTGAAAAAAGAATTCCCCTCTTCCCCCCCACCATAATTTCAAAAAAAATAAAACTCTTTCCGCATATAAATTTTTCCACGAAGTCAACGTATTTCCAGAGCCAAAAGCATCACACCTGTTCAGATGTGCTAATTGCACAGTAGAGTCTTTCATCAGATAGCACAGAGTGCTTTCTAATATTAGATCACATTGAAACGCGTCTGCTTTTACGCGTTCAATCAATGGATCATGATACACCGATAAATTAAAAACTGCAAGCTACATTCCCCGATCTCTGCGTGCTGCCCAGGCAGTTTAAGGTTCTGTGATCTTAACTGGGAAGATAAGAATTCCCCAGAGGCAGGCTGACCTGTGAGGGATGGCTTGGGAGCCAAATATTGCTGTCCGTTCCAGCGCAGATCAGATCAGGGAATCAGGAGGCAGTAATTAGATCCCTTGATAAGTTCTCTCATTTTCGTGCATCAAACAGTTCTCAGTTTCATTGCAGATGGACTAGTTTTATGTTTCTTCTTTTTCACTCTTAACATAACCTTAACTTTTCGAATTCTGACAATAGCAGACATCTGAAAAAGTAAAAAAAAATTAAAGTGATAAACTCTGGCAGTTAGTAACTCCATCTTTATTTTTTTTTATTTAAAAATCAGGTTCTTGGGTGCATAGTACACCAGGCAGTGTGTCTCTGACATTTTTGCTACTGTCCTTGAGTTTGAATACTGTTGCAGGAATCCAGTGTGGATTGAAACATCTGAAGACGACAGGCTGTTGTGGTCATCAAACGCCGCATTCCTCTTGCAGCTCTTGTACATGGGCAAATTCACCTGCTCAGCCCGGTGGCTGGCACAGGCACCTGATGGAAACAGCTTTCACTGTAAAACAAGAGTTTTACACGTAGTGGGTGGACAGCCACATGAAAACAGCCTCCCTGCGGGTCAAGGGCAGTGGTCCGTGAGAGGGAATCTGGGGACAGAGGATGAGAGAAAGGTAACTCTATTTTTGTCATGAAGGATGGTCCCTTTTCATAAAGGATCGCTTTTAAATAGCCTTAGGACTTCTCTTTGTGCAGAACTGAGAAAATGCTGAGAGCAAAATATTTTTCATTATACTGTGTATTAGCAGTGTCCAATCTTAAGAGAGCGGTGTAAGAAATGACATGGCTTTTGCCGGAATGATCAGTAAAATGAGCTCCCCCAGTAAGAGGAGCTTTTCCTTCCATGGAGCGGTGGGAGAACTTCAGTCATGCTGTCATTAAACAGCCTAGAGCAGGAACTAGATTCACCTTTTTTTTTTGTTGTTTTGTTTTGGTTTGGGTTTTTTTAAGTACTCTATTAGATTGGTCTAGCTGGATTCATAGCTTCTCACAGATGCATGTATTTTTCCTTTAGATGCTATTCAGAGAAAAGAAAGTTATTACTACTTGCCTTTTTAAATAAGCACAGCAAGATTTCAGCAAGGTCAGTGCACGAAGCCCACATTTCTTGCTATTAGGTTGGTACTCGGGTACCATTTTAGGCAATTAGTAAGTAAGGATGGCTACATTAAGAGACAAAAGGAAAAAAAAAGCCAAATCAATATTCTTTATTCACATGAAATTTGAGTTAGCACCAACAGTTTATATAAGCATTTACTAATTACCCCAAAAGGCGGGAGGCACGTGCCAGTATGCACTGCAAAGAACCCAAAAGGAGGCTGGGCCGGCTCTGTCCTCTGTGTCCTTTGATGTAGGCATACAGCTGTGCAGGACTCATCTACCTTTCCAGCAAGTACCGCTAAAACCTACCTACTTAAAATGTAAGGCTTTACAGCAAAGCATCCGTTACTGCAGCATATAAAAAAAATTATTAACCCAAGACAAGGATTGTTATAGGAACAGTAAGATGGGTAAGGAACTAATTGAACAGAAGAGGGAAATAGATTAGGCTCAAAAGGAATTAGTAGTGATGTTTTGGAACGCCACCTTATTTAATACTTTCATTAATGGCAGTACAAAACCCAAGCATAAACAAATGAAATTTGAACATACATTTGAAACTGGGACAAAGTTGACAGCAATATCAAACAAAGGACTGGAATTTTACATAGGAAGAGTTTAGTAATGTGAAGTCTGAAGTAATATAAACACCATGGAATACATAAGTGTAAAGTCATGTGTTAGAGAACCAAGTTATTTTGCTGAAAACAAGGCGGTCCTCTGGTTAAAAAAAAGAAAAATGACACAGGAGAAGAAGGTTGGTGACACCTTCTACTTCCCAGGGTCATAAGCAGTAAGAAAATAATAATACCAGAACTCCTGCTGCGATACTGTTTTCAAAAAACACTGACAGATATAACAGAGAGGGAATTTCCACTGCTGAAGTTTCCTCAGTCCTAACACACAGAATTTCTGCAGCTTTTCTACAACTATGGTGCGGAACCGGGCAGAGAGAAATGACCCACTGTTGTTAGAGAAGACTAAGGACAGGTCTATGCCGAACAGCCTAACCCAGTGAAAAAATCCCAATGATTGCAGAGTAAATTAAAGCCAAAATTACACCGCTTTTTGCAGCCCAGGGCTGTGCCAAGGGTCATGCGCAGAGAAGCAGCACTACAGCTCCGCAGAACCCCGGACTAAGAAGTCTTATCTGAAGTAGATTAGGCAAGATTTGTGCCTATCTGCAACGGCTTAAAGAAACTGAAGAGCTACTGGCTGCCTGTGGAAAGTTTTGCAGCTGTTCCTGGAAGCTGTCCTTGACCAGCTAATCGCCAGGACATAAGGACCGAGCTGAGCTCTTCGGTCTGAACTGGGAGGCTCCCACGATAGGTTCTCCTAGACAAGACGTGGCAGGGCAGCGTGCGATGGTCTTGGTTCACCAGACACTGAAGCAGATCAGCAAATAAGACTACAAGGTAGCTGGCGTGCCTGGTGATTTCGCATTGCAGTCATTATCGCAAGTGTTCTTCAAGCATTTATCAAGTGAGGTGAAAGATTGCATCAAAATTGATCCCTCTGATTTCCTTCTGGAAGTCAGAAGACCTCAAAGCACTTGGCAGCAGCAGCACACATGAGTTTAAATGCAAAGTGGTTTGCAGCTATCATGGGAGTAAACAGCAGGTGCAACGCAGATTTTTTTCTTCTCCTTGGCAAGTTGGTGTGCTTGGATCCATACCTGAAGATATTTATTTGCTCAGGAAGAAGCTTGAGAGCTTCTCCTGTTTTTTCTTTCGTTCCCAATTTGAAGCTGTGATAGATGGAAGACTGCTGGACTTTGTTTCCCAACCAGACAACACAGCAAATGCACATGCACGTTGTCATCAAACAAAGGGCCACGTCCCTACAAATAAAATTAAAACATAGAAGATTACTGCAAATGGTTTAAAGCTAGTGCTTTCTTTGGTAATATTTATACTGAATATATATGCACGAAGGGGAAAGCTATAGGCATGCCACTTACAGGTGCAACTGTGACTACAAAATTTATTCTTCAGGCAGTTGTACGCTCGCAGTGACTGCCCATGCAAACTGCTCAAAGGAGCAGCTTAGAATGTTCATATTTCATTAGCTTGTTCATATTTCAAGCAATTTTATTAATCCAAATCAAGTCCAACTTCTTGAAATAGCTGAACAGATCTCAAAGGGTCTGTCTTAAAATTATGGGAGGTTCTCAGGCATACAGTTAGGACAGCACCGCTGACTGAATACCAAGATTATTCCATAAAAAACACCAGAGACCAACCCCTCTCCCCCAATAGCACTTCAACAGCACTTTCGATTAATAAGATGAAACAAATCTGTTTTACAGGTTTCCAAAAGATAACTCAGCTTAAGGAACATACTACTTATTTATAACTCCTAAACAGAAGGAAAACGTAAGGATTTCACATTTTCGCAAGACCTGGTTTGCAATGAATGAGAACAGCCAGTAAAGCCTAGAACTCTTACGATATTTTTGTGAAATTTTCCACAAAGACGCAAGGAGAAAGCTCTGGCAGACCCTGGCTCAAGGAATCCTAAGACCATCATTATTTGTGTTGCAGAAAGCCAATGTTTTTTCATCTGTCAGGGCACTTACAGTAGAGCTGGACCAGAAATTGAGCTGAACTCCATACACCCGCTCCACGACTAACACCAAACAACTTCAACACTCTTGGGAACCACTCGAGTCCCAGCCACCAGGAAGACAAAGGGTCATCTTTAAATTTTCTTCCCCTTCCTAGCAATATCACCTCTGAGTTCTTCAGAAGAAATCTGCATATTTCTGATGTTGGTATTACCTTTATTCCTTTCAGGCTCAGGGATATTACATCTGGAACAGGCATTCCATGAAAAGTGAAAACTGGAAAAGCAATATTATACGCAGAGGAAAAACAAGGCAGGAAATCAGGATTGTCTTTTAATCTAATAAGATGAGCGAATGCCAAAAGACTGAGAAGCAGGAAAAAAAAGAAACTGTGATTTACATATTCATTAAGTAATTTGTATAATCAGAAGATTTAAAAGGTCATTACTGGAACACCTGCCTGTTAACAGATGTAGAAGAATGAAGGCCAAAGAACACAGTTTTTATAGAGATGTTGATAAATAAACAGTTGGCAGATCTACAGCTACCTGCTGTGGCAGCATTAGTATTTTTGGCTCAGACTACTATTGCGGATAAGGTAAATCTTCTGGAATTCATGAATCCATACACATACTGGCTTTCCTGTTGCAAAGCCCGACAGTTGTTTACTAAGAATTTGGTTGCTTTTAAATATCAACATTCCAGCTAAAGAAGCTTTTAACCAGTAGGGAAGTTTTACGTGCCGAGGTCAAGTTTGAATGCGATGTAAAGCGGATGAAGGTAGTGCGTTGCACTTGACAGAGCAGATACTAGAAAAAAAGTCTTACACACTTACCACAGCAAGAAAACCAGCAGAGTGGATGCCTGTTTAGATAGATGGGAGTACGGCACTGTGCACAAATCCTAATCAAGAATGAGGAGTCTGTCTTAATTTGGCTCTATTTGTTAATTTCCATTTCCATGCCACTCAGTAATGCTGGAGACCTTAATAACCCATTTGCATAGACACATAGCGAGAATCCCTTACTTAATTGTAGATAACTAAGTGTTAGAGATCCATGTCTAAGCCCGTCACCGTATGCTACTTTCAGTCTGTGGCTGAATCATTTTCTGGGGATTCCTATTAGATCTCCTTCTAAAACAGACAAAAAAAGTAGCATTATGAGCTGTGCTGGTTTGGGCTGGGATAGAGTTAAATTTCTCCACAGTAGCTAGTATGGGGCTATGTTTTGGAGTTATTTTTCTGTGTCTCTGTTAATTTTTTCCTCTCTTTTCCTTACTATTTTAGAAAATTACAGTTTGTTTCTCGCTTTTACCCTTACAGTTCTTTCCCACCCCACCACAGGGCGGGGGGGCAGGGAAGTGAGTGTGCCGCTGTGTGGTTTTTAGTTGCTGGTGGGGGTTAAACCCCACCATGAGCTTAGACATTTAATTTACAGATAGCTCAGTTAAGGCAAAGTAACATTCTGCAATCAGCACTCTATCAGTAGTCTTAGGAGAGCACCTGCTCTCATTAACAAAATTAAATAAGTGGCTTACAAGTCTGTATTAGCTGCATCATTAGTATTAATTTATAAAAATAGCCAAATATAAAACAATTTTACTTATGTATTAATCAAATATATGTTTAGTAGCTAGGGCATTTCCCCTACCAGTACACTTGTGGCTGAATCACACAAATATTCACGTTGGGAGGGAGCTCGGGAGATAATCTGGTCCAATCCCCAGCTCAAGCAGGGCTAACTTCAAAATTCTGACACGATGGTCAGGACCTTGTCAGTCAAGTTCTGCACATCTCCAAGGTTGGATGTTCCACAGCCTTTCTGAGCAACCTGTTCCTGTTCCATTTCCAGTTTCAATTCACTCTCAAAAGAAAAAAAAAATTTCTTCTAGCCAACAAGAATTTCTTTTGCTGTAAGTTGTTTCTGTTGCCTCATATTCTCTTCATATGTACATCTGGGAAAAGTGTTTTCTTAATCCTCATCCAGGTAGGTGAAGACAGCCATAAGATTGCCCTTCTGCACTTGCCTGGGCTGGTGGTATACAGGATTAGTCCACTACAGGTAGCAAAGCACATATCTTTGTTGAACATCATGAGATTTGCTGATCCTGAAGTCCAGCTTGTCAGGATCCCATTGAATGGGACCACCCTACCCCTCAATGTATCACACACTGCTCCCAAGTTGGTGTCATCTGCCAACAGACTGAGGTTGCACTTCATCCCATTGTCCAAGCTTTTAATAAAACCATTAAATAATATCGGCAGCAGTAGCTGCCCTGAGGAACGCCACTAGTAACCAGCTTTCAGTCTGATGTTGTAGCATCAGTATTGTTCAAGGCTGATGGTCCAGCCAGTTTCCCACCCACTTTCCAAGTCCACCTCTCTCCAGTTTGGCTCTAAGGACACTGTAAATCTGCATACAAGTCTTTGCTAAGGACAGGAAAGATGACATTCTCTGCTCTCTTTTCTTCCACACAAAGGAGGGAAATCAGGTTGCCCCTGGCGAGTTCCTGATGGCTATTCTCAATCACCATTTTGTCCTTCATGTGTCTTGAAATGAAATTAATTTCCATAACCTCAAATAACGTGCATGCTCTATAGTCTTCCCAGGGACTGAGGTTACGTGCTACCTCAATCTCAAAGTAGATAAGATACAAGTATTATTTATTTTATAAAAACAAAAGATACTGATTTTACACACCCCCCAAATAAGACATTTTTATACAGAATAACCTCTTAACAGCTGTTTCAAAAATCTTTACTATTACATGATTTTTATACACACTTTTATACATTTTTCCTGCTTTAAATGTACAGAGTAACAGAAAACAAACTTTAACTATTGATAAATTTACAAGATAATATTTTTTAAAAAACAATACATCTTCCTTCCTTTAACTTGCACAACAACAGCTTCCATGTGGTCAAAGATTCAAAAATTCATCCAACATTTTCAGAGATGATTCATACAGGATTCTGAAATGGCATAAGACAATACGTAACAGGATTAGATATGCTAAATGCTAAATCAATCCTTGACTATCTGATTCTCAGAATATAGCTACCCCATGATTTCTTTGACAAGTTATTCCCTATTAGTTTAAGTATTAAATATGCCTTTACAAATTACTTTTAAAATAGCCGGGTTTTTTTTCTTGCAACTTTTCCATTTTTCTGCTGACCAGCTCTAGCTATAGTGTAATCTACAGCAAGTCAGTTTAAATTACTATGTCAATTCAAGTACATTTTTTAATATTTCATCATCTAGTTAAAGAACCCACTCGTTTTCTTCAAAGCATTTTAACTCTTTTTTCAAACATAAATAGTCAAATCCTTTACCGCTAATTCATACTAAGGCCATTTTTCATTCTTTTATTTTCTTCCTTTTTCCCCTCATTCTTCAGTCTTCATAATTTTTCTCCTCACCTCTGGCAATTTTTTTTCCAAGCCTGAGCTTTCTGTCTTATCCTTAGCAGCAGCCTGCTTCAGCTGCATATACACCCATCTTAGCCCCTTTCTGACTCTTTTTCGTCTCACATTACTCCCTAAACAATCTCAAAGTGCAGCTCTGAAACTGCCCTTTGGCAGGCCCTTTTTATTTGCTTGCATTCCCTGCCATAGTCACTCATCTAGCCTTTGCACTTGCATCCTCACGCAACTTCTAACACTGCTCTACAATATCTTCAAAAGACAAAAATGGGCACTTTGGTTTTCTGTCAAAACGTTATTTCACTGTTAACCACCACACACTTTATCCTTCACGTTACTTTTGTAAAAGATTCTGTCACCTGTATTTCTCGAGCATTTTTTTCTCTGTATTTTTATGGTTATAGTCCTAGACTGATGCCCCAAATAAGCAAGGCTAGCCAGTCATTAGTCATGATGAGTTAGGGCATTCGCCATGAGACACTGAGACCTGAAATACAAGAGGCAACTCTGCATTTCCGCAGCAGCCTGGTGGATGTTAGGGCTCCCTGAAGTCAGACCGCCACGGCAGTGTCACATGCTCCTCTTCACAACGCTATATCCTTTAAGCCATGATGGCACTCAACTGTCAAAATAAGCTACTATTACAACGTACTACGAAGTCAGCATAATTAGTTAAATACTGTGGGTTTAGACACAATGCTACTTCGTATAATTTTTATTTTGTTACTATTTAAGGCTAGTAACACAATAGCTCTCTAACGTAACGTGGGACCATGCAGGTGCCGCCCAGTGGCCAGCAAGCCACCATGCAGAGGAACTGCAGCCCTCCCCGAACAGACAAATTCAAGTCAGTTTTACCCGGTAGCTTTCTAGTCAACTTTTAGATAGGTGGCAGACAAATCATACACGAAGTTATGTTACAAAACAATTCAAGAATCATTATTTACAAATTCAACGAGAGCACAATAAAGAGTTTGGGAAGCTGGCTAAATGATAATACTAAAGAAGTCTCTTTCAGCAAAGCCGTTAGCTAAATTCAAATTCTAATACGCATATATCAGAATGCTAATTAAAGTAAATACAGAATATTATGTAAAAGGTATTATTCTATAGCACATGGAACATTTTTCTTTAGCCTCCAAATCACTGCATTGACAGCTTTATTCACGTTTTTTTGCGAGGCATAAATATTTGCATTTTATAAACTAAATGAATGTGTGTGCCATTACTCTTGAGGAAATTCTCTCGATATGCAATATGTTGTCCAGAATTTTTAAGTGCACTGAAAAGCATTTTTAAAATAATAGACCCACAGGGCCATCTTAAACTGCTAACTCAGCTGAAGAGGGAAGACTAAATTGCAACAAGAAGTTTTGCTTCTGAATTAGCGCAACAATTCCTTGTTTAAGGGCAGCACTTTAATTACTACACCAGACAGCATTTTTACTTGTTTCTTTCTTTGCTAATATGTAATAGCTTACTTCTAAGTCTAAATTTAAGATGCTGGCACAGAATGCCAAGTCTCTTGGGAAATTAAAGAATCACTATTTCCTGGTATACCTGGGTATTAAATAAAATAATCCCTCAAGGAGTTAGTATGAGATACTTTTTGCTTCTGAATGCATTAATACTACTATTAAGTATGAGTTAAAAACACAGTAATATATTTTAGGATGCATCAGTGCAGCACTGTGTGTTATAAGATTGTACTCAAAGTAATGATCAGAGCTCTATAGCTTGCAGCATACCTTAACTAAAATTTTGGTAAGCAGAGTAGGCTGATAAAATAGTTGACAAACAACAGGGCACATTTTCGACTGTATATAATCACATTTTAGTTATCCATTAGCACACTAGTGTACCAGAACCCTGCAAATGGCACGTCAGAAGACGCTAGAGGCCCAGCCTGGTCCAACGTTCTCTTTGTCTGAGAAAGCACAAACACACTGTAAATTAGTGAAGCAAAACCTAGTCAGTGAAGAACTTCCTGCTAACCTTTTTTCAGAATGAATACTTTTACCCTTCAGGACAGAAAGAAGAAAACCCCAACACACCTGTACAAATATGAATCCTCCCAAATTCTCCAAAGCTTCTGATAGCTTCTGAATTTTGTTATCATATTGCAATTCTGATTCTTCTTAAAAATACTTCCCATCATCATAGTCATATTCCTAATCTTTTAATTTTATCTGCAACTATGTCTTGGTTTTGTGTTATACAAAGGCAGCCATTCATATATCATGAAATTAAAACACCGTGTAGTATCTTATGCTCTTCATCTGCCCCAACTTCTACGTTGATTTGTCCCTGTTCACTGGGCAGAGATGATCATATAGATTCATAAAGCAATTACCTGTGTTCTTACTGAAATTTATAGTCAGTAGTGCGCTCAAGTGGCAGCAATTACTCATTTTAATGGGCCTATTTATTTAATCATGTTAAGATTTGCTTTAATTTCTCAGCCTTTTCTACTGTCTTGATTAAAAGAAGCCTATAACTGAATTGTGATACTCTGCCACTCACCTTTCTTTTCCAGATTTTTATTATTATTTTTAAAAATATTCTAGTAGAACACTTGGCCACCCAACATTAAATGATTGAATGGAAAAAAAACCTAGGTTTTTTTGTTTGATTTTGTTTCTAAGCTAGGTCTCAATCAAAAGAAATTTTTCACAGCCGAGCAACTAATTAAAACAATCTACCCAGGAAGCAGAGTGACTCTGAGTTTTAGAAGCCCAATTATGCAGTGATTTTTTTTTTAAAGATATTTTTTGGTTCTTTATCAATTTTATGTTATGTGAGCACAATATCCTCTGTGGAAACCACTCAGAGTCTTGACAGCAAAATTTCCCTTTTCTATTTACTTATGTCAGACAGGAACTGGAAGTGAAGGGTGCACTGCTTTTGATTTTTTCCCCTTTTTTGTTTTTTAAATAAATCTCATTTTCGATAGTATGTAACTGACGTGGCTCCTATGTATCATAAACGTTTCTTTCTGGTCTAGTTCTTAAATTTATATATCTCGTTAAAGAGAGTTACATAATACCCTTTTGACTCTGATATAGTAGCAGATTTAAATGAATGAATGCATATTTTATTAGCAACAACACAGCCACTCTATCGTATTGTCCTGAAAATCCAGTTTCCCCCCCCTCGCCCCGCCCCAGGAAAATCCAGTTTACCTTCCGCACTTCTGAACCAATTTCGAATGGATATTTACTGTACAGCCCTCTAAAAGTTCTACCACTGCCAGAACACTTAGTGTAGCTGTTGGGCTTCTTGATAAAAGTGCAAACTTTAAGGATTTGAAGTAGGAAATGGATATAGCCCACGTGGCCTCCTTGATAAACTATCTTATTTTTCATACAGTAGCATCTCATAACTTGTATTGGCTTTAAATCGGTGACACCGATTCAGTCATAGCACAGCCACCAAAGGTCTATGTCTAGTCATTACAATGCCAGAGAAGAAATGCCTAAGGCTAATGATCCGCCAGAAGAACGTGCTGTGAAAGTGTGCTTAGGTCTGAAGGACCATACAAGAAACTGTTGAGTAAAATGAAGTGGGGTATTTTTTTGTGTTTTGTTTTTTAAGTTAAACTCTGTCTATTCTACATCCATTGTTTGACTGAAGAGTAACGATCATCAGTTTGAAGAATTAAAGATTGCAAGGGCCTCTGTATGTACAGGCGACTGCGGTGCATTAATAACTTTCTCAGTATTTTTGGATGAATGTCCATAACCACAGTCTGTTTTCTTCATATTCTATGTTTGTGCTTTTTAATGTCTACTTTGCATGCTTTCTAATTCCACGGTCAGTTCAATAATTAGGCAGAAATCAAATGTTAATCAAATGTTAATGTTTTTAGACTTAAGCAAGTTTGAGATGCTTAAGGCTAAAGCATTCATCATGATTGTCTATCTTAGGCAGGTCTGAAATAAATGTTGCAAATACAGTGTAGCCAATCACTTTCAAGAAACTCATCCCCCAAAAATCTAAAAGTCAACCAGATATGACACTGAAATCGCAAAAAAGAGCAAAATAAAAATCACCTGTGGAAAGGTCTTAAAGTCATTGTCATATTCAGTTAAATTTTTACCACCTGCATAGGGATGGATTCATATGCCTAATACCAAAACGTGGGAGAAAAATCTTGGAGCAATAAGAAATAGTAAATAGACTACTTGCTTTGTTCTACACCTGCTGCTAACAGACCCGAATTTCAGAACTGAATCCTGCAATATACAGGATCAAGTCATAAGACATTCAAATTAAATGCAGAAAACCAAACTAAATATATAAAGATTGCAATCACAGCAAACATATGGGCAGGAAATTTAATACTGTGCTGAGCTCAATACCTCACAATTTTTTTACCCACTATATTTAACCTTGCAATCATTCAGTACGCTCTAACTGTATTATGTAAGTACAAAACACAGCCAATTATTGCAGAGAGGGTATAGGAGAGGTTAGTGTTCATTTCCCACAGCACATTTACCTTGCAGTGCTGCTAGATTCTTCTGTGGCAGCATCCTTGCATGTTATCAAGTTCCTTTGAATGGCAGGTGCAATATCCTTTAGAAGTGAAGTTTTGTGCTTACCTATTTGAAATAAGATCATGTTGAAAAGTTGGACAAAAATAATGATTTATCATAAAAAAACCCTGCGTATTTTCATCGAATATTTTTTTAACGTAAAAGATTGTTCAATGAAAGATTAGATTTTAAATTAGATTTTCACTGTCCTGGATTAACTACTGTGTATTTCAGCAAGTCATAATATAAAGATAGACCCTTTGAGTTAGCACAGTTGCATTTTGAAATTCACTACACAGATTGAAAGTCCAAAGCTGAACAACATAATTTACAAGTGATATGACCTTAAATCCTGTAGAAAAATGGTAACTTCACAGGATGAGGAAAAAAGCCTGTCGAATTGTATAAGAACTGAGCTTTCAAAATGTAGCACATAAAAAAAAGAAAGAAAAAAAAAATGGACAAACATGTTTTGACTGACCTTTAATTATAATCACAATGCAGACAGTAGCTGTTAGACTAAAAATCCCTTCAATTTCTTCAGAGAGAATGCATTCCATCAATTCATTTAAAAATGACCTAAGGAAAAAATAAAGCA
This sequence comes from Himantopus leucocephalus, assembly GCA_003993805.1. Lineage (NCBI taxonomy): Eukaryota > Metazoa > Chordata > Aves > Charadriiformes > Recurvirostridae > Himantopus > Himantopus leucocephalus. The sequence continues at coordinate 8,328,026 of RSEF01000002.1, read as the reverse complement.
AAAATACATTATAAATCATGTTTCTCTCAAAACAGAACTGAAGACAAGTTTGTGATTATGCTACCCTGCCACCACAGCTTCAAAGATACCGTGCAGGACAAAGCAGTGGTTATTGGCTAACTGAAGACTACATGCTGCTTCTGGAACTGAGAACATCTGAGTTAGCAGAATAGTAAATTGCTTGGGAAGAAAATAAAAAAGTTTGTACACAGATTAAGTAGCTGTTAAGAGAAATGAAGAGCTCGTGGACTACTTTGGGAAAGTCAATCCGTGAAAAATCTACTGGTTCTACTGGAATCTAACCCGTGTCATTTGTATTGAAATTTCTAACTTCAATTCCTACTGAAGTTTAAAAAAAATGTTATATGACTGCAATGGTTTGTTAGTAACTACTCACGCCCTTAAAACTATTACTACTTGTAGCCTGATTAGAAACTGGAGTTTAATTAACACTTTGGTCTAAGATACATTATCTCATAAAAATTAAAACACATGGTTTTCCAATTACAAAATACTGAAGAACATTTATAACTAAAGATAGCCCCAAAACACTCCCAAACTACATTTTAGATGTTGAAAGTATGGACGGACTAACAGAATTAAAACAACTGTTCATTGTAAAGTCTGAGATAAATGCTATCTCTATATGTATCTTAAGAGACTCATTTTTAGCAAGAGACGATAGTATTACCAGCAAACTTTAAAGGTGTTTTGAGACATATATTAAGAAAAATGAAACAAGGGAGTCAAGGAAGAAGTCTAGCAACCAAACTAAACTGCAATACGGAGTAAGGCAATATTACAGAATGAAACCACTAATTGGTCATTATACTGTTTATGGTTAAAATAACAAATTTAACTCAGAAGCCATTCTCAGAAACAGAAAAAAAATAAGAGAACAAGAGGGATAAATCAGGAGATTGGCAAGATCTGTAATATTCATACACCTCAGAGCACAAACCTGAATGCTCTGTGAAGAACTAAACGGAAAACTGAGAGCAGTAGACGCCCCAATAGCTTTGCCAAAATATTTCAAAATACCTTTGGTAATATTATTATCTGCTACCAAAACTGAGCACCATAAATACCCAGTTCCGACTTTAATTGTTCTTCAGGTTTTTTATTGTGCTGAGGTATCAAAATGAAACACGCGGTTAAGAAGAGAATCAATCTCCACTAGCAATTCAGTAAATAAGCCTCATAGAAGCTCAAAATATTGCTTCAAAGAGCTGAGAACGATGAAACCTCTCTAGGTTCTGAAATAAATATTATGAAGTCACTCATGCATTGCATTAGTTTTATTATATTATTGTGGACTAATCTGACCAAGTATCGATTCCATTTCATATTGCTCTTAAATTGCTAACTGATAGTATTCCGATCAGAGTTTTGACTTTGCTGTTATCATTGTTTAGGTCAGTAGACATACTCTTTAGCTCCATGAAGGAACACTAATTTTATTAACCTGTAATAACACTCGCTGCAGACTCAATGCAGCTGCCTTTCCCCACCTCCCTCTCAACAAGGGTCACATGAGCCTGCAGGCAGAGCTAAAACAGAACAGAACAATAAGCTATTTACAAATACATGTAAGTTAAAGACATAAGTAATTGGTCCTATACAGATAGTTCCCTGCTAAATAAAAGGATACTCACACAATTAGTCAGATATTGCCAAGTCACTCAGTATTGTCACTGGTATGGGGACTGAAATTCAGTGCTAGAGACTGCCTAATTAGTAACTGAAAACATAACAGACGCTGCAGAACCTGGTGCAAGATGATTGTGTGTTCACAGAGAAGAGAAGCTCACATCAGATTCTGTAATGTCAAAGGCTTTGACATTCACACTGGCGTGGAAAGATGATTTCTGAGGTATTGAATGATTTACTACTGGACTCTGATTATGGCCTATCAATACGATTAAGAAAAGAAAAGGGCCTTACAAATATTCTCAGTCTAGAGGCACCAGTGGAACGAGATGTAAGTTATCTCCTGACTTAACTCATCTTTGCACCAAAACATAAATACTGAAAGATAGATATGTTTATCAAAGTACACATAGAAACAATGTGGTCCAAACTAGCAGTTTTCTCTGTCACGAACAGACAAGATTCTCCTATAAGAAAATGTTTCAGAGGAATAGATTGAATTTCTGCATCTCTTTCTAGTAGATGTGTGTAAAATAATTGTGTTTCACAATAATGAACAGCTGCTGCCTCAGAGAAGAACAAGATTTGGATTAGGAAACCTACTGCTGGGCTCTTTGGAGTCCTTTGTTTTGCAAGTTTAACTAGAACTAGAGATGGATAGAGAAGAAAAAAAATAATCTCATGACAGCAAAGACAGGACTATTCAATGCCTGTCAGATGAGAAAGTTAAGAATAGGAGTTAGTTGTGGTAAGTCATGAAGAATGATAGGACTTCTAAGCAATACACGTGAGCCCCTTGATCATGCAAGATAACAAGACCAGTCATGTAAATAGAAATTGAATATGAACAAACTAAGCAATGGATGATAATGAAATTCACTTGTGACAATTTTAGAAGAGATTCAGGGTACATAGCAGATAAAAAAAACAGTTTAAGTCTTAAAAAAAAAAATGACGTAACCCTACTTTTGGGGGCTTTTAGGATGCAGATTCTTTAAAACTATTTTGATTAGGATTAATGCTATTTCTGGTAAATATTTTACCTCATCTAAATACTTCTGTATTGAGAGGACTAATGTTTATAAGTATCTTATGAAAGAAGCAAGCCAAGATGAATGATTAAAGAACTCATTTTGATGAACAGTCTTGTAAATAAGAAGCACTCTTAGAAACAGTTAAAAAAATTGAACCAACCCCCCCAGACAATACCTACAAGCAATATGTCAATAGAAAGGGATTATGAAGCAGTGCAGCTAAATTTATTAAGCATCTAGTTCCTCAAAACCTATTTGAATTTAGAAACTAAAACTTTATTGGTGACATATAAGTTGTTCTACATTACCAACAACCTTGGACAAATTAATGTAGAAACATTTACCTGACAACATTAACTGATTTCATAATTATGGCCATTAAACTGCTTGAAAGAGGAGGAAGGTCTGAAATAGTCTTTGGTATAGTTAAGTCTTTTTCACTGGAAGCCTAAAAAAGAAAAAAGTCAACAACTGTTGGAGATCAAGAAATATATGTATGCAGAAAATATCAAAGCAAATCTGTATTTCAATAATTACACTAACCAAGACTTGTCCTTAAATAATTAGAAGAAACATTCACATGTGTTCTTTGAATAGCCTTAATACAATTGTGTTGTGTCCAAATAAACAAACAAAATTAAAATTAGAAAGGCTAAAACTAAACCAAATAAACAATATTTTTATCAAGGCAAATATTTTCCACAGTTGTTCTGAATAGAAGTTTCATTTAACTGCATTGTTGGTCACTATATATAAAGGCACAGCCTACTAAACACAAACGAATATCCTCTGTCTCCACGTTTAAGTGTGCAAACATAATTTCTAAAAATAAATTAGGTGAAAGTGATTTCCTGATTCCCTGTGTAAGCTCTTTTTGGTATCAGGTTCTGGCAAGTATTTCGTTAGAACTGAATTTTGATTTACTAGTACAATAACATGGGGGCAGGGAAAACCCCAGCACAGATGACTCACTGCAATGAACATTCATAATCTATGAGTATGAATCTGTGGTATCATTCAAGACCATAAAGTTTTACTCTGCCGCATCTGTGAAGAGCATGCCCTCATCCCACAGCTGATACATGAATATTTGCAGGCAAATCTCTGGTATTGTTTCAGTTCCTTCCGTAACACAGAATCTTAGAAGCAGCTCTGTTGTACTCGGTACTTTCTGGCAACTGTTTATTCCTCTATTTCTGACTTATCTAGCAATGAGAGTAAGAGTACAGCCTCTTGTAAAGAACCTCTGCTCTTCCTTGTTAGTTCTCAAAGCTTCCTATCGTGCTAGCCATATTTGCTACTAACACTACATGCATTAGGAACCTGCATTGGGAATGTTACCCTTCTCCTTCAAGGGCAGTAATGGACTTTCAGCACATGCAATAACTTCTGTCTATATATTCTTTTCAGTATTAGAGCTTCTTTCTTTACATTCCAGAGGAACTCTGATCAGATATTTGGAAGTCCTCTAGACAAAAAACTGAGGAACCAAAACCAGATGGAGTATGAGAAATGGATCTGTATTGAAGCAGAGAATGCATAAGTGACCAGTGCCAAGCAAGACATCAGCCTGCTTCGGAACAGGATTACAGAACCTTGTGGGACAGTTCCAAGAATAGGGAACTGGAATCTTTCAGAGATCAGTGGTTCACTAATGCTGGGTGAGACGAAATGAGGTGGGTTTAGAACAATCTCTCTGCCTCCTCCTTTCCCTGCGCTTTTATAGCTGAGCACAACATTGTATGGTATGGAATATGCCTTTGGTCAGTTTGGGTCAATGGTCTCGGCCGTGTCCCCTCTCAACCTCTTCCCCACCTGCAGCCTGCTTACTTTTTTTTAGGGCAGGGGGTGAAGGGAAGAGAGAAAGCCTTGACACTCTGCAAGCACTGTTCAGCAACAGCCAAAACTAACTGGTGTGCCCGCAACTGTGTTTTAACCACAGTATTAAACCATAGTACCTTAGGGACCACAGTGAAGAAAGTTAACTCCTTCCCAGCCAGACCCGGTACACATACACAAGAGAGAACACCTCAAAAACCATGTAATTCCTCTCCAACAATGCCTGATTTCTAAATTCTTCTGCCAGAGTCAGTGAACTAGGTATCAGGACAACTCTGTTCTTACACAGCTGTATTCATAAATCTGTATTCATAAATTATGGCAAATAAAATTTCCTGTTCCATGCCAACACCCACAAAATCTTGATCTGCCATACAATGATCACACTTTCTGAACACAATACTATTGTTCCAACACAATGTTTAAAAGGCAGTTGGTGTTAAAAAAAGAAAAAAAAAAAAGTCAGTATTAACCTTACCTTCTGTAGCACATAATTTATCTCTGCTACTACTGCAGCCAGGAGAGTAGAGAGCACACCTTGGTGAACTGCTGGGCAACATGAATGCCAGCACTGGACTGCATGTATGAATTCTCCAAGAGGCATTTGAATAGAGTGAATCAACTGAAACCAAAGAAAAACAGATCAGCTTTTTTCAAATTGCTTAAGTAATCAGCAAGCTTCTCTATGAAGAAGTGCAGACCACACCTTGAAAGCTATTGAGGTATTCTAGTCACCTGGGATCAGAGAAAGAATCAGCAACATGTTTGGAACGCTACTGATAAATTTGAGAGAAACAAACAATGGTCGTAACAAAAAAGAACTGACATTTTTTTCAGAAGTCCAGAAAAGCAGACCATCAAATTTACCAGAGTGATCCACCCATCTCACTACTACCTAGTCTCTGCTATAAAATACAAGCAGCTAACTTTTCTGTGAAGATAGGAGGTTTTGAAGAACTTTAGGACATCGTACATATTTAGAAGCAGATACAATTCAGGCTGAAAGAAATGAATAAAAGAACGACAATGTCTCCTCCTTCCCAAGATCAAAATATATATAATAGAATTCTTTGCTCTGGATTGAGAAAAGTTCTTTTAATTGAAGATAAGATTAATAACATATGAGTACTAGGGTAGTTCAGGATCACCAGTAACAGAATGCATTGTTCTCCAATTTACTAGTTTTTCTAGACCAACAATGGATTAAAAAAAAAAAACAAACCATGGTTGGTAACGAGGAAATTTAGAAAATTTAACTGAAAATTTCCATCAGATGTCGACTCAAATAATAGCCTCAAAGTGTCTAACACATTTGCATAAAAAATATGACTTAATCTACATATTAGGTAGCAATTTCAAGTGTAGTATGATACCTGAATCCCTTCTTCCTGCTGTTTCTTGAGTCTACGTGCCACGCATTCTAAAACTTTCTGGAAGACGGTCTGTACAGCATGGAAAAGATTTGCCACTTCATCTGTCTCAGTATTCTGAGTTAAAGAAGCTTCAATAATTTCTTTTAGAGTATACAGTAACACTGGAGCACAAAAGCCACCTCTCTCTAATGAAAGAGATAAATATCACGATATAAAAATTGTAATGAGATATTCTTCAGGTACAAGCTTAGAATGAAACTCAGTTATATACCATAAATAGCTATAGTTTACAAGTGTAGACGATATATTTAGTTTCTGAGCATCCTTAGCTGAAATTTTCATACAGTTCAATCAATATTTTAAGTATAAATCCAGCGTTCCTTCCAAACCTTGAAGTACAGAGATTAAAATTGTTTTTTGAGAAACAGACTCCAAAATGCTAAAAGCAACAGTTCTGCTAATATAAGAAAAGTCAGCTAAGTATATATATGGAGATGTTGATGTTAGTATGAAATACCATACCTGTTTGTATAACTGAGAGAGCCATATCTAAAAGCTGTGCTTGAAATGTGAGATCGCCAAGGCCAACCATTATGACATCTTTACATACTGTCAGGTAGGCCTAGAAGAGAGATGCAAAAGCATATAAGAAACAAAATTTATATAAAGTAATTGTTCAGTAAAACCTAAAAATAATAAAACTGCAAAATCTTAGCCAAATTGCGCTGAAAGCTGGTGCATCTACTTGGAGTTACTCAGCTCACAACCTTTGAAAAGCAGGAGTTCCCCAACAGTTCTCCAAATGCTTCCATTGCCCCTTCCTCCGGTAAACACAGTTTCTCAAAAGGCAGTAAATCCTCTATCTTTTTCACTCAGGCTCAGATCAGAGGCATTGATACTTAACATTTACCGAGGCAGAATATGACATCTCCAACTATCTTGAACAGCAAAATTAAAAACAGCATACAAAAAAGAGCTTTTCCCTACAGAGAGCCATGTTACATACTAAACAGATTATAACACTAATGTATAGACAGAGTAGAGCAGAGAATTTTTAAGCAGTCTATGTATACGTGAGCTGGGTTGTTCAAGGACACTGACTGTGACTAAAGGTAGTCCAAATCTTACCCTTGACCAAAATCTAAAAGGACCCATACCTCAATGCTAAAATGCACCTTGGGTTAAGTAATATGTCATGGGAATGTAACAGAAAACAATTCAAAACTAGCTAAAAAACACCCACATTATATAATCAAATGCTTTCTGTGAAGAGCAAATGAAGATAAGGGATAAGGGACACTGTCAGTGATGACACTTGGGTTTGTGTCAAAGGGCCTATCAGCCCCACTCAACAAATCAGTGGCCTGGAGAGAACATGCCCCCAGTGAATCCCTGACCGTAGCAGCAACTGCAAAACTGAGTGACAGACCGAGCAGAGAAGGAAGGTGAAATGGGAAAGAATGGGGTATGTTGTGGGGAAAGTGATGGAAGTGGAAAACAAAGAGACACCCCAGTACCCTCTCATATACAACAGTATTAAAGAAGCAACTGTAATTATTGTATCTTATATGGATATTTTGAGACAAACTAGGTCTGCTTTTAATGCCAGCATTGCTACCAAATATACACTCCAAACAAGCAAAAAGCACAATCATTCCAATAAAAAACAGTATACAAGGTGAGAAGCAAATAGGAGCTGCTTAACAAGCACGTGGCTTATTACAGGAGATAAAAGAGGCCTGGATACTCTTCTTGACTTCCAGACAAGTCACATCAGTCTTTACAACTCAGTTTCTTCTCTCGAAGTAACGATGCAAATGGACTTTAAGATCTACTAGTAAAGACCATTGTGTTTCATTATTGGCTCATCAAGTAATATGTCAGATGGGTTTAAAGGTGACAACTGCCTATCTTATTGCTTATCAATAAAGTTGCATTTTCATTTTCTATTCAAACCAAGGAAATTGATCATAAACATTCTGGTAATGCTGGCAAAGATTCCCTATTTTGCATCTTGTCTTTCTATAAGGTTGCACTTTGTGCCTCCAAACTTTTGAAAAATAGCCATAAAAGAGCTATGATATGCGTACTAAATTTTTCATTCAGAGAGAAGACACAATAGCACATAAAACACACAAGAAACCTGTACCAGGAACAACTACAACACTTCTTTGAGTTTACTATCTCTCTATACTTTTCAAAAAGCGATTTGACTTACTGGGATTTAGTTCAAGACTGACGTCATTAAATTCCCAGGTAACTCACACCCTACTTCTCTGCTGACTTCCAAAGATATGTTCTATGGGACTTAGCACCAGAACAAAGCATACTGAATTCCTCAGGGTATACTTTTACCTATTTCCTTTGGGAAAGCAGGAAGGAAAGGAAGGAAGGAAGGAAGGAAGAAAGGAAGCAAGCAAGCAAACATGATTAGATCTAAATCCTCTCTCATGATCACACCACCTTCCTGGTCCTCTAAGGCATCCGTTGCGCTATTCAACACAATGTATGCAGCTGCAGTGATTCTATGTCATTTCCAGGACCTTCTACGCTCCAGAAGAACAGGCTATTAAGTGCTCGCGTACTATGTAACTATACCCTTGTTTTCAGCAACAGATTTTCTTCTCCTTTTCAGAACTGAGACAGTGAAAATCTTAACTTTATATTAATGCACTTTTAATAAAACAGTATAAACATTACCTTTATTTAATCTGGGGGATGAGAGACTGAGGACAAGAATTACTTGTTAGAAACCTAAAATTTGGGATACCCAGGTTGCATCGCCTGCTGTGCTAGAAATTTCTTATGTGGGCATTTTCGCAAGTGTGAAACAAAAAACATGCTCCATCCTCACGTCAACAGATATGATAAGAATATATATTATGCACTGATAGGTGAAAAAAGTTTAGCTAAGAACAAGGTATTGTTGACTCCAGCTACTTGATTTAATTGCTAGGTTATGCACAATTATATTTATAGATTTCTATATTTATAAAATATAAAGGTTATAACTAAAATCAATTTTTAAAAAAGTGTGTAATTTTAAGCAATCAAAGGAATAGCAAAAGCACAAAACTGTAACCTCAGAACAATCAGGAATGTATTTCATTAGCTCATTCACTTGCTGGGCTCCAAAAGCTCCAGTGCACTATGTTTGTCGGTATACAATTGCTACATATACGGCTTTTCAGATTGGCAGCAGTTTGATTTATATTACAAGAGACCTCTAACCTGGATAATTAATTCAGCAACATTACTGTGGTTTGGAATGCCATCCTCTTGATCACTTGCTAGTACAAAAGGTACCACTTGACTTTCTATCCAAGCACCCGTCTCCTTCAAAACAGAGAGGTAATCTTCTCCTTCTTCAGAAAACTGGAAAAAAAATTTAGAAGAAGTTTACCAACTGTCTTTCTAATTCTTCTGGAATTTCCTTATGCTGTCAGCTGTAATTCCAGCTTATACTGAAAAGGTATAACCATACCTCGTTCTGAAGATGAACACTCAACCTGCAAAAGAGGCTGAAGGCTCTTAGGCCAGTTGCTTGATTGCAGCTACCAGAACCTGCATCAGTTGCTTTCAGAATTGAGCCAAGAACCTCCTGAAATATCAATGTTTACATTCATATTTTCCAGAAAATCTTTTCAAATGTGTCTTTTCTCAACAGCTCTAAAGCAAAATTTTAAAAAATAACAAAAATAAACTGACACACACACCCCCAAACCCCGTATAACCAACAGGCATACTTTCAATTAATCTCATTTGCAATGCCATAACTGATTTTCAGACTATTCCTTACACGTACGTTCCAAAAGTCAGCTCCACACTAGATCACAAAAATTTTGAGACACCTAAAAGTGACACGCTGATTAAAATATGCCATCTACAAACAATTCTGAACTAATATATTTCTAGTTTAGACTATTTGTTTGAAGTACAAATCAAAAGTAAAACCTTTTTATACAGGGGAAGAAGGGATCATGAATCTTATTTATTTATTCTTGCAGGCCTTTAATTTGACTTACGCAACATATGATGTTAAGCACTCTTTTATAAGCACTGTTTATGGGAAGGAGAATACTACCTTTGCAGCACTGAGAATTTTCAACAGCTTCTTCAGTTTCTTTTTAGGAACAGAGAGCAGGCAACCACGATTAACAGGATGAGTCAATAAATATTCAATGTAGTCAACTGCTAATTCTGGCTTTGATTCATGTGTTACATTGATACGTACTCGTCGTTCAGTTGTTTTAATACTCTAAATAAGAAGAAAGCATAAAAACAGTACAACACTTGGTATCATTACAACTAATTTCAAAGCAGAATAATATGGCATTAAAGAGGCTTCTATTAAAAAAAAAAAAGCATGACACCTTTATGTAATCTAGCAATTCCTTAATTCTTTGACGCATGCATATGCATACCTTTCTTCGGGTTAGCGTGTCAGACAACCAATCACAGACTAATTCCATAACATGTCCCACTTGACCCCAGCGACACATGCAGTCTATCAGGCTTGAATATTTGCTTTGGTCAGCTCCATTGACAATATTTCTGAGTCTGGAGATCACACCACAGCTTAAGAGAAAACAAACAAACAAAAAAAGACATGCATTAGCTTTACATCCATTAATGCAGAAATAATTCAAAGAAAATCAACCAGTATAATACCAAAAATGATTGACCAATGGCTCAAAGGCATATTTGCACCTTACAGATTTTACTAGCTTATCGAATTTGTTTAGTGGATAAATTTATCCAAATGGGCATTTAATATGTCAAGTTGTGAAAAATTAACAAATACAGTCAACAAGAGATTTTTTGTCATTCATATTTTGGATTTAAAAATAGTACCTGAATGTAGGAACAGCAGCAGGGGGCATAAAGGATGCCAGAATAATCAATGGAGTCACGCAACGCTCATCCTAGGGTAAAAGAAGTACACCATATGATGTACATGTACAGATGCACACAAAACTAAAAAAAAAAAGAGTACTGAAAAAGTATGATTAAGTTATCTCAAATTAAGGATTTCCCTTTTTCGCTAGAAGTGGAACTGAAAGAAGCTCATAACAACATGTGGCTTGCAATCTGAAACTTCTGACTCCTGTTCTCAAAGGTCAATTATCAATTATCTTATCATTCAGCTTTCTGACAAACTGTCAGAGCAACTACCATGAATAATTATGGCTCCATTAGCTTAATAACCATTGCAAAAGAAATAACAGCTCTAGCTTACATTTTTTCTAGTAGAGGCTAAGATTTAATTGCACAATCATGACACCATCTAACTCCTTTCAAGTAACTAGTGCCTTAAATGAATATTCATTCCCATCAGAAATCTGTAAAAAAGACTCTAAAGGAAAGGGTGCTTATGTAACAACAGTAATGTAAAATGCATTACAAGTAGTTACAACACACGAGGTCCAGACCATGACACGGTCTCACTCAGATGATATAGAAAACAATCTACGTGAAAGACTCTTCAAAAATAGTATTCTGTATGTCCAAGCTTCGTGAATACAATCAAATGCAATTATTACCTACTTAGACATTTGAAGAGCTAAAACCTTTTTAAGATGATTTTTAAAAGTACATTTAAAAACATATTTGTAGCTTTTCAGGAAAGAGACGTACTGCTTCAATCTGTAGTCTTTTAGAAACTAAGCCTCTGATGACAGGTCTTTTTAGATCCAAGCTGCTTACTCACTGTAAGAATATCAAAGTCAAAGAGGTTGCTTGCTAAAGCTGGTTATCTTGTCTGCTCACCAGAACCTTTCAGGAGGGATGGTACATCCTCTACCAAAAAAGATTTGGAACGTCTTTGACAACTTCCAAATGCTTTCAGAGCAGAGAGCGCATTTGGTTTATCTGTGCTGCGGAATATTATGTAGTGATGAATTGCTTTCCACTCCCTGATTATCTAAATCAAACTTGAATGTTGTTAAGTATAACAGCCAGCATAACTCAGTATACTTCAGCATAAAAGCCATAAACAAAAAAAAGACGTCCAGTAGATAATCCTTCTGAATGCACTACAGGGTACAGCAGATACTATTAGCCACTATCAAAAGATAGCATCCTGAAGAATAGTGCTAGGACAACTAAAAAGATCAAGGAGACTGAAAATACGAAAGTGACTGGTTTTAATTAATTGTTATATCAAACCCAAACAATAAATAAGTGCATCAAAAGAGCAGGATCAAATTAGCAAAAACCAAACATAAGAAAATGAAAAAGGAGCCTCAGTTGCTTCACCTGTCTGTTCTAGCAGCTGGATCATGATAAGAAGTGGTGGTGGAAGGGTTTGGGGGGAACAGGTAGAAAAACATGTGGACTCTCATCTACACTGAGCATTTATTCTGCAATGGCATATTTTCAGTTACTGATTTCCAGAAGTTCCAAAAACATTCAAAAGAATAGAATCCTATAAAAACATTACAAGGGGAGCGATTTATTGCGCAAGTATTTCTGTGTTGACTATTTAGATAATGGTTCATCAGTCAGATATTGCAATTGGAGAATAGCTGCTACCCATTTGTGGAATTCCAAGAAACTTGCTATTGTTTATGATTTATAGCAACAATGAAAAAGAATACTTAATGCCATGAAAATAGATAAAAGACAGAACACATGAAAGCATCTGAAGAAAATGCTAAGCACTTACAGGAAAATCTAGGTTTTCTTTACCTTAAATACTTTAAAATATTCAGGAAGAACAGAAGCAAATTTTCTGATAGCATAATCCTTGGCCTCTTCATTGCGATCTAGAGCTTTGCGAATACTTCTCCAGAGAATTACAGTAATCTCCAATAAACTTGCCATGCTGGCCACATCATTTATTGACAACACATTATTCAACACCTGAAATACAAACGCTTGGATGATATTATCTATTATATTCTCAAATATAAATTTAGGTTACAATAAGGTTTCAAAACAACCCCTGAAAATCCTTCTATTCATTTCACAAAGGCATTGAGTTTGTTGTAGAACACAAACTCCACAATTCATTCTTACTGTATATAACTTGAGTCATCTTGCAACATTAATTTTTTGAATAACTGAATTGCAGAAGCAAACCAATTTATAATTAGTACTTGCATTAGGGAAGTATTAATTTAAAATATGCTTCATATTCCTTCTGTCTTATTCTAGCTCCTTCACCAAATTTCTGCTATTGCAGGGCATGGAAACACCATAACGGCAGTTCTCCCCTTCTAATTCCACAGATGCCCAAGTGCTTTCTTCAGATTTCTGTCATATCATTAACTGCCTATGTCTCAAATTAAGCACCACAGAAAAAAAGTTACCAGAACTTATCATAAAGTGGACTTTCTTACACTTGTATTCTCCTTTTCACTTTCATCGTCATCATCATCACCACCACTATCATGAAGACTCTCTTTCATTGCTTTCTGGATGCAGGCATTCAAGCAGCGCCGAATAGTAAGCATCAATTTAGCTACATTTAAATATAATAAGAATAAATTAGACATTTACTATTTGCTAAGAATATTGCTAGTAAAAGCTTCTAAGCGTAATGCTGGAAAGCCAGTATGAAAAGTAGGCAACAGAACCAGAAATAACTAGGAAAAAAGATACCAAGTTTCCTGGTAACAGGAAATGGAAAAAATGTGAAAATGCTTTATATCCTCAAGTACGAAGAAGAAATGGCAACATTATCACCAGGTTCTGTAATTTGGTTGTTAAAAGTCTACTCAAAAATCCTCAACTACCACCTTATCAAATCAAGATCAGAGGAAGCTCCCACAATTCCTACGTTCACCTGGCACAGCTATTAATTTAATGGCCTACGTTCAATAATACTTTCCCCCCCAGGCCAATTCCAATTATTTGTAAAAGATGTAGTAGCCTAACAATTGCACTCCTTAATGAGAAGCTCATCTCTAGGTAAAAGTGAAAGGGTGATGTCCACTCGGATGAAAGTATGACTAGCTAAAATACACCAGCACATGTTATTTCAAAACTACGTTACCAAGGTAATACGATCAGTCTAGGGGCAACGGCTTGGGCATTTTACCCATGTCACTCCACGCTGACTACTTTGTTTTTATAGTATCAGAACTCCTCTGAAACAAAATTTCCCCTATTTTACTTTGTTCAATAAAACTTTTATAAAAACAGCTATATTCTGTGGAGCACATATCCTTCTCACTGAAAGTTTCTGAAGCTTTTAATGAGGAGAGCTTTTTAGATTTTGTCTGAGCAACTTGCAATTAGTACTGATCCACATATGTCAGATAATCAGATTATTGGACATAATATTTTTTGCTTTCTGTAGAATCTTCCACAGAAAGATCTCAAATCACTTGAGACACCAGGGTATTTTATTTCACTATTTCTGCATGATAAATAAATATCGACAGAGATATTAGATCAACTTAGTTTTAAGGTCCATGTGAGGATAAAAGGGAAAAGAGAGACCAGATAACAACCTGCTAGAGAGTACATACAGTACAGCACCCAAGAGTGGAAACAAAAAGCTTTGGTCTCTTCACTGTTGAAAAATCTTATGGCCGTTGTCACTACAGTTCATTGCTGGTGTCAAGAATTTCAAAAACTACAAACCAATATTATACCAAAAACAAAAGATCTGGCGACAACAAACCACTGTTAGAGAAAAAAAAATGAAAAAGCAATTACATGGTGCGATATTAGTATTTCCAAAGACTCATGAGGATTTGTACTTTACCTATATTGGTAGGGGCAGTATATTCATAAGCATATTGATAGAACTTTCTAGCTGCTGCTGCATTCATCTGGATTAGAGTAACGCAGCGCTCACACCACACGTCCTCAGGATGGTTAATGGGAAAGAAAGAGTTGAATAAGAGATTCACTATGCGTCGTGACACAGGCCGTGAATCAACTTCAAGACGAGCCAGAAGATGCTCCATGGGACAAATTTTCCAGAACTTTTTAAAGAAAGAAAAATATATTAAAGGAGTTAAAAAAATAAAGAGAAAAAACCAGTCACCTTATAAAGTGTTGTCTATCAAAAGTCTCAACAAATATAAATAGCATTTACCAGAAACGCATAAGTATTTTTTATTTTTACAAAAATATCAGCATTTACTTGAGGTCACATATTGCTGCAACAGTGCTGCTTTACTGTTCTGATGCACCTCTAAATCTCCTGGTATCTCTGACAGACTGGTAAAACTCTGGTTCAAGCAATTCCAGCTCAATATACCTGCAATACTCATGCAATTCCACAGGCATAGGGAAGAATTATTTACTCTACAGGGATATAACCACAAAATACAATTTGTCATTATGTTCCACGTTTCATATTCTCATCATAGGACAAAGTAGGACCAAACTACCTACACACCCTAAAACCTGTACAGAAGAGGACCCTTTCCGAAACCAGCCCAAACCATAAGTGCCTCCCATTGTTAGCAGAGCTCTAGGTTATTTCTAACACAATAATGGAAGGCTATGAAATTCAGAAAGACTAAATGGCTCATTATGCCAGCAGTAGTACTACTCGCATTTGTAATTTTTTGTGAGAAAATCTTGAACTAATTATGCTGTGCACTTTCAGATAATAAAACACACCCAAAATAGGGTTTCTTGGCACTGAGAATTATTATTTTATTCTTGAGTAGAAATATTTGCAGCAGCTAATTCCCCTGTGGTTTCAAACTACGGGCACCCCTACTAGAATTATCATAAAAGGAAGGTCCTTGGAGTAAGCATTAAACTAGTCCCAGAACTTAGCAGATATTAGTATTACAGTTTTTGAATAAATAGGAAGTTCCTGACAAAACATCTAACACTTAGTGGGATTTTTTTTTTTTATGTAAACCTGATCCTTTCCTTAGAAGATCCAAATCTTTTACTACATAAAAATAAAGCACAGACACAATGGAAGATACCCATTATGACTAAAGAACAAACTAATACCTAAAAAAAAATCCTTGAAGTTAAGAATTATCTTCTTCCTCTGTCTTTAATGGCAGCAAATTCAGAATAATTCAGGAAAACTAAAAAGATTGTTTGCTTGAACTTTCATATTAAATGACAAAAAACTCTTGTTTGAAAGTTACACATTTAAGACCAGCATGAATAATTTGTTTTTAAAAGACTGTACAGAGTAACAACATTAAAAAACAACTTAAAGCATTTCTGATGTTTAATACAAGTTAAAAAAAAGCTTGTTTGTTTTTTACTATACAGGAAACTGATATTAATGGATGAAATCGTGACTGTAGGTGCCAGTTCTTTAAATCATATTTCTATATCATATCTTATGAAGAGTTAAAACTCAGGACAAGAAGCGCTGAGTGCCTGTGAGGTTACAGAGTACAGTAGAAATGAGTATTAAAAAATACATAAGAAGATTAGAAAAGCGACACGTAATCAGATTAGGGGAATATGCTTGTTGAATATTTTAAAGTAATAATTAATAACACAAGAATACGATAGAAATCACAATTAAGATTTCAGAGTCCAATACTTTCAAAGCAACAGTTCTGTGATCTGTTGTTTCTGCTGATTATGTGAACCAAGTGATACATCTCCTAACACAGAGGCACCACCAATGTGAGGTCCAGTGTTACAGAGATTCTTCTGCCATTGTACCTCAGATTCACCTGGTAAAGCCCGGTTTTAGTACCCACTGAAGCAGAAACTTCAGGGAAAAAAGCTATCTTTCAGAGTACTACCACTTATTTATAACTGAATTGCCTCCTCCAGTTATTTCCAATAACCAGAACCAATTGCCTAAGTAAAGGTACAGCTGCACATTGTTGAGCTCAGGAGATCTACAAACATTACTAGGACCCTGCTGGAAACTTTTTGTGCTGACATTCAGAATGGATAGGTTGGATATTAGGAAAAATTTTTTCACTGAAAGGGTTATTCAACATTGGAATAGGCTCCCCAGGGAGGTGGTGGATTCACCATCCCTGGAGGTGTTTAAAAAAAGGGTAGACATGGTACTTGGGGATATGGTTTAGATGTGGTTTTGTCAGGTTAGGTTAATGGTTGGACTTGATGATCTTAAAGGTCCCTTCCAACCTTAACGATTCTATGATTCTATGAATGATAATACCTTGTACTTGCAGTGCTTGTCTCCATTTCACATTTTCTGTGGACTTGCCAGTGTACTGAGTGTACACTTGGACAGTGTACTGAGGTTTGTATTATAGAAGTACCCAACTTGCTGTTGCATTATTGTAATCCTTATCCTGAACCCATGTGTAAGAAGCCAAAAGCCCTCGATTCCAAAATGACCTCCCACTTATCTTATCTTCTGAGCATATTTTGGGGAATTTGGAAGGTAGTGAGGTGGTGTAATCTCAATATAATATCTTTGAGGTCCTGTCATCAAAGCTGGAATGCACACATTTGGCAAGCAGGTAATTCTCATGTTAGGGACAAACACTTCTGACTTCATCCAGTGTACGTGCCTAGCACAAGATAAGCATGTCCTAATAATTAGGCTTAGCAAGAGAAAAAACAATTAAAATAAAATATAAAATTGAAATTAGGAAACCATTAACAGCAAAGAGTAGAGAAAGAGCTCAAAGATGCTATAATGCCTAAGGCTGGATGGTATCACCCTAAGTGACAGTCCACAACGCAAAACAAAGTTCGTTCTATAAACTATCTAAAATTTTTATTTATTTAGAAGTCTTTATAAACTATAAAAAGATACCAAAATATCGAGGGACATGCCCACAAAAGACAAATAAAAATTCTAAAAATAAGTAAATAAAACTAAAAAAGCAATTTGGTAACGGCGTTCAGCATTTAGAAGGTGAGAGAGAGCCCCTCCTTGAGCTACCCAGCTGGAAGGAAGCGTGGCAGTACCGCCTGCTCTGCCCTGGCATGGCCACCAGAGGGCAGGGAAGACAGAAACACGCTGAGAAAAAGGTCTGCGGAGTGCTTGTGATGCCAGCAGCCACTGAAAAAAAAAAACCAAGCAGGCAAGCACAGAGGGGCCACGGGACCTACTAATCATCCCCAACTAGTCAAAAATCGGGGGAAGAGGAAAAGGAGAAGAGTGTAATTGGCTCAACTAAAAAGCAAACTTTCTAGCATGTCTATAAAATCTCTGCTGTAGTCATATCCAGACACAGTACTATCTCATACACTGAATTTTTCTGTGAAGAGCAGCTATGGAAAGGCTGAAAGCGCACTAGGACTAGTCACAATTTCTTTATTATTTTTTTTTTTTTTATGGACACCATGATTTCATTAGTATTCACAAAATTGCTGGAAAGAAGTACTTTATAGTACTACCTACTTTTGGCTTAAAACCTTTGAAATGGACAGAAGTGACTAACAGCAACAGCATTCACAAGTCAGAAATAAACTCAGTCATATGCTTAAATATACGAAGAGAAGAAAAATGGAAGTTAAAAGTATTACTGCATTAAGAACACTTTTTTATTATTTTTTTCCTTTTAGGAATACTGCACTTGCCTCAAAAGGTACCTTTTGGTTTTTCTTTTTTTTAATAAATGCCTTGATTTTATCTCCTTCTTGCTACTTATCAAGTGTCAGTTATCCTACCTTAGCAGCCTTGGTAGCCTTGATTTTCAGCAGCATATCAACAAAAGCCACTCGCACTTTCTCTGAATTGTCATGAAGACTGTGTTGGACTGCTGGCAGAAGCTGTTCCAGTAATGGGTGACTTAGTTTGTTGTCCAAAATTATTGGTAGGCACTGCAAGAAAAAACGATTATGCTAAATAAATAAAAAACAGTGAAGAGTAAATTTGCAAAAAGATGTACCTAAAAATTGTTGAACTGGACCATGACACTTCTAAGGTTAAATTAAGCAGGGACAGACACTGTGCGTGCATATTTTTCCTGTAATATTCTTTAGTAAAAATTGCTATGGTTAATTTCATATTTCCAGTGAACTATGTTCAGTGAACTCTTTTCAGATGAGGCAGCTTCAGATCTACACTGAGGCCACGGTCTTGCCTTCTACCTGAGGACAGAGTGTCACGTATTTTTTGCAGTAGCAATATCAGCTTCCTAAACTCGGCTGATTTCAGATTAAAAACACATTCTTTTTTGCGAAATTATTTTTACACTGGCACTTTCTGCTTATCCAGT
Source organism: Himantopus leucocephalus (assembly GCA_003993805.1). Classification (NCBI taxonomy): domain Eukaryota; kingdom Metazoa; phylum Chordata; class Aves; order Charadriiformes; family Recurvirostridae; genus Himantopus; species Himantopus leucocephalus. Next base: position 8,309,030 of record RSEF01000002.1, on the reverse strand, counting down.
ATAGACCCCCATGCAGTTGTAGTGGAGCAAGCAAGGATTAACATGAAGATAGCTCCAAATTAAGGATGAATTGACACATACATAAAAATTTTAAGTGAAAATACTGCTTAGGGAGTTCATTTTTCTGTCCAAGCTATTAGTTGCTTACCAGATGCCAGAAAGATGTAGAGGAACTAATCCTAACATACTGAACAATTCATGAGAGGCCAGCATTCCCAGAGAAACAGTTCGTAATTATATTCATCCAAACCTCAGAAACACCCAGTGGGGTGCAAAATCATAACATCATTGTGCATGTCTAGGGATGGGTTAAAACCACTGACACAGAAACATACTGGAACCTGCCTGCATACATTTTCAAGTCTAAGTGTAACTTCTAATAGCTAAAATAATTAAATTATCAGGTCCAAACAACGTATATAAGACTAGAAATGCAAAGTGGTTGAGAGTCACAAAGCCAAACAGTCACTATTTTAGAAGGCGTTTTTTCATCCCATATGTGTGGCTTTTATAAAACATGTGCAAAACTTGCACGTATTAGGAACTTCATTGCATAAGTCATTTTGCTGAATAAGTAATTTCCTTGACTTAAGTGGCCTGTAATAGAAACCTGTGCCTCAATTAAAATATAAAAGTGACAATCATGATTTTAAATTTAGAAAAAAACATTTACTTTAAAAACAGAGCATCGAACATCAGCAGATGATGCATCACATGCCAGCTCTCCAGTTAGTTTTTTTAAAAGATCAGCAAGAATTGTCGGAGGAATCATCTCCCAGTATTTGGATGTTATCTGAGTAACTCCGAGTATCCCTGTAGAGCGGACAACTGGATGAGGATCTTCTAAGAGACTCTAAAACAAATAGAGTAAGAATAATAACGTGAGTATACGCATTATTGTGACTCTACTGTTGTTTGACATTAACCTATCGTAAACAAATAGCATTCCATTACCTTTTAATCATTATGCAAATCATCACACTATGAAAGAAATGCAATATTAACGTTCCCTCGAGTCATTTTATTATGAAGCAAACTAGGAAATTTAAATCAGAAGCAAAATTAAGACAAATATTGGCCAATTCTTTTAATTGGACTTTTCAAATATTTTTTAAAAAAACAGTTCACATTACGTCTTGCATCTGTGACTTAATTAAGCATATTTAGACTTCTATTTATATATGAGGTTACACTGGCCACTGTTCTTATGCAACAATATGAAAACTTTGAAACTCATTCAATTATCTGATGTTTACATTTTTAAAGACCATACTCAGGATTTCCCAAACATTTTCTTAATGAAAATACTGTGCCCATTGGCACCCATCTAGAGTGGTAAAGAGTTTTTTAGGGTGTTATCTCCATTATACTTAATTTCAAAAGCATTTAGTAACACAGTACTAAACTTCCATTGAAAGCTTACATATTAAATGTAAAGGTCTCTTCACAAGTACTAGGTTAAGTAAGGATCAAGATCCATTTAGTCAGGTTTCTAGTCTTTCAAAAGCATCTTTCATTCACAGATTAATGAATAACAATCCCAAATATTTCCTTTTCAGAGCAGAAAATGGTTTGCGTGATTTGTTGTCAACATACTACAGAAATTTAAAATATTCATTTATTTTTGTATTTTCTGCATCACAGGCCTATATTTCCCTATGAATACTATCCTGAAATTTAAGAAATTTTGATGGCATCAACAGCTTATTTTTGAGTTAGTTTTGATGAAAGTTTCATTTTTAACATTTTAGTTTCCTTAAAACTTACAAAAAGTTCTTCAAACTGTTTCTGAATTTCATTGTCCATCTCTTCAGCATTAGAACTGGGATCACGAACAGGAAAAGCATCAACAAACAAAAATGCTGCATTCGATCGAACTTCTGAGTTTCTGGCCTGTTACAATGAAGGAAAAAATATTTTTTCAGTAAGTACAGACTTTTAATATCATATATTATTTGATATTAAATACTGTCAAATACTGCTCTCCAAACGCTTCTAGCAAGTTAGTATTTTTAATTTAGTAGATGGAAGAGATGAACCTTTAAATGTATGGAAGAACTTACAGTAATATCCGATTTTTATTTTTTTTGACTTTACATTTATGCCCATTCAGTAAAACTTCAGTTATTAGTACAATCAGCTTTCAAGGCATATCAACTTCAATGATCCTGAAGAGTCACAGTCAGAGCCCTTCTGCTCCCTGTAACACTGAATAAATTAAAAGCAATTGGTTTTCTCTTGGTCATCTTAGAGCTTCTCTTCAGAATACAAGAATCTTGAATTCAACCAGATCTAATTAATTAAATTGCCTGTCAAGAGACAGGTGATTTAATGGAAAAGCTTAAGTGTATTTCTTCAAGAAAACAGTATTTAGAAACTAAGTACCAGCAAGCCTGGAGAGTAACGTACCCAACATAAACATATTCAGTTCTGCATCTATGCACATAAGTAATAGGACCATGTTTTGAGCTCCAGGCAGCTCATCAAAAATCCAAGGCAAGCCTCATAACCCTCAGACGTTTGACCATTTGTAATAGTTTTCAGTGTGTTACGCTACATATTTCACTGGTTGTAGAACCCCAAATGTGAAGAAAAATTCACATTTCTGTGTTGAGACAGTCAGTAAAAAATAACTGGCCCTGTGGACTCTTTAAAGAGAGAAAAAGAGAGCAGGCAATGAAATGAAGAAAAGATGAGATTCAGGGTATCTCAGGGAGAAACCTGAAATCTAACCATCCCACTATGTTTTATTTATCAGACAGCAGTGCAATGATAACAGCTTCTCTTCACTTCTCTTGGAAGGAAGAATTTTTTTCAGCTATTCGGTCCGAGTTAAAAGAAAGGGGTGTGTATGTATATATATAGTCTAATAAACCAAGCAAAGTAGGCTTAATTTTAACAGCAAGATAAGAGACAGTTCAGGGAACCACCTGACTATTCTAATCATCCAATTTTCTTCTTCCCTTGTCACAAGAGAAATTCAGATCAAAGGCATGAAAAAGAAAAACAAGAATAACTACATAATATTTAGAACTAAATAAACTAATGGCAAATAAAACCAGAAAAACACAAAGGAAATGAGCAACAATTACTTCATTTACAATTTATTTTGTGTTTCCCTTCTGGACCGATCCTCATGTGGTAGGTCCCATCTCTAGGTAGAACCAAAAAATTCCAAATTCTTCAAGCCAACAAAATTAATAGCAATTCTAAATTTAATACTACAAAGGCAAATAAAGCCCATATTTACATTCTTTATTTAGGGACTTGAGTTTTACGTTATTTATCATGGAAAATACCAACAGTTTAAAAGTGAATATAATACTTAATTCAATCCCATAATGCTGTATAAAATCCTTTAACTTTGAGCTTGCCTATATTGAAGAATTAATTCATAAAAAGCTAATATGGGAATTCAGGGTGAAATAGCTCTTCTGCACTAATATTTAATGTGACAATTAATTCAAGTATGTTTTTGTGCAATAACCTAGACCTTGTCTACCACGGCCATTCCAGAAAGTTAATTTTCATAGACTTTCTAAGTGCATTACACTGAATTCCATTAAGCTCACTTTAATTCTGAACTGAGTACCCACATTTTAAATTCCTGCCTTTAATTAATTGGAATTTATCCCAAATGTATTTGCATATTCAAGCTTATAATAGAGTAAATGTCTTCCACAGATGTAGAATCTAGGACTTTAAACTCATATCCTATTTTATCCCACACCAACTTTTCCATGCAGAGGAGCCTGCAGTTATTTAAATGAGTAATGTTTCTTTACCTTTATGCTTGTACTATTCTGAAGAACTTTCAGAACCTTCTTAAACAATATTTAAATTTTTTGTTCAGTTAATTTTTGTTCAGTTAATTTTCAGAGATTTCTTTTAAGCTTCATCTGGTGCTACAGGTCCTGAAATTCACTTCCAATTATTTAAAACACTGTTTTTCCCCAGTAAAAGCTAGTTTAAAAGCGTGAGATGATAAAAAACAAAAAAAAACCCCAAACAAACAACCAAACACACTACTCTAAAGGAATCACTTCCTTCAACAGCTTGAATTCCTGGAGGAGTGGTTCTTGACTTTTTGAGCTTGATAAGAAATAGCTTAATCGCTACTTATCTCACAATAAATATCCCTATTTTTGTACTTATGTATTTTCTTATACTAATAACCAATCACTGCACAACTGTCTCGTCTATGTTTGCATGAGACTTACTTTTCATAATAAAGACATGATAAAAAGATGAGGAAGTTACATAAGGGCTTAGATTATAAAAACTTAAAAGTTGCATAAAAGTTTATAAAATATGTGTACGTAAAAGCCACAAAGGAAGCTTGTGAGATCTAAGTATTTGCAAAACAAGCAATTTAAGAAGAAAGAGAACTATGCATTACAAATATGCATTCTCAGTTTAAAGATTTCAGAGATTAAATCAAGTAGTTTCAAAACAAACAATTCCAGAATCCTTTGTATTCTTACAACTGAATTATTTCTCCTGTCTGCAAGCAGGAGGGGTAAAGAGGTCCTTCTAACAGTTCCCTTTCTGCTTTATAACTAGTGTTTTAGAAAAATATTTATTCTTCCCTATATTAAATTAGGGATTTGTACACTGGCTAAGATAGGAGCATCAAACCGGTTATTTAAAATTAAACTGACATTTCAAGCTTTGGAGCAGAATCCATACCAGTAAGGACAATTATAAGCTTCCCTTCTTAGTTCTGTATCTTACAGTACCTGCGATTCTGAATGACAGCAACAGTTATCATAAAAATGCCAAATGTTTCAGCAGTACTATATGAAAAATAAAATTTAACTATACAACAGTCACACAGCAAGACAGTGGCATATACAAAAATAAATTGCCCAATTTTGATATTTAGTGACATATTTCCTTTCACCAATCACAAATGTGGTACAGAATTGTTTGGAATTCATAATCTTTCCTTGCACCGAATCATTACACGATTCATACAATTGCTGCATTCATTTTTTTAACAATCCCCCTGGAAACTCTGCTAAGGCATGTGGAAAATAAGGAGGTGATTGGTGACAGCCAACATGGCTTCACTAAGGGCAAATCATGCCTGACAAATTTGGTGGCCTTCTATGAGATGGTGTTATGTTGTTGGTGGATAAGGGAAGAGCAACAGATGTCATCTACATGGACTTAGGCGAGGCATTTGACACTGTCCCGCATAACATCCTGGTCTCTATATTGGAGAGACATGGATTTAACCGATGGACCACTCAGTGGAAAAAGAACTGGCTGGATGGCCAACTCAAAGGGTTGTGGTCAATGACTTGATGTCCAAGTGGAAACCAGTGACAAGTGGCATTCCTCAGGGGTCAGGACTGGGACTGGTGCTGTTTAACACGTTTGTCGGTGACGTGGACAGTGGAATTGAATGCACCCTCAGCAAGTTTGCTGATGATACCAAGCTGTGTGGTGCAGGCAACACACTGAAGGGAAGGGATGCCATCCAGAGGGACTCGGACAGACTGGAGAGGTGGGCCCATGCCAACTTCATGAAGTTCAACCAGGCCAAGTGCAAGGTCCTGCACCTGGGTCATGGCAATCCCATGCACAAATACAGGCTAGGTGGAGAATGGATTGACTGCAGCCCTGAGGAGAAGAACTTGAGGGTGTTGGTTGATGAGAAGCTCAACATAAGCCAGCAATGCATGCTTCCAGACTAGAAGGCCAACCATATCTGAGCTGCATCAAAAGAAGCATGGCCAGCAGGTCAAGGGAGGTGATTCTGACCCTCTACTGCGCTCTGGTGAGACCCCACTGGGAGTACTGCGTCCAGCTTCGGAGTCTTCAGCACAAGAATGATGTGGACCTGTTGAAGTGGGTCCAGAAGAGGGCCACGAAGATAAGAGGGCTGGGAGCACCTCTCCTATGAAGACAGGCCGAGAGAGTTGGGGTTATTCAGCCTGGAGAAGAGAAGGCTCCATGGAG
>RSEF01000002.1:8266140-8302963 GCA_003993805.1 Himantopus leucocephalus | reverse complement strand
CGCTGGTTACAGGCCTCCAACCAGACTCTGTGCCGCTGATCATTCAAAGCATGACATGCTGATATTCCTTGACAATGCTGAAGAGGCCCCTTCTGTAGGGAAATAATTCCTTAAGGCTTGCTTAGGAACCTTTCTGAGGTTGAAAAGTCATGTATCTTCTCCAGTTTGAAATTCAAAACTAGCCAAATGAAATTTCAAGCGTAGTATTACCTCTAAGAATTCTCCTGACACCTTCTTCCAGGCCCTGAAGTAAACTTCTGAAATGTATTCCATCAAGGATCTGTATTAACACACAGGAAACACTTTCAAGCAAGCATCCTAACCATATCTATGTACAAGTCATAAAGGTAACAACATGAAGTTTTTGATTCTGTGCATCGACGTTATTTTTAGAAGAAGAAATTATCTTGAAAGTCTTCACTGATAATTGCGGAAAAATAAAGTTAATTGTTAATTAACAAACCAGAGCACTATTAAAAAACACAGGAAATATCTCTTATGGTGGGAAAGTCAAAACATTAGCACAGATATTTTATCATTTATCTCACAACAAATGCCTTTAATTCTTTATAAAGATATACAGGTATACATTATTCTAACTGAAAGCATTAGAAAGCCTCCGATTTTAATATGAATTACTTCTCTAATGTTTCACTAAATAATCAAAGGGAAAAAAAAAAGAAGAAAAAAATATTCCAACATTTTTCATCCGTCAGTCAGGTCTGTCAGGCTATGATCCTGCAAGTCACTTCTTATTAGAACGTCTCTATACAGAATTTTACGAAATAAAATTAGAGGTTGCTCATAGGAAAAAAACAAAAACACCTTACAGAAGCAGAAATGGACCTGCAATTCTCACACAAACACTGCAAGTAATGCAGCACAGTTTGTAGGGAAGTCATTTGCTTTAGCTAATGCTAAACAAGCATTTTAGTACACTTACAATTGTACACATAGGCATGTGCAGAGCAACTATTAAATGAAGTTGGGAAAACAATATGGTAGTTATATGTAGCAGATGTGAAGGTCTCTGGATTCTGATATATTTTATCAATAAACTAGGTATTTTAGAGTGTGAGACAAACAAGATTTTAGCCAAGCTCTTAACGACCATTAAGAAATCTAACTGTGATGCATACCTTGGAAAGAATTGTAATTGGTTTTTAACAGTTCCATGTATCATTTTAATGAAGTTTACATTCCAGCTGAACAAAAAGCTCAAGAATCTTCTTCCCTGTTGGGAGGGAAAAAGAGGAAAAAAAAAAGGGAAGTCAAACCCTAGAGGAATACCCAATTTAAGAACGACCTCAAAAATCAGTAAATACAGAGCTTAAAGATCAAAAGAAATGACACCTTTAACTTTAAAAAGCAAAGACAAGATTTTCACAGGAAAAAAATATTGTTTCTTAATTTTTAAACAGAGTTCAAGCGTTACTGTTATTTATAGTGTAGAGAAAACTCAAAACAAATGAACATGTGGATTACACATCTGCCTGCATTTTTTTCAATGTCCATTCTGTTTTGGTGTGACTTCAAGTACTATTCCATAACAATAAGAGACTGTGCAACTCAGGACCCCCATCAAGGCCACATCATCAGAGCTCTGTCAAGTGCAATGTCATTCCAGTATGACACCGTAATGACAGTGAAGGTACAAATACAATAACATGACAACTGCCAGCACTGGATACGGAAACATTTTTTGAACAAAGCCACAAAGAACAGCTGGGCCACTGAGGAAAAGAAATGTCCTGATCAGCAAGGACAATTCCTTTCCTATTGCCTTATGAAAGGTAATATTGCAAACCTCCTGGAGCTGTTTTAATTCATGAAAACAGAAAAGAAAATATTCAGTTTTCTTCCTGAATTAGTTTTCTTCCATTTTAGCAAGTTAGATATGATGATGACAAATTTGATGAGCGACAGAATTTTTGCAATTCTGACCTACAACAAAAGGCAGTGGAAGGCTGTGGATGGAGAAAATAAGCCCTTGCTCTTCTGGAAACAGCAAGATCTGCCGCTGGAATTAGAGCCTTACACAGTATCTGTACAGCCAGCCTTACCCTGGCTCATGTTACAGGTGAATGAAGGCATCCAGCTTGTAAGACGTTGAAAAGTTTGATCATACATAAGGGTGAGTCAGACAGTTGTAAGGGTCCTTTACACCTGTCAGCTTTCTAGTCAAAAATAAATCAGGAAAATTAATAAGGACATGCAATGTGCAAGCGCACATTGGCAGAAGTTCAAAAGGTACACTGAACAATTAGCAGAGGTTCAAAGGCACTTCCATTGAGAGGCAGACCAACACTTAAGTTCAGTCCTACAACAAAATAAAGAAAATAAGGCTGATCATGCCAGACACACTTTGAGCTGGTATATCATAGAGTAGGGGAAGAGAGAAGGAAAACACATAGGCAGAAACTGCCCTTTATTGGAACTGATAGCTTAAATGCCTTCAGGTCAACATGTAATTCAGAAGATCATAAAAATCAAGACCTAAAGGTTAAATACAATGTCAAGATCCTTGTCTACAGGTCTGATAGAATCCTTCCTGTTGCCAATGAGAGCTTCATCTAACAAGAAAGGAGAAAACTGAATATAAAAACCCGTCACTTATTTCCAACTTCGGTGGCATAATACGTATATTGGAGTCCCAGTGGTGCCCTCTTGAATCAACCACCCTGACAAACCAAAAGGTCAAGGGACCCACAGCTCCTGCTTCAACAAGGCAAAGATGAGGCCAAACTCAAACTTGTCTCATCTTCTACAGTCCCAGCAGCGAGACACATGAAGAGTCACAAAGTAACTTTCAGCAGTTCAACCAATTCTTTTTTGCCTTACATTTCAACAGATTGACCCGATCCTGAAAATGATAGTAAGTGCCTCTAATTTAATCTGCTGCTTGTGATCAACGGATCTGAAACAATTACTGTTATCAACATTCTCAGTATTGTGAGAGGTAAACTGGTGACAGGTGAATAAGATTGCAAACTTGTCATTTTTGGGGTTAATGCATTAACAGAGTTGAGCATCTTGTACTGCTGTGTGTGTGAACATAGTACATATGACTTTGTCAGTTGTATGCACACACAGAAGGTTAGCAAGGAAGAAGAGAGCAGAACAGGACTATCTCTAAAACACAGTAATGTATGCTCTGCAGGGCTCTCCAGCTGCTTGATTGGAAACCCCACCTGAACAAGAATGTTTTCATAAATCACACAGAGATATAAATTCAGAGGATCACTCCACTAATGCAGCCTGAAAACAAGCATCTGAGAAATATTACTCTGTGTTGAGTAGCACAGTCTGGGAAGGCAGAAAAACTGAACTCCCTGATCTTGCAATGTGGCATAAATGTGCCACAATACACACAATAAATGTATCGGTTTGATCTGATCTAGAACCAGGATACCGCATTCCTGACCCTCCGCTTCCCTTCATCCTTGCATATGAACCAGTCCAGGCAGTTAAACTGGCTGAAAAACAATCTTCCTAGGAACAAAACTGCTCAGCTACCTCCTTCAATCAACCCCTGACATAGCTGCTTGAGCATTCATAGCGTGGAGAGGAAAATAGGAATGCTAGCCCATGGCAACACAGGATCAGTGCAACCTGGAGTTACATCAGCTTAAGCTGCTATGGAGCTACGCTCTGGGATGTGTACTCTGGAAAGAATTAGGTATACTTTTCTCAGGAACTGTAGAACAAGCCTGCAGGCACTAAAGGGAATATTATCCCTGATATATAGGAGTTCAGTTTCATCTCAAGGCAATTCATACATCATGTTGATATTTGGTATGAGTATTAGCATTTTAGAAATAGACACAGAATATAAGAAAAAGGGCCAGCAGAAATACTGGGGCACATTGGACATGTTGCTACAAGAAATCTACCATCAGCAAAATAAGCCAGGCAGGGAAACTAGAGAACACACATGAGGTGGGTTGTCTTTAAAACTAAAGTCCCTCAGCAGGATGAGGGAGGTGATCCATCCCCTCTGCTCAGCACTGGTGAGGCACATCTGGAGTGCTGGGTCCACTGCTGTGCTCCCCAGTACAACAGAGATATGGACATGCTGTGGAGAGTCCCACAAAGGGCCACAAAGATGGTTAAGGGACTGGAGCACCTCTCATATGAGGAGAGGCTGCAAGAGCTGGGCTTGTTAAGCCCAAAAAAGACAAGGCACAGGGGAATCTTATCAATGCATATAAATACCTATAAATACCTGACAGGGGATGTAAAGATGATGGTGACAGATTTTTCCGAGTGCTGCCTGGTGATAGGCAATGGGCACAAATTGAAATACAAGAAATGCCCCTTAAATATAAGGATTTTTTTTTTTATTTTATTTTTTTATTTTTACTGTAAGAGTGATTGAACACTGGAACAGGTTGCCCAGAGAGGCTGTGGAGTCTCCATCCCTAGGGATATTCAAAACCCAACCGGACACAGCCCTGAGCAACCTGCTCTAGCTGACTTTGCTTTGTGCAAGAGTGTTGGACTAGATGATCTCCAGATGTCCCTTCCAACCCCAAACTCTGTAATTCTAACATTAATGCTTAGCAACATAACTTACTTAGGAATAATCAGAAGAAGAATTAGGAGGAGGAACTATTATTTTCTCTCCCTTCCATGTTAAACTTTTTTGAAAACAAAAACCAAAACCAAACGCAGAGCACTCCTAAATACGCACAGATTAAAATTAATAAAGAGTCCGAGAATTGCTGAAGCGTCCTTGATTACACGCTAGAGCTTATCAGGCTTGAAGATGAACAGTCTGAAGCTCTTCCAGGTCCTGGAAGCCCTTAAAAGGGAGATACCCTATCAAGTTCTACCCACTGTTGTAATCTAATAAACAGGTCAGATCCAGAACTGAATCTGGCAACAGACTATGGACCTGTCAGCTGCACCGACAGCCTTTGTAGCTTTTTGTAAAGAGATTTAAGCTAATAAACAGACCTCAATTAATATTAAAAAGGTATTCTCTGAAATTAAAAAAGCTCCCCAAGCACACTCAAAGTTTTCAGCACTCAGAATTGATGCCTGGCAGGCAATACTAGTAATTCGATGGAAAGAACTGCTGAGATGATTGGACACAATCAATATGAGTCTGTATTTGTGAACAGTGGTTTAGATCTTTCACCTTTATCAGAAAGGAATGGATGGACCAACAGAATGCAAAGTCAACTCCCAGCTGGGGGAGCTGCTATTTTCAGTCAATTCTTCTAGCCATAAAGCTAAGGATTAAGGATTAAAACCTTATTTAAACCTTATTTAAACCTTAAATGATCGTATGCCAGAGCAAAGAGTGCAGTAAGGCACTCTCTATATCTACCTAGAAAGAGACAGGCATATGAGAAACAAAATGTGACAAAATGTCACGAGACCAGAAATCATGAGGAGGGGGGGAAGAGCAAAAGTTTGGGCGGAAAAGTAAATGTGCAAAGCGTGACCAAACTTGCATATTCTTGTGGAGTAAAGGGAATGTGTTTTGATATGCCAGGAGAAAGATTCAGTACCAATTCTGACTATTGCCACTTTTTTCCCCAAAAACTAATGACAAGTTTCATACTGAAGGCTGTGTTTCACCCAAGGATTCAAGGTACAAACTTTCTTTAGAAAAAAAACGTACGTGTAGTAATTAACATGTGTTATATTAAAAGTCTCAGCAGATGTGGAAAAAAAAGAATAACGACAAGAAGTTGCTTCCAAAGCCTACACAGCAGTTTCATTTTACATATATAATTCCCAATTATTTACTGTGCCTATATGGATATGGAATATTAAAAGTGATGCAGTGGATTCAAATAAAGCAGAAGAAAATTATTAATACAGAATCAAATACAGCTAAGGCATTTTAAGTACTGTGACAAAGAATGCATACAGGTACACAGTTTTTCAAAAGGACAAAAAATGACCTAAAATTAAATATACCAAGGACACAAAACCAAATACAAAATCAGTCAATAAAGTCTTACCTGCCTTCCCTCTTTACACCCATGTTTTTTTCTTTCCTTCCTTTCATACCTCTCACATTGCCTTAGTACATCCCAATTTTAGTCAAAATTAAAACATCTTAAAATACAACGTGTAAGTAACAAAAAAAAAAAAAAATCTTAGTGTCTGTTATCCAAAACCAGGTCTATCAAACATTTCACCTAATTCACTCCCTACCACCATTTTTAAAACCACATATGCCCATAATGCCACAATCATGCAGCAACCTCAGAGCTCATTTTATGATAGAAGTTCATGTATTCCATGAAAGGGAATAGATACGTTTTAAACTGGCAAGGAGGAGTTAGAATTTCAGAGCCAATGTCAGGTTGTCTTGTCATCTAACCAGAAAAAAAGCTTGGATACTATCTTGATGCACATTAAAAGCTACAATACAGTAATTCTTCACTGACAGAAATATAGGTAGTCAAATAAAATAATTCTCATTTTGCTGTAAAGTTAGGTTCTTCTTATGCTACTTCTAAAACAGACTATGGCAATGCAATCTTCTAAATTGAATCATTTCGAAGGAGCGCAAGAGTGTTGGACTTTTAAAACAGATCATGGCAATGCAATCTTCTAAATGGAATCATTTAGAAGGGAAATTATTTTGCTAAAGTTATCTGTCTCCAATAAAAGAAAAACTGCTATAAAGAAGAGAATTATACCAGGGAAAGGCTTTAAGTATTGAGGGACATGCACTGGAAGCAAAGAACTTGGTTCTTATTACCTCAGGATACAAGAACATGAGTGATGACTTAGACACATACTTTTATATTTAAGTCAGAAATGGGAATAAAGGAGTTTCCAAATGAAACAGAAATATCAGCCATTTATAGCTTGGAGTCAGAGCTGATTTGTCTTGTACTGCTACCTACTGCACTGTAAAAAAAGGCTTAAAGCAAAACCATTAAAAGTAACCAAAGCCCACACACATAAAATCATAGCAAGATAAAAGTTTGCTTACCTCTTCTTTTTTGATGTGTTTTATACTCATAAAACACTGAAGCAGCAAGTCCTTGACTTCATTACTCTCCTCTGAATCATAATCAAAACAAAGTAATGTCTGATGTAGATTCCATAGACGAACTACATCTGCACCCTGACAGGAAAAAAAAGCCCACATTGTAGTGAAGTAGGTATAGCTTTGAGTGAAGAAGCATTTAAAGGATTTTAAATAATGAATTTAAAATGCATTGTAACAGATAGAAGATTTTCAGATTGTAAAATTATGAACATTAATTGATTTTCACCACATCACTGAGAAAAATTACAAAAATATGTGTAACTGCATAAATACTGACTTCCAACAACTGAAATCATGCTTAAGTACAGAAAGAGAGCCGCTATTTCATGCAAAATAGATGAAAACTGTATTATTCCACTTTTGAAACTTTATACAATGAAAGCAGTTATCACGGAAAAAAAAAAGACATAAGTAGAGAAGATATTTAATGGGTTAGTGCAAAGGATGTATGCCACAATACTGTAAGTAACTCACACATTTAAAAAAAGAATTTCAGTCCATTAATTGAGAAATAAGATAAATTATTTGTAGAGAGGTACAGAGTAACAGAAAATGAAGCTTCCCACATAAGAAGTCTCTATGAGTAGCTGAACATAGTACTTAAAACCTGAAATCACTGAGTTAATTGCTATTTAAACCTTAGGCACTGGGCTTCATAAAAAAGTGAAAAATTAAAAAAAAAAAGAATGTAAAAAAAAGAATGTAAAAAACCCAGTTCGCTTGTAAATGGATGTCAAAAATCTTTAAAGTTTGTTATAAAGAAGGCAGCATTTTAATGTGTTGTTTATGCAAGCAACACCAAAAAGACACTTTGTAACCAACATGTATCCGGGGTTTCATTAATTGAGAAGCACTACTACATAAAAACAAGTTAATTTGAAATAAAAGGCATTTTGGAGGGATAATATTTCTTGGAATATTCAGTAATAACCTAAAAGTCAATATAGCTTCAGTATACCGTAGCAGCTTTATTCAGGCTTTTTCTTAACAGAATGGTAAATAGAGTCTTCCCTAGCTGCTCCTTCCCTTCCAGTCCTTTCTCCCACCACATTTCACATACACGTTGGATAGCACCCTGTAGGATTTTTTCAGATTCAGGTAATGCAGGAAGAACACCTACAACAGTAATAAAATAATTATTTACTGCAATAAAACAAGTTATTCCTGTAAAACATTAGTCTGTTAGTACACTAACTATGCCTCACAATGTTGACCAGTTCTTGCCACATTTATATATCTTAATACCTTATTCTCATTGTGGGTATTTCGGCAGCTTTATTAACTTATGGTTTTGGCCACATTTTTGGATCAGAAACAATGAACACAAGTTAGCAGTGATCTTACATTTTGCCTTAAAAATACTATAAGCTACAGAATAAGGAAAATTATCTATCATTGGGTGAACAGTTGGAAGAAAGTAAACTACCGCAGTTCCAAATTTTAGATTGTGTAACTGATTTTTAAGTAAATGCTCCCTTAATTTTGTCATATAAATAAGAACTCACATCAGTACCAACTTTTCTCCAGTTAATTCTGTTCCATAGGCCAGTCAGGTCAAACAAAAAGCCTAGTATACTCATCTGCTAAAAAACCAGTATAATGCTGTATTCTCTAACAGACAAGTACGCACCGTTTAATATAAAAACACATTCTAGAAGAGCTTTGTAGTTTACAGTTTCATCCACTGCAGGTATGGAAGCAGTAACTACAGCTGCCACTCCTTGGATCACAGCTACAGTTTGTTTCTGAAAGAAAGCAATGTTGAGGAAACAATTCTGCAGTTTACTTTATGCTCAGAAGATAATTATGACAAGCAATAAACCTTAGCAACAGAGAGCAAAGCTGAATCGTTATTATGCTTCCATTTTGAACAGAGAGTATAATGGCACCCAAAACCTATCAAATATGAAGAGGCAAAAGCATAGATTTAAAAGTACATCCACTTCAAAAAGTCTGAAAAGAGCTTTCAGCTCCAGCTAGCAGATAACTCGGTGACTCTATGTGCGTATCCATTCCTCCACTAAAAAGTTCACCTGCAAGAAAACCACTCAAACACACATCCATTTCAGAGCTAAAAAGACCCTAACTAGCAGGGTCTTGTGCAACTCAAAAATGTGTAAGTCTGGTGACTTTAGATCCAGGTACATGAACCGACAGGCCTCTGTACGTATGATGGATTTTCTACAAGCCTCTGGGTCTCCCTAATGAACTCACCACTGCATTTCTCTTTTTCTTCCAAAATTAAATAACCTTTTTCCCCAATATTCTCAAGACTACACGGACTGCAGTGCAGAAGGCAGTATATGAGGGTCTGAGTCAAATTCTGTATAAGCTAAATTTGTCAATCTAGATTTCACCACCTTCATTCAATAAAATGCCATAATAAAACAGCTAGTGAATTTCTTATAGTATATGCCAGATACTTAAGGAGCACCTGAGAGATCAACATTTGTTTACTGAAATAAGACATTCAAAGAGCCCACTCAACTCCAGTGAAAAAAATAAGTCCCCTCTTTGATAATTAAAATTATCAGCAGATCTAATCTTTTATAGTATAGAACAATCATAAGCTCAGCTTAACACGAGCATGATAGTTAAGAAGTCAGTTAAGAATGGGGCAGGGAGGTGATGTTTGGAACTGACCTTGTTTGATAATCCCTGCATGTTTTCAGATGCTATGAAAATATTCCATTTTATTTCCCAGAAAATATGAAATACTCATCATATTTTTATTTTACAAGATTTTTACCATTTCTGGAACTCTCTCAGCTTCCATGTTATCATTACTTTCACCATCTTCAACCCTCTCCCATGTTTCCACAGGGTTCTCCATCAAAGTCTCTGTCAATAGCTGCATCA
Source organism: Himantopus leucocephalus (assembly GCA_003993805.1). Taxonomy (NCBI): domain Eukaryota; kingdom Metazoa; phylum Chordata; class Aves; order Charadriiformes; family Recurvirostridae; genus Himantopus; species Himantopus leucocephalus. The sequence continues at coordinate 8,293,080 of RSEF01000002.1, read as the reverse complement.
GTCTCTCCCATAGTACTTCTTTTTGCTTTCTTGGCAATTCTTGAAGTAATTCATTCAAGTCGAAAGGATCAGATGTATTTTGCTGTGAACGGTCAGAATATACCACACATTTCCACATCAGTGAAGTGGCTTATATTTCATCATTATATTTCCTAAAATTAATGCTTTTTTTACATTGAGGATTAATTTCCATTCCTCTGCAGTTATAAAATACCATCTAGAAGTTGTATTTCTTTAAAAAAATAGCATGAGAAATTCCTGCTGCTTAACTTCCTATTGTGAAACAAGAGTCCTTCTTTTAAGACTAAAGTCTTCAGCCCTTGATAACAACACTACTGAACATAAATCACATCCCCGTAACACCAACTTCTGCCTCTCATGTGTTCTAAATACTTCAGTCCCAATGAAGACAATTCCAAACCCTTAGCTAAGAAGCTCACAACTGCACAGAATTAAAGTCCCTGATCATTTCTTTGCTATCTTAAATATAGATTGATGATGGCTCTTGAAAAAATCCTTATGCAAGGATGAGAAATTTGACAGTCAGTACAGCCACAGGGACAGCACTACAGGGTTTGGAGTACAATCTGCATAGAACAGGACTCTGTATACTGCACTATTTTAAAGCCCCCCCCAATGAAACTGAACTCCTGAGCACATTAACCCTATACTTCCCTCTTCAGCTCTGCTGAATAGGAAGCCACTAGTAGTCTATAGAAGACTTCACTAAGAGACAAATCTGAACTATTTCCTCAGAAGAACCTTGCTAGAGGAGTTTATCTCAGTGATGCAAAAATCCTGTTAGCATCAAAGAAGAGTAGGCAACCTGCTAGGAAAGGGTATATGCAGAGAAAACATAAGAAGAAAAAACAGACACAACCAAGAGAAAGTACAGATAATTTTTGAGATGTAATTTGCAATACTGAAGTGAAGGTCTACCAGATCAAAGACACTTTGGAGGAAAGAGAGAGAATGTCCACAATCTTGAAATAAAAATATTTTCAGTTTGCAAATACATTGAAAAACAGGAATCAAAAAGAAAAAAGAAGTCAAAGGGAAAAAGAAAAATAGAAAATAATGAAAGAAGCAGCAATAAGTATTAGAATGCTCCCAGAAGGGTACGAGAAGAAAGATCCTGTTACATATTTATAACGGAATTTCTATCCTATTCGATAGCTGGACACAAATACAATAAACCAAAGGCCTCACAGGGAGTTCTGCAGCCCTTTACTTCAAACTAACACAAAAGANAAAAAAAAAAAAAAAAAAAAAGAATGAATTCATAATAAGACTAAAGCTTTCTGATCTTTCTTTAGGATGATATGAGATCAAATTATTCCAAAACCTATGAGAGAAAAGGATGTCATTGAACGATAGTCATACCCATGAATCCTATTTTCCTGTCTAAAAAATAATGTATCTTCTTGAATTGGAACACAATTTAGTGGAAAAGTTAACATCACCTGATAAAGACCTCAATGAACAGCACCACAATATGGTAATGTTTTAAAAAGATTACAAAGAAAGAAAAGTGAAAAGCCCCAGGCAAACCTTGAAGGAAGACTGGCAAACCCCTGGAATTTTAGAAGATGTGAATGAAACAAAACATAGAAGAGAGGGAAAAGGAAAATTAAAGGGTGGTGGGGGTTGTATAGAAATGAGAGACATTGAAAGAAGTAATGATGCTAAGAACAGAACTTTAAAAAAAAAAGTTAAAAAGGCAAATTCTGACACTAGAGCACAAATAGGTAGAAAAAGCAGGGCATAAATATAGTCCGAGAACTAAGGAAAGCAGTGAGGCTCTAACCATACTTTCCTCTTCTTTTGACGGTTATATACCCACTTCTAAAGAACAGAATACACTACCACAGCCTCCTCCAGATAAACAGTCAAGAATTATTCATGGGAGATCCTAAAATGAGGATCCTTATCCTAAGATAAGATGTGGGCAAACACCCTCCATCACTGAAGGTTTCAAAAAGGAATGTATAAAATAACTCAGGACAATCAAAAAGTAATCTGGATATTGTGTTCCCTTATGCTATGAAGGCATGAAGACAGTTATAATCAATATGCTCATTATAGCTGGTGACATATGGTTTCCAGAGATATTGGCAACAACTGAAAACTGTTGCAAGACAACTATTGTGAATTGGTGATGAAAATAAAAGGATGAAAAAACACTTTTTAATCTCAATAGACCAAGATATGTTAAGAAAGATTACTAGATGAAGATGGCAGAAACAACAGGACCAAATTAATCGAAAAGGAAATGCTGCAAGTACCGTGTGTTATCCTAAACAGAATAGTTTTATGTTAAACTGTTCAGATTTGGGGAAAAATGGGAAGGAGACACCAAGCAAAGGCAATCTGGCAATAAAGTTGTCATCTAAAATTACATACAGGAGTGCAAATGAAAAAACTGTCAGATTTCCTGGGAAAAGAGATTCACTGATGTTTGGGACATAAACATTTCTAAGCTTATTACATAGAACGTGATCCCTATCATAGAAAACACAGGTTTAATACAGCTGCTACATCAGTAAATTAGTTCATGCCTCTGTGGACATAGAGGTCAACTGATCCACTTACTTTATTCTGACACAGGTAATTTTAGGAAAATACCGATTAGAAAGCTTAAGAAACTAACTTGACAATACCATTTATTAAGGCAAGCAAAAGATGTTTAGGAGAAATTGTGTATATCTTAACACCAGATAGACTGAAGCTTAGTAGAAAACACCACAATGCAAATTATTATTTCTGATTACTATGCAATATCATATACACAACATGAGAATGAACTTTTAATTAGTAGATTTCAGTGGATTTGTTTTGTTGTTTCTCCTGCTTCTCTCCACACTGCATTTAGAGACAGCAATTTATCCCATCTCTAAAACATTCAGCGAGAAAAAGAACTATCAACTACAATTACACACAGCCTAAAGAATAAGTGGACAGCCTAAACTATCGAATGAACAAATACTAGTGAAACATGCTTCTGCTATCTTTGTATATTAGCTCATATTCATTACACAGCAATAAACCCTTTCATAGGTTGAAATTTAAAAAAACAATATTTCATCAACATCAAATAAGTAGGGTTTTTTCAGTATTACCGTGGTACCAGTCATTTATTTTAAAAAAAATGTAAAACGTATATGCAACAACCAAGCGTTAAAAAATTAGTTGGTTTATAAATAGCAACATTTCAGATTCTACAACTTTTTCAGCTATGTTCCCTTAAGTGCCGTTTAAACTTATTTTCTACAGCAATTATTCTAGCCCATCTGCAGGTACCAGGGAAATAGTTTCTGTCCCTATGTCACAAAATTTCTGCACTAATAACACACGATTTTATTAGTCACGCACATGTATCATGGCTTACTTACAGGATTCTGAGTATAACGCAAGAAGTCTTCAACAGACTCTTTAGACACCACTCGTAAAAATGCTTCGCGTTTCATTGTGGTCTTGGGTTTTTTTGCTTTATTAAAAAAAAAGAACAAAATATTAGAAAAAGTATTGTACCTCAAAATAAGATCATTTTTGGTCTCCGTGAATAATGTATGAACACATATTCTTCATCTATATAGTTAGAAATAAAAGGTGTTTCTCCCTCCAAAATACTTTACAGTTATCTGAATCCGCATTTAGATTTATAACAGCACAAGGCTGCAGTATTTGCATGCTTTCTTTTTAGTTCTTTTTTTACTAATCAAGTCTTAAAACAGAAGAACTTCTTAATGGATAATTTTTTTTTAAGAACAGTGTATCCTGCACATACCCCCTACTTACAGAAACCACAGAACTCCTAGACTGGAAAAGAGCTGTAAGATCACCTAGTCCAATCATTACCCTGACACTGACAAGCCCGCCACTACACCGTGTCCCTGAGCACTGCATCTACACAACCCTTAAACACCTCCAGGGATGGGGACTCCACCACTGCCCTAGCATTATTTAGCTACCCATCATTCCCGACAACAGCATTTATTTATATAAAACGTACTGATGGGCAGCGAAATACTCTCTCCTTTTCTCTCTTGTCGGGTGAAGACGATGTTAAACGGGCAAGGCCGCTTTCTGTCACCGAGAGCTTAATTTACGCACCTAAGCACTCCTTCCATCCTCGGCGATTCCTGACGTGCTCACCCCACCCCTGCCCGTGGGACACCGCCTCACACCGCCTCTACCGCCGGTGAAGCCGTACCCCAGCGCGAAGCGGGCGCCGATGCAGGGCCCTGACCCGGATGAGCCGGAGCGGGCCGGGCTACCGCCAGCTCCGCGCCAGGGCCCCGCAGGCCGCCGTACGCCCCCGGCAGAAGAGGCAGCAGGAAGACAGACGGGCCGCTTACCTACCTTAGACCTACGGGTCACCTTCCCGACCACGCGGGGCTGCCTGCGCAGCAGGGAAACACAACCGGCGGTCGCCCGGCTCTGAGGCGCAGGAGAAGGGCCCGCGCCTCTCGGCACCGCTGCCCGCCTCCGCGCGGACGGGACGGGACGGGCCGGGCCGGGCCGCGCCGCCCCACGGCCGGAAGAGGGGCCAACCCCGGCTGCGGCTCAGCGCCGGGACAGCGCGCCCCTCAGCGCGCCCCTCGGCCCGCTCGCGCCGCTCCCGCCCCGCCCGCGCTCACGCAGCGCTCAGGCCGGCTCGAGCCCTGCCGCCGCCGCCGCGCGCGCTGCCGCCGCTTTCGAATTCTCCCGCGGCGGCCGTTGAGCGCGGGCGGGCGGGCGGGCGGGCGCGCGCTGCGGAGCTCTCGTCTCGCGAGAGCTCGGCTCCCCTCACCATCACCCCCCCCCGCCCGTGGCGGCGGCCGTTGGGCGGCCTGAGAGAGAGCGGGTGCGGTACCGCGGCCTCCCGGCACGCGAACGAGGTCAAAAATCCGCCTTTTTTGCGTGTTTGTTTGAAGGGGAGAGTTTGTTTTCAGTGCGGTGCCGCCTGGGTGACTTTTAGTTCCTCGCTGCCACCTCCAGCCGAGGCCGCCGCTGTCCCCAATCCCCCCCCCCCGCGGCCACCTCGTATGGAGGAGGGGGCTGACGAACGGGCGGCTGCTGGCGGGAGGAGCGGAGGCGTTGGGATGGAGGAGAGGCGGGAGGTAGCGCGTCCCCGCGGAGAGGACAGGCCCGGTGCCCGGCAGGGCCCGAGGGGCGCCGCGGGCGCTCGGCGCAGGCGGTGCTGCGCGCTGTTCAACGCGGCTGCACTGGAATGGTGCGGTTGTGCTGTCGGTCTGTGACAGAGGCTGCCTTGGTTGCTCAGCTGTGCCTGGAGGAGCGCCCCAGTTGCCCAGAGGTGGCTGACGGGCAGTAAATCTACGTACCAGCTTACCCTGACCTCCTGTAGCTAGCTCTGAAAAAGTCTCAGCGCCTTCGCACGGGCTTAAGACGCGTTTAGTTAAAGTCACCTATAGGCTTAAGTAACAGTATGGCTTTGTCATGGTTTCAGCTGGGATGGGGTTAACTTTTTTGCTAGCAGCTGGTGTAGCACTATGCTTTGGATTTGGGATGAGAAACAGCGTCGGTAGCGCACTGGTGGTTTCGGTTGTTGCTGAGCTCTCGAGGCCTTTTCTGCTCCTCACGGCACCCCGCCAGCGAGGAGGCTGCGCGGCACAGGGGGTCTGGAGGGGACACAGCCGGGACAGCTGACCCAGCTGACCAAAGGGATGTCCCATACCGTATGACGCCGTGCTCAGCAATAAAAGCTGGGGGAAGGAGGAAGGGGGGACATTCAGAGTGATGGCGTTTGTCTTCCCAAGTCACTGTTAGGCGTGATGGAGCCCTGCTTTCCTGGAGATGGCTGAACACCTGCCTGCCCATGGGAAGCAGTGAATGAATCCCTTGTTTGACTTTGCTTGTGTGCGTGGCTTTTGCTGTACTTATTAAACTGTCTTTATCTCAACCCACGAGTTTTTCCTCACTTACTCTTCTGGTTCTCTCTCCCATCCAAACTGGGGAGAGGGGAAAGGGGCTGCATGGTCCTAGTTGCCGGTTGGAGTTAAACCACAACAGCCTTATTCCATGGGTCTCGGGTAACGTGGATGTACTGTTATTACAATAGCCATTTCTGCTAGCTCACAAAGCCTGTGTCATCCATTTGATTACACTGGTGACTTTTTTTCTCCGAGAACGTGTTTGTTGTTCACAGCTACACATTTAATCTTAGTCATGGTGAACAGTATGTGTATTAGGTGCTCTTCATCCAAAGCGATGAAGAGCTCCACAGGTTACTCACCAGAATTTATAGGAGACTATGTAGGCCAGATGATATTTACACTTTGATAACTAAGTAGTTTTTTAATATATCAGGAAATGCTGCTTTCTGCTTCTTCTCAAACTTAATTTGCAGTGTTCAGAAATCGTTGGACTCAGTTCCTTGAATTAAGCATAATCAGCTTTCAAATTCTGTAATATTCCCCGTTCCATTTGTTTGAGCTCTTCTGCAAACCAGAAACAGTCAATATGTCTTGTTAAGGGCTTAATTTATATCTTTCAGTTTTGCATTTGCAGTAGCATAATATCGTTCAGGATGTGTTGTTCAGAAGAGGTAGGTGCTTGACTGAAATCATTTACTTTCAGTCTGTGATAGCAGTACAGCATATGCTGCTTTACTATACAAACAAACAGAAAACCAACAATAATTTCCAAAAAAGTTGTAACATCTGACTGGACTTTTCCAGACTGTAATTTTTAAAAACAAGGTGTAATTCAGATTTTATTTAATATTACATGTAAAAATCCACTACTTTTTAAAGTAGTATTTATGGCTTCTGCTAATATTTTAATTTTCAACATGGAATCTTCTTTAATCATCCTTCCTCTCACAGTATTGGTTTATATTCAAAATTAAGACTTGTCAGATTTTCTGCCATGTATATTTGGCTTACAGACTTTTCCAGGTTTATTTGTTAAAGTTTTTTAGTAAACTGTTTACCTGTTTTTTATACAGTTTGAAGACTACAGGATGAAAACTAGTTTTCTATATGCTTATCCCATATAAATAATGCTATTCTCTATTACTTAAAAAAGTGTATGTAACAGATGACTCATGTTACTGAAAACAAAGATAAAAACCGTTGCAGTCCCTGAATCATTGAGTCCACGTGAAACTTCTGAAATAACTGGATCTAAAACCAAACACGTGCCACACAGAAAGTACTGTAGGCACTGTAGGGGAATGGGTTACATTACTTAAAAGTTGTAATTGAGATGGTCGCATACCCAAGGCATGGACAATGTGGCAGAAGGAATTGGCAGCCAAAAACCTCATCTTCTTGAGCAAGGTAAGTGTGCACTGGCAATTCAGTGCCACTCCTTGTCTCCACCTGAAGCCAAACACCCCCCCCACCGCGCACCGTATTTCCATCTAGGCAAAGGCCTGTCTCCTCAGGAGTGTGAGAAAGGCAATCTGGCACATCACCAAAACCCGCCTACCAGCAACTGCAGAGAAAGGTCCCAGGAGAGACACATCCCTGGGCAGTCCCTTGAAAGAGCATCTGTCCTCCAACCCTAATGCCCGCACTGCGACGGCCGGGAGGTATTGGCTTCCAGAAGCAGACTACCAAAAGAAAGGAGCATTTTGCTGCTCTACAGTGAAGAAGGATCAAGAATCAGGGTTGTTTCAGGTCCTACAGACGACTTTTATTTCTTCAGTTAGGTATTCAGCTAAGTGCAAGAAGCACCTGGAACAGTTTGCTTGAAATAAGTTGTAACCTGCAGAAAAGTAAAAGCAGATAAAAAAGTGTGAAACCGGACAGTCATACATGGTGCTAATGACTATCCTTTGTGCATATATTAAAAACCGTTGCCATTTTAGATCCAAACTGATGGATTTACTTATCGTGTCTCGTGTGGACTGAATACGTCATCAATACCTTGATTAGTCTTTTAATTGGATGCTACATTAGTCACCTGGTTACTGTTTATTTGGTCGGGCACATATCCATTTAGCAAGCGAACTAAAACATATTTTAGCTTATCATTTGTGTTGCATAGCAACCACAGAATGATTTTTTCATAGTATTGAAACTGGAAGTTGACACAGATAACAACAGGCTAAATAACACCAAATGATTCATTTTAAAGGACCACACAGAGAAAAGGGAGAGGCAGAACAGCGTTTTGTAGGTTTTTTCAAGAATTGTGCATGAACTGCAAGCTGGTAATGAAGCTACAACTCTATTTGCAGTTTCTCTAATGTTCTCCCTTTCGAGAGTACAGAATTACATGCCTCTTTTTGACATATCTGTTCATCTGTTCAAAATAATCTATACCCTGTGATAATAATCTCATATTTATTATCATTTTCCTGTCAAGTCAAGTTAAGGCAAAAATGAAAAATGGGCCTTCCACACATGGTTGCTGAGCAACAGCAAATAAAGATTTGCTTTTGTGCTACCGCTTCATAAACTAGTCTTTATTCTTGTTGGTGGCCTGTATAAGAGATCTCAATTACAAATGTCTCTCACAAGGACATTGTCGTTCGGACTATAGCAAGTATTTGATTTTAACCCATATGATTTAACATTATAAATACTTGAAAAAATAAACAAGTAATTCCCTGCATGTCAGATGCTTTCTTGACATTTATATTTTTTTCATATTTACAATATTTTCTAGATAATAGTTTCTGATTAGATTATTGTACACATTATCTCCTAACATGTTAGAATTGGTACTCCTATTTCTTTTCATTTGAATATGTAATAAAATTTCTTATAGTCAGGACAGTATCCATGAAATCTGCTCATCCTCTGAGGCAGGCTGTTAATAATTTACATGTATTCATTTCCCCTGATTTTATTTTTTTTTTGATCTTCACATACTTTGATAAATAATCCGAACAGCATGGGAGAGAGATGAAGTTTCACACTATTCCACTTCTCCAGATCTCCCCTTGCCTGAAGGTACTCCTGCCAATCACGCCATCCTTCATTCAGAGGCAACTGACAGTTTCCAGCGGTGGTGTGATTAGACTGTGAAACTGCTTATTTCCCTTAAATTATTAACACAAGACAATTTTAGAGTTTAAGAGATTAAGTAGGAAAAAAACCCCATTTACTACAGAACAAAAAAAATGATCCTTGTTAACTCGAACAAAAATAAGGAAATTAACTGGGCAGAGGGAGCGCAAAGCTTTTCAGAAGCGCCGCTGGCCTGAGCAGCAGCAGATGCTGCGGAGGTGCTGAGCTGCCGTGCCCTGGGAGTGCTCCGGCACTGCTGGCTGTCTCGCAGGGCAGCCACACTGGGGCGAATTTAAGGCGTGAAAACAGTGCAACTTTACTTATTTTGCTTTATTATTATGCTTTATTATAAAATAGTTATTTGTTATTATTGGCTTTATTATTATGCTTTTACTGTTATCCCTCTTTCCTTATAGGCAGTGTTATAAATCACAGTAGTTTTACTCTGCTGTTAGTACCATGTAAACTGAAAGATTTCTGAAATGCTATAAAATGCTCACAAGAAGAAATTACGATAACAGCATTTGATATCTAAATCCATCCCACTGTAAATGGATGGAGTGTCACTTTTTGTGATAACTACAGCAAACATTTTCTAGTATAGAATCATTAACATCTTTCAGAATAGTATGCATCAATGAGTAAATGTATAATGCTAGTTTGACAGTTAATTTGTTTCAGATGTAAAACACTCCAGTAACATCTGGCATGTCTACATTACTTTAACCCTATTAAATTTAACGTTCTGAATTATTAGAGATTTACAGGTCTTGTAAGTGTTCTGTCTCTTCTCAGCTCTCATTCTATTTTAGTCTCTATGGATAAAGAGAAGAATTGTTTCTAATGTACAAAAATATTATTATTAATTTTAGAAGTGCTCTTAGAGGTTTCATTGTGATAGACACGCGACATCTAGATATGACACCATCTCTGTTCCGTCTGTCTCGTATGACACATGAAAATACTGCATAAATATCAGAATGGACATGATGTGCTCATCCATATTAGTTTATATATATGTATGTATGTATACGTGTCTGTAAATGCATACAGGTGCATGACAAACTACTTTGCATCGGTTGGAGAATATACCAGCATTTTCTGGTCTCTCACATCACGGTTGGCTTTGTCAAGGCTGAGACGCGGGTGTTCCCCATGCTCCTGATCCAGACCAGCAACCCAACTGAAGCCTGTCGCGCTTCTCTTACAGGCTGCACGTCCAGCTTCCTTCACGCAGAACGAACAGCCAGGGAACGGAGTGAGTGCAGTACGTGCTCCGTGCGATACCCGGCTGGGGGGATGCGTCTGGAGGCAGGCACTTGAAAGTGCTCACACGTTCACTGGTTCAGACATCCCTGTCCACTATTCCTGTCCTGTGCATCCAACACTTACAGCGTCACAAGACTTTGTGACAATGTGATTTGGCAAATATTTCCCGATCAGTCCTTAAACAAAGGAAAATTGTTTTGTAAGATATTTTTCTAGTAGAATTTGATCTTTGCCCCCTTTCCCCCCGGTGTTTATTGTACTGCTCCGTGATGGTTTCCACTGTTGCGAGATACCCTGAGTTTCTAGCCTCAGGCTGGGAGCAACAGTAGAAATAAAGACTTAAGGCATGATGATGTTTCAAATGGGCCGGTCAAGGCCCTTCTCCATGTCTTAAACTGTAATTTCACTTCTGCCCGCCTCTGATTAATTTCAAGTTTTTGCACTTAATCTTATTAAAGTTGTGTCAGCTCCTCAAGGGAGTTCTGTAATCAACCCTAATTGTCTAGGCTAGGTTATCTCGGGCACCAAACACCTATGCAAATTGCTGACAGAGGCAATTATGGTGAACTTAGAACCTTAATCTTCTAGGAGAAGTTTCATGTTTCCTCAAGTCATGGACCAGTAGTTTTATTTCCCAGTGCCTCACGACTAAATGCTTTTACAAAAGTATTTTGGCAAACTGAATCCAGGTATTATTAAGCCCCATTATGAAACTCAATTCTTTTCGTATCACCAGTGCCTCAGAGCAAAGGGGGAGAGCAGAGTGCAGCGGGGGCCATGCCTGTGTTTCACTGCTTTTAAACTAGGGTGACTTCGGGCTCCGCTCCCAGAGATGCGTAGAATCCCGACCACTTCATTATTGCACAAGAAACGAACACAGAGCGCAAAAAAGGCCTTTCAGAATAGAGTCTGCACTACCATCTAGTGGAATAGAACGGTGTCTTCAGAAAACAGAAATTGTGCAGTCATGAGTATAAATCCAAAACCTTTAAAGTCTCCTTGTGAATGAAAAGATAAGCAAAACTAGAATACTTTATAAAAAATGTTAAAAATTAAACATTTTTTACATTTCCAATAATTTGAACTTGAAAAGGCGTATTAAATAAAAAAAAAATACCTAGAACAAAGTTGCCTAAAACTATAAGATTTACACCTCTTTTCAGAAGGCTTAAGCCTTCAATTCCAACTTATTTTACATGCAAATTAATTAGTGATTTATCTAATAAAACACAAAGAACCAGCATTGCTACAAATACTATTCTACGAGTCACAACCAGCCATTTCCATTAACTCATTTTCACCACCTGTATGAAGGACAGGTCTAGAGACAATCTGAGTTCTTCGTTTGGATGCCATTGTCACAGTTCGTTAAATTTACCCAGCTGGGCTCTGAGCTGAAAGTTACAATAGAGCACATGTTCAGTGGTTGTCGTATTTGCTTTAGCTCAGAGAACATTTTGTGATTCACGCAAAACCAGGTAAAAGATCTTATCAATTCTAGGTTGAAAACACTGCGACATAACTTCAACTAAACTTCCAGACAGCAATGAAAAACTGTGCAAAATACGTCAGGGACTTCAGTCTATCAGTTGAAGCATTTCTCCCATGTTGAAGTCTGCGTGGAACTGTCTTGCAGAATATTCTTTATTAAATTATTAATCTCTGTGAAATGCTTGGTCAGCTCCAGTTGTCCATCTCTGAGGGTTTGTAAAACACATTAGCTTGCAAATCCAGCTGAAGAATAAAAAACCTTATTTGAAATGCCGTGCTGGCAACAGCCACCATTAAACGCACGCACCATTTTTTGTTTTAGGAGTCTCATCCCAGTTATCCAGTAAAAATAACGATCTTCATTAAGTACCTACAGACAATTATCACTCTGTTAGCATTATCTGTGTTGCAACTCAAGTTGTATTTTTAATGACTACACAATTTTTGCATCCTGACTTACAGCTTGCAACTTCCTGCTACGTGCCCCCTTAGTTTGCCCAGCCGGAGTTGCTGCCTGCCCATCTCTGAGAGCCTGGGGGCAGCCAGCACGATGCCCGGGAAGCCCTACTGCATGGATTGCACAAGATTGCGGAAGAGCTCCAGTACAGTTACTGGTCTTATTTTAGGATTAAATAAACAGTACTTGAGTGTCATAAAAGAATTCAGGTTGGAAGAGACCTCAGCAGGTCATCGAGTTCAACCTTCAGCTGAAAGGAACTACTGCGCTCAGAAAATAAATAACTAAAATTGATCACCAGTTACACACCAGATTCTTGCTACGCACCAGACAGATGAAACCACAGGACAGCTGGGGGGCTGAGACTTCACAACTTTCTTCTGTACATCATTTCTTGCACTTGGGCTGAGGTGCTACGTGCCCAGCTCTGAGGGCAGCTCGACTATCAAGTCCCGGCAGGAATGGACCCCACTGTCCCCGAGCCAAGAACCGCCCCTACCACGGCCCGGGTGGGCAAGGTTGGAATGTGGACTGGCTTTGTCTGTCCTTGAACCTGTTCCGGTATGGATCTTAAAGGGATGAATGGTCACTGTTAGCCCTTAACTCCCTTGCAATAAAGTTTACGGCTACTGAGGAGTCAAAGAAACAAAGTGGGAAGAGAGGCTGCCTTCCCTTTGGCAGCATGTGAGGGAACAGCGATGCGGTAGCCTGCTCAAATTGGATTCCACTGCAGGTGACTGGCAAGCAATATCCCCTGCAGAGGGCGAGAACAGAGCGCATCACCTCTATCACATGAATACAGATTAGAGAGCTTTTCTCCCCCAGCTGCCATCTAATCTGGCAGTTAAATTCACCACATAACACTGGAAGAAATACAAGTGGATTTTTTACTTTAGCTGCTTTGCATTTTTCAAATAACATATTTCAGAAGGTGGCTGAGAATATTGTTGAGAGCCTGACAGTTCGCCCGGGAAATCAGCAGGAGAGCATACAGTGATCAAGGTAGGCACTTTGTTAAGATGTATTAAAACACCATTTGTGATTTAATAGTCAGACTCCTTCAGCAACCAGCTACAGCCACAAATAGAACCAAAACCAAGATGTTTCTACCAAATATCAAAGGTACCGTGTAACATTCAGAGTTTGTTTCGGGGAGAACATAAATAATTAAACTGATTAAAACAGAAGCCTCACAGGAAACCAATTTTGTATTCAGCTCTTAGCTGAGAAAAATACCTAAAATAACCATATTGGTAACTGTACTAGCAAATACTGCTCTTAGGTGGAGACTGGATGAACTACACGATGGCCCAAACCAGTTTAAACAATGCAGCAAATATTAAGAAAACATCCAGGCTTGGCTGAGCCCATTAAATTAACACCAAATCCATTTGGAGGAGCGTCTTGCACAATTATTTCTGCTCTCTAAGAAGATTTTGTGACTACACAGGCAGCATTCTTTTGCAGGCGCTGATCCAGTCGCCACCTGCCTTGCGGGACTGAAGGGAAGGTTTGATTTGGATCCAAGTGTGGGAAATGCAGACGCCTGATCCGTACTGGCACCGCCAGGAAGCGTGCCATCCAGAAACACCTTGCCACGAGGGAGGTAGGAGGACGGGCACGCTTTTATGTGGCTTTAGCTGCCTTCCCATTGATTAGCAGAAGCCCTTTATTCTGCTAAAAAAGGAAGATCTCTCCCTTAGGAAAAAAGAAAACAAACAAAAACCAACCGAACATAATTTTGTAGTTAGTATCAATAACGATTATCCAGTGGGGTCCCTTCTAAATGCGATAGTGACTGGTGACGAACTTCTGCAGCTTTTATTTATGGCTGATGAAAACTGACTGACTATTAGGAATACAGACACGTTGTAGCTGTTTAAGGGAAGAGGTATCATAATTAAATATGGTATTGTCATTAATTAAAAATTAATGTTTAATGCAAACAGCGTAATTTCTATGGTTGTTTTTCTGTAATAGACAGAGGATCCAATATCCCTTTTCTCATTTATGCAGTAAGCAGTTGTATTTTCTATCAGTATCTGCTTTAGCCAGCCAGTGGAAGGACAGGAAAGATTGCCACACGTAGAAATCCACTGGTTCTAAATCCAAGGCAATTACATGCAGTTCTAGGTCCTTTTGAAAACATAATTCAGGACAATTGATGAGTAAGTGCTAGAATCGTGACAATTTGTCCAACTGATCATTTTAAGAGAAAAAATTTTGGACACTTGAGTTGAACAAAGGACATTCTAATTCTTATGTGTGAATCTCTTCCAGACCAACAAGGAAGGGATTCCCCAGTGAAGTACTCTGTACTTCTCACTCCACTTTCTCTCAGGTAAAACCCCCAAAATCTGCCTACACACCTTACAGCAAGGCCACCTACGTTAGGGTAGGCAGCAAGCTTTACATATTTTACACGCATACATATTTTTAAAAATTTACCTCCTCGTATGACTAATTAATAGGACAGGGATACACAAAAGAGGGGAAAAGGGAGTTTGTGTGTAGAGGGAAGCAACACACGGACTTCCATATGAACCATTTATTGAATAAATACATGCATCATAATGTAGAATTACATGAGCAAAAAAGGCAATCTGTACAAAATTGATTACCCTTTGTTCTCATTTCAACTCTCACCATTTGCTGCAGCTCTGATAAAGGATTCAAGACAGAAAATGAAAATTCTTTTAATCCAAATCCAGGTGATATGCATGCTGATTTGAGTTCGGGTTATACCACCGCTATAACTAAGAAAGCTGGTTTTCTTGTCAGTGAAGCAGAGTAATTCTAAAAACAGTTTCAATAGTAGAGAACATGTGTTGGTACATACAGGTAACAAAGCTTATTTTTAGCCATTTCTTAAACATCTTCATATGTCCATATTTTAAGGCACAGGATAAACAAGAACTACATGAAAAGCTATCAGTTGATACTGAATACATTAACTTGATAATGAGGTGCAATTTTCACCCAGAGGAAAAATGATGTTTGTCCTTCCTACTTCCATATGAACAGAACAATCAGAATTTGGTAACAATGCAGAGGTTTTTTTTCCACTATCAAAAGAATCAAGCTCATCTAGGCAGTCATATTCTGATCCAAATTCACTCAGGAGAACGTTTCTAAAGAGGCTGGCATCCAGGACCAATTACAGTCAATGGGAAATACTGTTGCTGAATTACAATGACAATTCAATCTCTTAATTTTAGATTCCTGAATGGGAACTGGGCTCTCTTCAGAACCTATCCCTAATTTCAGGTTGTGAGCTATTTTGGAAACATGTCCTATATACTTTATTAATTTATTCAGTTCGTGCTATCATCTCACATTTACCCAAACAGCGTTCTTTCCCCCTGCCTTGAGACTTTAGAAGACAAATGTGCACTGTTTTTGTTTACGTGCAGTCTTCTAACATCTGTCTCCAGACTTCACTTAAGACTTGAAACACCGAATCAGTCTAACAGCCCATTTGTGGGCTATGGATCAAACTCTGGGGAGTCACTGGCCAAGATGTACAGCAAAAGTCCTTCTACCTTGGGCTGAACCAAGGCAAAAGGCAATTATGCTGAACTGCTGCACTTAGACCTCCTTTATTTAGATCAGCTTTCGCTTTCTGCATTTTCATTGCATTAACAATAATTCTCTGTCTTTCCATTCTTAACATTTTAATGGAGAGCTAGCAAAGAAAATATGTATTTCATAATATATTACATTTTATATGAACAGATGAGTGCGTGTATATATATAGAGATACTCATACATTCCAATATAGAGTGAAGCCTTCAAATGGAAATGTTTTCTTACAAAGAACATCTCCCTATTGCCCAGTCCCATCAGAAAGTTACAGCAGCAAAATTTACAATGCAAGTTTGTTTGCTAAATTGTCTTGTATAAAATGCGGCAATAAGAAGGCCATCACTGTATAGAGGTGTATGTGTGCGTCACACACACCTGTGACAAATGTTTGTGTTAAACTGAATTTAGACAAACTGAAATGAGTCAATTCTTAAATCTGAAAAAGACAAAAAGCTACATCTATGGTAGGCACTTTGGTACATCTAGTGATGTAGGCATATTCTACATCTAGAATTAAGGTTCTGTCAGTAATCTTACAATAAAGCTAATTTCAGGAGTTTATTATTCTGCTTTAAAATTCTTTCTTGGCTGAGAGATTATTCTAGAATCTTTGCTAAATAATATACTTTGTCTGTCTAATTGCATACGTATCCAAGAACGAGGGTGCTGGCTCTGAAAGAGCTGAACTGTTCTCTTGGATTCTTAATGCACATTTTTATAACAGTCTGAGAAAACTTACCAGAAAAAGGAAAATCAGTTCTGAATTAAAAAAAATCATCCTAATTCATAAAATTAGAGGTATGAGCTCAGCTGTTTAGACTGATACTCTCCCTTCAACTCTCAACTGTCTACTTTTACCAGTTTGTGCTAATTGTATCACTGCTGGCCTTGCAGCAGACTATGGCAATGCTTAGTAGAACGCCATTACATCTCAAGAAACTTGTGTGGACCACTGCAGTGCATTTTTTCCATGCACCAAACACACTAAGTAGCAATGAAGCAACTGTAAAGACAGTCAGTTTTAACTCAGTTTCACACTTTCTTACCTATTGGTGTTCAATTTTAGTATTACAGAAGGTATAGCATAATATACTATTTAGCACAGCATTGTGTAATAAAAATAATTATTATTACTTATATTGCAAGCTGAATTGTATGCCTTATAAATCAGTGAAACATGGCAGTAAGGACAGTTCTAAGTCGTTAGAGATTTTGTTTATAATACAGAAAAATCCATGTCTGCATACCTTGAAAAGGTCATGTCCAGTACTATAGAGTACAGGAATAAATAACAAAATCCAAGTGAACCTGTATAATAAAACAGTACTGTTTGTTATGTTTACTCCATTAAATGAAAACTCAGATTTAGAAACTGTGATTCATGGACCTCAGCCTCTATTTATACAATATTTATAGAATTCTCATTTTTGTTTATAATATTCTATAGCATGATTTCCCAATAATACATTTGTATATAAATATTAAAATGTTAATGTTTTGTACATTTTAAGCTAGCCACACTGGGCCAGGAACACAATAAAGTAAAAATGTTTTTCTGCAGTTTGTTTTTGAAGAATATCACAAAATGATTAAGACCATTGTGCTGCAAAGACAAAAGAGATTCATCTGAAGAAATTAACATGCATTTAGAAGAAAATATCTATATCCTTTATAATTTTCTTCTGAATTCAAACCAGCATGAAAGAATTATAAAAAAATAGTATATATTTACATGGTACAGTATACCTTGGTGAGATATAAAACAAGTCAGGAAAACAGCAGAACATAATCTTTTCACTTTCTAATAGGTACAGCCGTCATAAAGATCAATTTAAACACAAAAGGTTACTTTACCGTACTATTGCACATTACAGTAACACATAAAATTGTTTAGCAAATTAAAATACAAAGTTTAACAATGAGAAGGCTATGTCTACATAAAATGACCAAGTGTTACAAAATTATTGGGGATGTGTCTAAGAACTAAATCAGTAAAGCTATAAAAATAATGTTGGTACATCTGTGAGAACAACACTTTAAAAATATATAAAGGTTGGCAAAATTATGCATGGGGAATTCCCAGTATTCATGGGTCTAACTTGCACCATGTGGCCTTGTACCATCTTCTGTTAAATCATACCTGAAAATGAAACAAAGGAATGTTTTTTTTTACATTAGCATGTATTATTAAAACTATTATTAATAACCCAGTGAATAGTATATAGTATTAGTAGCAATAAAGGAAATATTATACTTACCACTGGGTCCAGCCTTTAGCAAGTTCTTCAGATGCCAGAGGTATTAATAACTGTGGAAAGTCAAATTAGCAATCAATGAATTATGCGTGCCTTTCATTCTATGTCTTTTAAAGTTCAAATCTGACAATTCTGTAAACTATAGTATAAATAATGCCATTAATAAACAATGTATTTTACATCCTTGTCATCATCATAGCTGCCCAACTTGTAGTAAAGTTTCAAGTTGCTGTTTTTCACCTACAAATCCGTACCCTTTAGTGATACGGTCCCAGACCACCTCACAGGCTCCTGTACGTGGCATATCTTGGCAATGGCAATCAGCTGATGTGTTTATGCTAACAGCTTTCCTGGTAAACAGGAAAACTAAGAACACCATTCGTCATGAACTGACCACAATTCTGATATCTTTCATTCTTTTTACGGAGCTCTAACATGGCAATTCGCAAGGGTGTAGGAATTTACTATCCCATTTTGCATCCTCCAAATCACATGTGTAGGAAATAGAATGATGTAATGAGTGCCTATAGAACAGTGAAGTGGCAAACGCAATAGCTGGTTTTGGCATTAGGAGTGTGCCCAGTAGCAGTTCTTTCTCAAGAATTTTACAATCTGGAATTTTAATTACCAAATATACATTTGTTCTGCGAGCTTCTCTACATACTCTTGCTTGTCTTTCCAGTTTTGTCTGAACATTTTCTGAGACATCACCTGTTTTCTACTGGTTATTTTCTTTCTCTGACTGTGTAAGTCTGACATGCAGGTTTCTTTTGTTACTGCAAGCCTCAGAGCTTACCATTCTCTAGATGAGAGTACTGCCTCATCTTTTGACATCTGTCTCTACAGTTTGTTCTTTCCCTTACTGAAGCTTGACATCTAAGCCATCTACAATTTTTAAAAGCTTCGTACCTGAATCAGGTGCTTCAGTCAACACTAACAAGCTCATATCACAAAAGGATATTAATCATACGATAACATGCTCTACTAACACAATTTTCTTGCTGTCAACTTACTTTGCCAAGCAGCCCTTTATCTTTGGACAAGAAACCACCACTGTTCTTCACTGCTACATCTAGTGTTCTTCTCTGTACTTCAGGCAGGGAAACACTGAAATCAAATCTGAAAGGCAAAGTGACGCTTTAGTGAGAATTTTGTACCTGAAGTGCAAGTTCAGTTCCTACAGCTAAACAACAATTCAAATCAGAACCAAACCGTCCCCCTCCCTAGGCAAAAAATGAGGTCTGAAATAAACAAAGAAAAAAAAATCCCAATGTTTTGCCTAAAATTTTTCTTCAATATGATCAATATCAACATCAAAGGTTGGAGACTTCTGTTAGATTTGGTCTCTAGAAGCCACTGGTAAAACAAAACAAACAAAACCCAAACAAAACAAGGAAAAGGTCAACCACTGACTCTACAGAGAGGAGAGTGAGGAATCCTACTGTCTTGACAGCTCAGTATCATTATTCTCCAAAAGGGAAAGACTGGTCAGTCTTATATAGCCTCAGTCCTCTAGAACCAGAGCTTCTTTTCTTTCCTGGCACACCAAGGAAACCTATCAACTTTTAAGGAAGTACACATTTTGTTTGCTAGATCTGAAATCTACAGAAAGTGAGAGCAAGATTATACCACAATCTACATCTATTTGTCACTACAGTTCTTAAACAGCTTTATTGCTCTGCAATACATTTTACTTGGAAAGGCACAGTAAAACAAATCTACTACCTGGAATAAACAGGAGAGAGCTGCAGTACCAGGAAAACCTACCAGAGCCTCTAACTAATGATTTACAGATTTCCCTTGGACAGAATGGACTGAAGTGTTGTTTTCCCCAAATTAAGTTTCTGTCTGTAGAGAAAGGTCGTCTTTATTGATAAGTGATGGGTGGGGGAGAAAAGGGTACACATGAGGGAAACTACCATCAAAAAGCTGAGTACAAAGATAAGGATTTTTATGCAGTATGTTGCACAAGCTTGCACAACTCCCAACCTATGGGCCAGGATATAACCTACGAGGAAACTTCCAGACCCCCTGGATGCTGAGAAGCGCCACCAAGTAGACCGACTGAGCACTTTGATCACGCATAGACACTGGCTGGCCAGGCCGACCGAGGAGGCAGCATCTATCAGCCTGGCAATCGGCCAGTCAGAATCAACATGCTTCCTGGAAGGAAGGGATACCCACAATCAACATGCTTCCTGGAAGGAAGGGATACCCACGGCATAGCCCAGCTGAAAGGCACTCATGTTCTGGCCACCTGCCAGAGAAGTGCACACTGCTGCTTAGCTACCAGCACAAAGGGGATGTAACATAAGGCAGAAAAGAAGAGAGAAGTGGGTGGTAACAGAGTAAGAAGGGCTGCAGGGATAACAGGGAATAGAAGGATGGAAAGAGCAGTTATAGCAGAAGAGAAAGGTATGACCAAGTCTGGTGGTGACAACTAGGAGTTTCAACAGCTCATCCATTCAGCTGAGAAACCTCAATTTGACAGCTTTGTAATTACACAATATAAAACTACTACACATGGTTTAGAACATACATTTGATCAAACACTGGGTTTAAGGTCTTCTTTGATACATGTGTTTTTCTTCTTCCTGATCGTCTCTTATCAGGCAATAAATACATTCGCACATATGGATCAGATCCTTCTTCTGAAAATGCTATTAGATTTCTGCAACCAATGAAAAAAAAAAAGAAAAACATGTAGAGAATAAATAAGACATTGCTGAATATAAGCATCTACACTACTATCACTTAATTTAGTACATGAATGAGTTGTGGGATATCCTGCACGCACTATGATGTGCAGGATACAGCACATAGCTAATAGCAGTGGTACAGAAAAACTAAAAAAATGCCAAGCAGTGACTTGTACAAGGTCAGATAAATGGTGAGCAGACAGCAGACGTGGGAATACAATGTTTCTTAAATTCCAATACAAAGTTTAGATATGGCTTTCCAAAAAACATGCATTTTTGTAATCCCATGAAAAATTCAGTCTCTTAGAGATTGTATCAGCAGTGTCTGAAAGCTAATCTACATGCCTTTTTCATTTAAAATCTGAGAGGCATAATAGACACATACAAAATCACAACAAAATCTTCAACAAAGTTTTTACTGATCTGATTATAGCTCTGTATGATTTTGTATTTACACATAATTACAATTAGTATGTTATTTTAAAAATAACAAAGATCATCCAGACAACCAATTTAAGAGGATAAGTCAAGATATGACAAAGTTTATAAAGAAATAGGTGCAGAAATTAAATTTGGTATTTTATGCTCACCTGCAGGAGTGCACTACCACAATCAGTTTGTTTCTTTGTGAACTATGACGAATCGTTAGCTGAATCTGTCCTAATGGAGACTGTCCCAGAGTTGTTCCACTGCAGGAAAAGGTAGAACACTATGCTTAGTTTTTAAAACACATATTTAAAGTAAGACCTAACTGAAATATATGCCAAGTAGTTTTCTCAGAAATCAGGTATTATCTATTTAACTTTTCCTTAGACCAATGTGAAAGAAGAGAGCACACATTAGCATGCGAGCGTATCTTCATCAGTTTCTTGTACTTCAGTTCCTTGTCCAACAGCTCTACTCTCCAAAATAAGCCAGGTATTCTTGTCAGTTCAGAGGTCAGCTGGCTTTTCAGTACTTTGAAAATCACGATCAATAAAGAACTTGCTTACCCTAAAATAAACATTAAAGCAGTATCTAGGAAATTAGAAAGACTAATGGTGCAAACTGCAATGAAAACCTCAGTGATGGGCCACTCTTACCCATGGTCAGGAACCAACTAGAAGACCAGCTCATTCTTTTCTAAATTCTCTAATGTAGAAATTTAAGCCAAGAATACTTATAATAGTGATACTTAAACCCACTTACTGTCTTAAAAGCGCAAATCACAGTATAAACGCGGTCATTTTACTTTTCAGTAGGTCATGCCACGTTGAAAATAAGATTACAATCAATTTACACTTACAAATAGAGGTCATGCTTAAATAAAAAGCAAGCACCATGATTAAGAAGATCAATTGGTTCAATCCCTTACAAATAAAAAATTAGAATCTTTCTACTTAGATTCACAGAGAAGCTACATGAATAGGGAATTAATGGTTTCCATTCTCCTATTCAGAGCAGAATGGCTGCTCAGCTATCTTTACTGGTAAGTATAGCTGCCCATTGGGGCAAGTAAAAAAAAAAAATTAGAGAATTTAAGAAAGCATGGCTGCAGCAATCCTCATTAATTGAATAGTAACTGACTATTCATTTGACATTTTTTATAGTCAACTACTCCTCTGAGTAATTTTAAAAGACCAGCTATATTCAGCTTAATTGGCTTAATATTAATGCTAATAGGATTCAGTGGTGAAACAGGCAACTATGGCCATGAAAATGATTAATGTTGTATCGAAAAATATCCTTCCCTCTTGCCATCCCACTCTTTTTAGCACTACGCAGTGTAGCTCTGAGAACAAGGTAGACTTTATCTTGCAGATCATCGCAATGGCAAGGTAAGGTAACTTCTAATTGCAGAATCTGTCTAACTGAGATACTGTGAGGAAGCAGAAAATCACAATGACTGATTTTCAAATGACAGACTCAAACTGCAACAGGAAAAAAAAAATCACTGAAATGCAAACTAAGCGCTTTCTCTTTGGCTGCGCAGACGACATTCTTTATAAATCAACTTAGATGTACTGCAAAACCAAGTAATTAACACCATACTTTTCAAGCTGTCGTAGTCTTTGCCGTAGCTCCTGTGTGGCGATAGGCAGAGATATGTCTGAGGCTATGCTCGGAGTGGGTTCTTTGACCGAGAGGTGGCTGGGAGAATAAGAGAAGTTAGAGGCATGAAGACTGGAGGAACTTCGGCTGAGATCCGTTGGCCACTGAGGGCTAGCATTGGGAGGCTGACTTTTTTCCGCAGTATCAGTCTTTTTATCCGTATCAGTCACTGGGGAAGCTGGAACAGGTTTGTTTGAATCAGGTGGTGGTGAGACAGGAACCTGAGGCTTAAAAGATGATTTTCTTGCGTCTTTGGAAAGAGATGGCCTTTTTACTTGGGCTGAGTGTTGATGATCTGGAGATCTTGCTTGCTTTTCAAGAGAAAGAACCTAGGTACAGTAAAAATACATATAATATTACTATTTTCCAGTATAAAAAAAACAGGAACAAATTTGTTTCTACAGGAGTACTGGTTGGTGACAAGTTGTTAAGTTCAGACACTAATGCAAGACCAAAAATATTCACACTTATTCACTCTACAATAGGAAACTTTTAGCACAGCAAAACAGAGCTCCTTCTTCTTTGTGGCAACTGCAGTAACTATAAAACAATGTGAAATTTTCCATTCATTTACTCTCTTCATTATTCCCTTCCCATACTCTACATGCTTCTGGTGCAAGTGCTATTTACTTTGCAGCTCTACCCACCTGGAAAGCTATAGTATAATTTTTTTCTTCAAATCTTTTGAAATTTAATCCTACATCACAAGTTCTTCTCACTCATTCTCCTGTCCATACTTTCTCTTTTATAGGTTATTTTCATTTATTTAAATGACAACTAAGCAAGAAAGCGCCTTAGAAAAGAACAAATAACAGAAGTTTGACAGTGTTTGCAAAGAAATACACTAGCTTACTAAACCAAATAGTTTAGTTGGGAAAAAAGACAAACCAACTTTTAGGTACACAAGTTTCATCTTCAAAACTCCAGCGTGCTTGAAAGTTGGTCTGCATTTTTCTAGTACTATGAAGGCACTTCCCCTTTCCCTATAAACTTTATTCTTTTTAAACCATCATAACCTCAGTTCCATTTCTATAAGATAAAGGTGATTTCACTGATTTGTAGCCTACTGAGTCATAAGAGACTTGAAGGAATTCAGATTCCAAACGTGATTTCCGAACCTAAAACCCTAAAACCACAGGGAACCTCAGTCTTAATTATTAATTAATGCAGCTGATCACTGTTTTGGTCAGAGAATTTTCTGGTTTTGAAAGAGAATGTATTTAAATTAGAGGTTATCTTTGTGTACTTGGATAGCACTGACACAACTAAGGACACCTGGTGGCGCCGTGACACCCAAGGAAATCTTCTTCATAAAGCTAGAAGGCCAGAAGTCACAACAGTCTTAAGTATGCTTTCAGATATTTACAATGGGAAAAGCTTTAGTGTACCCTGAGTGCAATCTTCATGTTTATAGTGCTGTTTGGACCGGAGTTGCTCAGGTGGAACCGCTGGTGCATAGTTAAATCTTCACTTTCCAGCAACTGGCTTAGAGGCAGCTTGAAGTTCCCCAAAGAACACTGGTGCTGTTCATCCCTCACCTGAAGAAACACAGAAGCTAAGTCATTTTGTATCATCTGCTTTGTAAGAATTCAGAGAAAGAAAATAAAAGGACAGTTTTATTTAAAAACAAAAAAAACCCCCTAAACAATATTGAATGGTCTTAAACCAAATTTCCCTGATCATAAGTTTACTTTACATTGAAGAAGGAAATAGCAAATATACTCAAGGTCTAGTTTGCTCATCCCTATCTTCTACGGCAAAAGCAAGACAGAAAACTAACATCTCCATCTGTATCTACCTGACCCTTGGTCAAACAGCTACATGGTTTCCAAACGGTCTGTGTGAAAATGAATCCCCACAACTGTTAGAGGAATAGTAACGAGGACAGCACTCATTTACACGTCAGTCTCTTGGAACTGTGTAAATGACATGTCAGCAGTGTAAAGGGATACAGTATTTGGATAAAACAAAGACTTCCTTGGGATGAGAGAGGAAACAAATCAGCCATACATAACAGCAATTTCTGCTAGCAGTTAAGACTGTTAAGATTCGAAAAAGGTATCAAAAATTACTTCTTTTTTTTTTTCTTCTTTTTTTAAGTAAGACAATCATCAACTATTGTCTTCTGGTGAGAGACTAGAAGTACTACATACTAAAAGCATTTCTTCCTTTTAGTAGGTAAATGCAAATAATCATTTCATAGCCTAGTCTCAAAAAACACTTTAAGTATAATTTTAATGGTGTTCACAAAATATTTGGTCTCATTTCATAACAGCCTGTAATGTCTGGATGTTACTACTGAAACGTCTTAGAAAAGAAAGGTATCTAAAGAGAGTGAGACAACGCACCTCAACTTCAAGATCTTGTCTTTTGGGATTGTGAACAAAGAAAGTGAAGTTTTCTTCCCATACTGGTTCATTGGTCTTGTATCGAATCTAAAGTTAGAGAACAGAAAGCATACAAACTGTAAAACATTTTTGTCTATAAAGCCAATGTCAAGAGTTAAGTACATTTTTCATTTTGGCTTTGCAAAATTAACGTCTGAAACCTGACATATTTAAACAAAGGCCAAGTGGGATCTACCCAAGGCATATATAATATCACATACAAAATTATACCCAGGACATGTAAGAGAATATGTTTTGCATTAAAGTTGCTGTATGTAAAGTAAAACTCCTGCTAAAGAAACTTTACTTCACACCAGCCTATGAACAAATGCAAGGTCTTCAGACTGGCATATTCCCTACTAGTATTTTTCCTTCTAATCTCCAAGTAGCCACATGGAAGATTTCACTGCCAAATCTCACTACTTTCAGCAACCCATTATTTGGGGATGGTGGGGGTGGGGTGGGGGAAGCACTCATTAAAAAAAAGAAAAAGCTATCTCCAGGAACAAAATTACTTTCATTTCTATCTCCATTCTCTACTAAGTATCAAAATTAAGACTGTATATAGGATTTGGTTTAGGCTTTGTGACCATTTTTGAGAGGATACGAAGAAGCCAAATTAGATGTCCTCTCCTTTTGGCTCACNCTTTAAAAAAAAAAAAAAAAAAAAAGAAAACCAGAACACACCCATATTGCATATATCTACCTCTCTAGGTATCACTTCACTGTTGCTGTTCTAAAGAGCTGTTTGAACGCACAGAGGTTAGTTACGGACAAGACGACAGGTACGTTGAATGCCTTGGGTCAAAATCAGAGGGATCACCATCAAGATCAGCCTCATGACAGGCATTTGTTACACACCACCCAATTAGAAAAACAAGATGGATGACACCTTCTTCAGTTGACTCAAAACTGTCTCAGGTCTGCAGAACCAGGTTCTCACCAAGAGCTTCATCTACTCTAATGTTTTCCAGGAAAGCAGCACAGAGGTGCACAGGAATTTAAGAGTTTGTGCTAGGAAAACAAACACTGTTGTATTATGGTAGTTCTCAACCACGGGATGTGTTGACTAGGAGCGGTGTTCTGAATCTACCAATTACAAATGAGGAATATAGGTTTGCAGATGTGACTAGCAACAGCAGCCCTGGCTACAGCAACTGTAAAATCACAGAGCTTAAGATGCTAAGGGGCACGAGGAAAACAAATTGCAGTATTAGCCTACAGAGGGTGGAAGCAAGGACAGGTAGCCTGGAAGGAATACAGAGAAATTGTCCAAGCAGCCAGGGATCT
This sequence comes from Himantopus leucocephalus, assembly GCA_003993805.1. NCBI lineage: Eukaryota > Metazoa > Chordata > Aves > Charadriiformes > Recurvirostridae > Himantopus > Himantopus leucocephalus. Next base: position 8,266,593 of record RSEF01000002.1, on the reverse strand, counting down.
GGTTAGGAAAGCTAAAGCCCTGATAGAATTAAATCCGGCCAGGGACGTCAAGGGCAACAAGAAAAGCTTCTATAGGTTTATCGGCGATAAAAGTAAGACTAGGGAAAATGTGGGCCCATTCAGGAAGGAAATGGGAGACCCAGTTACCCAGCATAGGGAGAAGGCCGAGGTGCTCAGTGCCTTTTTTTCTCGGTCTTCACAGGCAAGGGCTCTAGCCACACCACCCAAGTTGCAGAAGGCAAGGGCAGGAACAGGGAGAATGAGGTACCGCCCACCGTAGAAGACCAGGTTCAAGACCAGCTGAGGAACCTGAAGGTGCACAAGTCCATAGGACCTGATGAGATGCATCCACAAGTCCTGAGAGAACTGACAGATGAAGTTGCCAAGCCACTATCCATCACATTTGAGACGTCATGGCAGTCCAGTGAAGTTCCCGCTGACTGGAAAAGGGGA
>RSEF01000002.1:8124429-8266040 GCA_003993805.1 Himantopus leucocephalus | reverse complement strand
TTGTGCAAAGCATTTGACATTGTCCCACATGACATCCTGGTCTTGAAATTGGAGAGACATAGATTTGACCGATAGACCACTCAGTGGATAAGGAACTGGCTGGATGGTCCACTCAAAGGGCTGCGGTCAAGGGCTCGATGTCTAAGTGGCAAGCAGTAAGCAGTGTCATTCCTCAGGGGTCAATACTGGGACCAGTACTATTTAACATCTTTGTTGGTGACATGGATGTTGGGATCGAGTGCACCCTCAGCAAGTTTGCCAATGACACCAAGCTGTGTGGTGCAGTCAACACGCTGGAGGGAAGGGCAATAGAACAAGGGGTAATGGTTTTAAACCGAAAGAGGGGAGATTTAGATTGGATATTAGGAAGAAATTCTTTGATGGTGGTGAGACATGGGAACAGGTTGCCCAGAGAGGTTGTGGATGCCCCGTCCCTGAAAATGTTCAGGGCCAGGTTGAATGGGTTTTGAGCAACCTGGTCTAGTGGAAGGTGTCCCTGCCCATGGCAAGGGGGGTGGAACTAGATGATCTTTAAGGTCCCTTCCAACTCCAACTATTCTATAATTCTACAATAAAAGCCTTGGACTTCAGAAAAGCAGATTTCAACTTGCCCTAGGAACTGTTAGAAGGGATTCCGTGCCCTACCTTGGAGGGCAAAGGAGCTCAGGAGTGCTACAGGACAGCCTTCTCAAAGCACAGAAGTAGGCCATACCTCAAAGCAGAAAAAGCAGCAGATATAACAAGGGTAGCCTAGCTAATCTACAAGCTCCTGAGAGCTACACAGCACTTCGGCTAATCTAAGGCCCTACTTTAAACAGAAGGTTCAAGCCGATGTTCTTCAGTGATCCCTTTCAGCTGCAGCATTTCTATAACTCTGTTGATTCTGTAAATTTTCAAAACTTGATCAGTATTTTGAAACCTGCTGTTTGCCCAGACTTTTATTTATGTAATCACTACTGTAGGAATCCCAGTTGCAGATCAGAACCTACTGTGGAAGGACACGAACAAATAGTTAAAAATCTGGTCTCTCGTCACAGACAGTTTAAACGGAGTAAGCACCCATTCAATCCTTGGCTTCTTGCTGGCAATTTCAGTCCTGGTGGTAACTTTTAGTACAGTGGATATGCTCAATGGCTTGATAGCCAATGCCAAGCACGCAGAGCCACCAAACATTTGTAGACAGAGCCAAGTATAAAGAGGAGGAACTTACCTTACTTTCCTGTGCCTTGTGTCCAACTGACAGCAAAACAAGCGGGTTGGGATTGCTGTTTATTTTCTTTCCTGACTGGTAAAGAAAAAGCAAAAACTTTGCCTTCAGAATAAAGCAAAACCTCTCTCCTCTGAAACGTAAATGTTTCATCTTAAAAATACAAATCATATGCATTCTACTATATGCTTATCTAGTATTCTCAGTATTTTATTCAACAGGCTTGAATGGCAGACTGGCTAGTAACTCGTGAACACATTAACACGGAGGCATCCAGCTACCCTAAATATGCTGAAACAAAACACTACAAATAAGCAGGAGTTTTCGACTCCTTTCCATTTTCTTCAAATGAAATTGGTAAGGAGCAAATTCTTATCCTTTAGTGAGCATTAAAACCCCCAAAGCTAATGAAGCATAGTTAAGACTGCAAAATGAATATTGCATGCAGATGGGAGACATGGAGAAAGCACGAACTCAGGAAGCTTACTTCATTTACATTGCAGTAGTATTATTAAACTGGATGTACTATCAGAACATTGATATTCCCCCCTTTTCAGTTTGGGGAGAAAGAAGATGCACTATAATGTACCTGATATATATTTCTACAGTTTACCAAATACTCTTTATTAGAGAATCAACCATCTGCCATATCTGAGCCTTGCTCACCAGGTGTATAGCATTACATCAAACTGTGAAAATAAACATCAGTTTAGAAACAAATTATATACACAAAGGAACATCCCCAACTACATATGTCTTTCCCAAATTTTAAATTAACCTAACAAATATTTAAGTCAGAAAGAAAAGTTAGACATGAAAGTTAATCATCTCAAGCAGGTATTAATGCAGTTTAAAAGGCCTAGAAAATATAGTATACATGGTTAATAACATACTTTGAATTCTACCATGTAGGAAATTGTACAGATCAGGTATGTAAACAGAAAGTTAGTTAAAATCTACTTAATGCATGTAAGGTCACAATTACAACGAATTGATTACGTGATTTTATTTTTTTAAATTAAGAGTGTGCATATTTTAGGTATTTTGGGCTCTGAACTTACATTTTTGTATATCATACTTCCCCTAATATTACTTGACTTTAATGTGACACACTGCTCATAACCATACTTTCCTTTAGAAAAAAAGCTGTTACGAAAGCACTCCTTTCTTGGATGAATGCCGCATTTCTCTTTTTTGTGATTTCTAATCAAAAATATTTAGCTCTCAAAGACATACAGAATACAAAGGTTTCAGGAACAGAAAGTCAGATTACACTCCAGCTGATGGTGTTTAAAAGTGGGAGGTGAAATTCGTTTCACTTTTTTGGTTGTTCGTAAAAAGATGCCCCAAACTCCCTTTTCTTCATAAAATGATGAAACTACAGAAGTTGACAAGAAGACCCTTGTTGCTTACGCTGATATGTAAATAGAAATAATTTTAATTCATGCTAAATAGGCAGCAATATGTACACACACTTACAACACACCTCTAACGCCTGCCACTGAGAGATTTGCTGTTGACAGTCTGTTAGAGACTACCTCTTGTCCAAGTTGCTCCAGCTAAGAACTTGGCTTATCCTTTCCAAGTTTGCCGCTCAACTCTATGTCTTCCATATCAAAAAGCTGTGCTAAATTTATTTAGCACTTATATAAAAGACGCAAAGCCTTCTAAAAACATCTAGCAGAAACAAGATTATTTCAAAACATGTCAGAGTGTGATTTTATTGGTTAGTCATTCAGAGCTGACCAATAAAGTATCACTCAGTATGTAAAAGATGTTTTAGCTTTCATGTCAGCCTTGTTCTTTAGTTACTACTACATATCAGTTCTCAGGACTAATTTTTCCCCCAGTCTTCTAAAGCAGTCTATACTCCACTCAACTGATCTACAATTCAGATTACCACAGACCATAGTATTTTACCAATGTCTTGACCGCTTCTTGAAACCAAATTTAAGTAAAATGGAATTGCACTAAATATGTATCTGGCAACAGAAATTCCATCCACTGTTGGAAGAGAAGCGTTGCAGGCATTTGTGCACTTCCAATTACTTTTGTGACCTTAAATGGACAACTGTATTAGTTTTACCTTTAGGGCTTTCTGAACAGCAGCCTTCTTCAAGCCATCAGGGTTAATTTCTAATGGATTATGCTTTTAAGTCAGGAGAGAATGAACATAGGAAGGGTTAGTAAGTCATGCAATGAAGCAATTTCACTAGGTTAATTAATTATGACACGACAACGTAGAACAAAGTGGGGGAAAAAAATCAACCTAAAAAAACCCAAAAATGTTTCAAACAAAACAATGAAGGAACCACAACAACAACAAAAAAAGTCTGACAAAACTTTTTTTTTCCCCCTTTTGTATTCTCTGAATGTTTGTATTCTGCTTTAAAAATATTACACTCACTTTCAGTGCACTTATACTTCCCTTACCAGGTTTTTACCATAATAAAGAAACTTCACAAAAGAGGTTTTATTGAATGCCTGATGTCCTGTGGACTGCCTTCTGAATGAATCTTTTAAAAATTTAGTTAAGTATATTTTCACAACATAGAAGCTTCTCTGATGATAAGTCAATAATTATGTGAAGGAGTCCTTTTATGGGAGAAATTACTATGCTAAAAGTATTGATAGGACTTAGATAATATAAAAATCTGTCGTTTGAGCCTCTTCAGCAGATGAATGATACAAATACCGCATGCTAACCTGAATGAAAGTCTACTACTTTACTCAGTTGAATCAAGACATGCAAATACACTAACAATAGGAATTTGAACTGTTTTAGCAGGACAAAACCTCTGACTACTTTCCATTAATTAAGCAAATTTTTCAATTTTATTTTAAAACTAACATATTGTCCTTGAAGTGACACATGTGAAGTACAAAAATATTACAGAAAATTTGCATTCAACTCATAAGAAATAATTTCAGGAAATACGATTTTGAATCAAAACAGATTTCAAGTTAGTATAGTTATGGCTGGCTTTTTCTTCAAGCACAAATTTTTGTTTCAAGGGAGAATTCTGCTTCAAAAGCTGTAGTGTGTGGCAACAAAAAAATTGCCTAATGGCCTTTTTAGACATGCTGGTTTATGAACAGGAACAGATACTGTTAATGCTCTGCCAAAAGAAATGCCTTCCTGAAATTCAAATCCAAAAGTGACTAAAATTTGAGTAGAGATTTAACCTTTGTGCAGAAATACATTTTCACATTTTCTTTTGGAATGTCTTATCCTGAAGTTGGCCAATATATATGATGAGATTCCTGGCACTCAGCTTTAATATTTCTATTTCAGAATGAACACACCACATGATGAAACTGGATAAAACCAGAAATAAGGTTTGGCTGGGTTTGTGGGATTTTTTTTTTTTATAATTATTTTTCTTAAAATAAAATCAAGGAATCTTCCTATTAATTTGATACGTTTGGGACTTATTATTGTACTTAAAGACCTTCAAAGATGGAGACTGCACAGTACTCCTAGACATAGCAATCTTAATGTTTAACTATACTTTTAATTAGATAATTTGTCAATGCCCAACAAGTATGTCCCTTGCTGGAGTTTAAGCACTGTTTCTTGAATTCTGACAGACATGAAAAAGTCATTTTGTTTGCAGCAGCCTTGTATCATTTCCATCCCCACCTTTACTTCCTAAGGCTGAACTCATCCTAGTTACTCTTCCTCTGCTAGTCACATTTACTGGCTTTCTCATTATCATCACTGCTGTCTTCCAGATCTTAAATTGCTGTGGCCAAAACTGGGGCCTTTGTAACAGCTAAGTAGAAGATGGATTAGTACATACATCTTACAGGCTACACTCCTCTTTCTAAATACAGTATGGTGTTTGTCTTTCATAACAGCATGATACAGCAAGACTACAGATCTGTTTCTGTAGAGCTATCCATCAGACACCTATTTCCATCCCATAATTATATGGGTAGAATGACCTCTACAGAAGAGTACCTTATTTTTCCAGATAGTATCTGCAATTCATCAAGATCATTTTGAATCCTAAACTGCCCCTCAACTTACTGGCCATCTGTCCTTCACATTTGCACCTGCATATTCAGTACGCATCTATTCTCCCCCTATATTATTATTTCAAAGAGTTTTAAAAGTCAAAAACAAACCTATGTGATCAATTATAAAGGCAGGCAACCAATGATTCCTGGATATTGAACATGTCTCAATTCCTCTGGAATCATAGCAAGGGAAGGCCAAGAAGGACATCAGCTGGGGCAAATATGATTAAGCCAGACTTCAGGTTTCAAGGGAAGGAGCTGCAGGTCCAAGAGGATGGTGGCTGAAAGGCTGGGGGGGAGGAGACTAGGAGAAGAAAAGGGAGTATTCAATATAAAAAGCCAATAAAAGGTCTCGCCTTGGGTGACAATTGTCTTGCTATGGTTCTGAGTGTCTCTGCAGTGATAGGAAAAGGGGACAGGTATCCAATAACTATATTGATAACTGACAGAGTGGAATAAATCAGATTTCAGGCTAGCATTCTGTAACAGCCAGTGACGTCTGCAGTAAATTCTAATAAAAACCCCATAAATTACACTGCAACTAACAAGCTGTTTTGTTATTAGGCCAGATCCTAATTCACTACACTTTGGAGTACGACTTATTACTTCTTTTGACTCACTAAATCTTGCTTGGGGTTAAAACGGGGCTTTAGAAGTTTCTAAATCTGTGCGTGCATCCTCAATCGATGACCAGAAGACAGTCACCGATCTGTAACAGCTGATTTAAAATATGGATAATTTATATGTTGTATAGACACCAAATAAAAAAAAAAAATGTTATGAGCTAATGATAATGTATCATAAAACTTGTGTTACTCACTTTCAGAAATTCCACTAAGAACATTTTCGTACTCAACTTCAGATAAATCAGATTTAAATGGCTAAATGTCTGAACTAGGTGTCATGAATCTAGGTTCCCAGCAGCCAATAAAACTGTCTAGAAAGGAACAGAGAGCACTCAGGGCACTGGAGTTTCCTCTCCCTATATACAATGAGCCCCCTCTTTTTAACAATCCCCCCACCTCTGCCTCCCCAAGTAACTCCTGTTACATCGTCAATCAGGTATCTGAACTTGCAGGTGTGAACGTGTGCATAATACCTTGTGTTTGAAGATGCCCTGAAAACAAGGTGCAGTTTTATGACTGCTGAAGCTGTTATTACCTCTGGGCTACTACAGTCCTCTCCTCTCTCCCAGCCTCCAGCCACAACTCTTGTCCTCTTGCTTGCTGCAAGACTAGCACCCATGCAACTGCAGAACAAGGCAGTTAACACTGCTGTTGAATGAAATCCAGACCTGGCTATCTTAAAATGGTCACTGTTCCACTCCCACTCACAAGTCACTTTGGGGATTTGGAAAGTTTTGTCCAATGTCTAAATAGATGCTGTTATATGTAGATGACATGTCCTAATGCAAAGACCCTGAGATCAACACAAACATCAGGGCTACAATCTTTAACAAGCATTTCGATTTTTTAAAAAAACTATTATTATTTTTAGGATCTACCTAGCATTTTCATAAGTAGTTGCTGTTTCTTTTAGTTATCAGTCTTAATACCAGGATAACTGAACCATAGCTTATGAACTGCACTTCTCATTCATTACATTTTAACAAGATTTGGTAATGGATCTAACTTTTTTGATACTTTAAGAAGAACGTCTATAGGGAAATTAACTGAAAGGACTACAGAAAAGGATTTTGTTGGGATTTGGAGGGGGGCAGGGGAGAAAGTGTTTTTAAATCAAGGTTTGTGATATGAGCCACGAGTAGCCAGCCAGCAACAAATTTATCTGCACAATCTATAATGGCATACCCACCTCTCTCTGGCAAAAGAGTTCTTATTCTGAACAGATTCTCATTCTTTTTGAAGATACCAAGGTTGTGTTTACAGATTTAAGACTAAGAGATTCAGAGGCTCATTAGTTTGTAATAATCTTGTAACATTAAATTCAAGCAAAAAATATTAATTGGTGGTTCTCCCTAGCCTGGATTTTCCTGACTACAAACTAATTTGAAAAAAAGAAAAGGAGCCTGGGAATTTGCAAAACAAGGAGCATCATGAAGTGAAATAGAATTTACAAGGGAATTGATATTTTGGGGAGCACAAAGAACCACACCCATTTTTAAAGCAATACTTGAACCAGTGTGGAGAGGTTGCAAGTTCTTACAAACATTGAGTGCATCACCTTTTAAAGAAACTACAGGGATGTTGGTTGTAATATTTATTAGTTTTATTTCTTTGCAATAAAAGCCAACAATTCACCAGCACACAGTGTGCTAATATAGTATGCATTTTATTTCTCAATGAATCAGCAATTTAAGTTAAATGTAAGAGCTTTTACAACAAACTTATCTTGGGTTTTTATCATAAAAAGTTACTTACTTACCCAATGATATGCTGATCAATGAAATTTAAGTAGCCTTTAAAATGCAATAAAAATAGCACAAAAACAATGCACACTTGTTGAAACCATGCAGCAAAACAAATTGCATGCTCTCATTCCACTAGAGTGAGTGGCTTTAGTAGCACTAATCCACACTCTGGCAGATAAAAGGTACAATACAAATAATACCAGAGAACTCACAAATAGTGCTCTATAGAGTGAGGTAGTGTTCTCACAAAAGACTAGTCCCGATGCTCTCCTCTCTTTTAAGTATCCACACCCAAAGTTTCCCTCGTAGATACTCTTAGGAAGATGGAAATGGAAGGAGAAAGCAGAGTGATGGGATTGTGGCAGAATGAATGCATAAGCAGCTTTACTACACAAAAAAGTTAAGGAAAACAGTCAAAGGATTCCAGAGAAAACAGCAGATAACAAAAAGCAAGTAAATATTTGTCATTACAAATAGATTTATCTTTTAAATGACTGTCTGTACTATAGCAAGGTGAAAAGTTTTTTGATTTTTATTTTTTATTAATTATTCAAATATATTAACCCACTTTCCAAGTTTACTCTTGGTAGTTCAGATTTATATGGCAGACCCAACTAAGTAAATTTAGAGACCAGGCTTCTACATTGTTTCTATTTCACTTGAAACATATTTCAGATAAATCATCCCAGTGTCTCAGAAACCCACAACTATGATGGATACGTGCAAAAGAAATGCCTGTGCTGGGAATTATCCACTATAACTCAAACAAAACAAGGCTGATGACAAGATCTAAAATGTACCAGTGATAAGCAGTAACTTAAGAAATCCATTTTGAACATAATAAAAAGTACTTACTCATCTAAAAAATATTTCAGCTGTAACACTGAAGTTGGGGACTAAAGTCTTCAAAACTATTAATAAGGGTTAGTGTAATTTTCACGCTTCATTTCTCTTCGAACTTTTTGTTCCCCATAAACACATGCAATCCAAAAGAGCAATTAATTTTGCTTCACACTACATGACACCTATCAGTGTATACGAACACAACATGAGAAGCCAGCAGACCTTCATGTTTAGTCTTTTAAATCTTGTTCCATATTAGAATCAAATGGACATAAAGAAGCCGTATTTGCTATAATTCACTGCAGTCTGTCTAGCAGCTCCATGACATTATCTAAGCATTGTCTTTATGTAATCTATAGGAAGCTTTTCAGTTCTCCCACATGAAGAAGCCTTCCCACGATATTTTTACCCACACCTAACTGTGAAGCCTTTTTTAATCTGGTTTTGGACAACTTGAATTTAACACAGTATTGTATTATTTTATTGTTGTAAACGGAATTTTCAAGTGTTCAGTGTTACTTTCTATTATATTCTTTAAAATATATTTCTGGAAAGAAAATTACTTGAAGTGAAATACTGAGTCATTTATAGATTTGTAGTAACTGCTGTAGTACTACTGTAACTACTGTAGTAACAGGTCCCACACTATACCCATCCTTATTCTCAACCCACCCAGGCAATCTTGTACTATAGACAGAACACCAGACACAGTAATAAGAAATTTGGGATCCTGTTTCCAAATTTCCTAACCGGTCAGCTTTGTGCAAAGAACTTCCCCTGCCCCTTTCTGTGCCCTAGAGTTTAGAGATCTACTGATTAGGAGTACTGCTTAAGACATTTAAATTAAAATACTGCCCCCAAAAGTAGGTAGAACTCAAGACTTGCAGCCTAACCTTTCTGAAGGAGGGAGAAAACATTACAGAATGTTTGTTTAAAACAGGAAAGGTAAAAACTAAACTTATGACAAAGGCTCTGAGTGTTTGCTGGAGAACCTAATCTAATATGGAGAAGCAGAGTTGTATGGAAAAAAATTGGAAATTGTGGATGACATAACTTTAAACTATTCATTTTAAGTAAGAGGCTTTATTGTGTTTTAACAAATATATTAATCTTGGCACAGTTTGAGTAAAATGCAGTAGTCGAACAAGAAAATACAGAAATGGGTTCAATTTACCCTAGTGCACAAAAGAGATGGCAGAAGGACTTCTTCTGTGTATTGCACTATTCTGAAACTGATGTTAAGCGCACCATAATTCTATTCTATTTCTGCTTACTCTGGACTAGAGTAATTCTACTCTTTTTCTGCTAAGTTACAGAGTTCCCCCGAATTCAATACGGTGCGGCTGAAAAGATAATGCAGGGCTCTATTCCAAATGAGCTACATCTCTTTAGCTTTTAAAATAACATATAAATATTACTTCCAAACACTGCTCTATACACCCTGGAACAGACATGAAATCACTAGTCAGTGATGTAAATTGTTTAGGCTACTAAGCTTACATTTGTTACCATTCTGTTTGATGCAGTATTTAAATTTAAGGTGAGCGGGCAAATTTTAAAATGCATGCAAAAAAATCTGAAGCTTGAAAACTTTATTCTTTGGATTAGTATTTCAGTCATCACTTCCAGAATTTCTCATCTAATAGCAACGCTGAAAAACAGCAAAACTCAGTGTTATGCTTCACATATCTATCTACGATAGGGTTTACTTTATCACTGCTATCGTTTACAACCAGGAACAGTGCTTTACTAACCTGAAATAAACTACCAAACAGTCTGTGCTTGTCATAAACAAGCTATTTCACAGTCCCATCATATAATCCATATAATGACAGAACCATTAATTTTTGGGGGTTTATGTTTTGCACAAACAAATAAACAATACTCCAAATGACAACCTGACAGAAATCTCATACAAGTATTCTGCCACTGTAACATCAACTGCACAGTATTAATTTCATGATGAGGACTTCAATACCTTCAAATCTACCACAGATACCCTAAATGAAAGCAAGCAAGTTTACCTGAACTGAAGGAAGTGAGCCTTTTCCCAGTTAGTTCCTTAAAATTCCTCATGCTAATCCCATACTATTTATGGAAAACACTGTGTAATAAAAACATGCAGCCTTTCAAGTCCAGGAAAGGAGCATTCTTTAAAGAAAAATCACACTGATAAAAAGTAATGTTTTATTAAATATATATCTATAATACTATAGTACTAGAAATGTGGACCTTACATTACACGTTTTGAAACGAGAGAAAGTATAGAAAACATGGCATAATGTGTGTTAGTAAAGCAGTGTGCCATACTACCAAGCAAGACATGCTGGAAGTACGCAGGGGATACCCATGACAAAAGGGTACCCATCAGAATATAACTTACGGGCAGGTTTCTTGCTGAGTCCAAATAGAGAATAAGCAATGCAGAAGAAAGCCCATCATTGGCTTGGTCTTTATCAGCTCTAATGCTTGTTAGCACCTAAACCAAAAACATACTGTAAGCCTTTCTGAAAATCAAATAATATTATTATTTCTGTCCCATTCCTGAAAAATACTTTAAAAACATCTCCCAAAATGCAAACATTCACAAATGCACACTATGAAGCTGAAGAAGTAAGTTTTCAAGACTCATATAAATATTTCTAACCAATTTTTTAATGGAAATTTCCACCCCATTTCCTAATTATTTTTTTTTTTAGATTGGACAGATTAAAATATCATATCCAGCTTTATCTCCCAGGCTAATGAAATGTTAGCTGATATTCTCAAACTGTAACATTAAAAGAAAAGAGGAGGATGACAAAAGGATTTTAAAATCCCATATCACAAGAGTACATTGACAGTTATGACTGGTTTGAGATTTCTAAAGACAAACAGGTTGGAATGAAGTTACAGGTTTACCCAAATTCACAACAGGTAAAGAATTAAATTATTTACATGCTTAATACAAAAACCCCAAACAAACCCACAACAAGAAATACCCCACAACAATTAAGATTAGGATAAAAGCAACGTGGTCCTTTAATACCTTGTCTAAATTTTCAGCAGTAGGCATCAATGTGAGCCATTCCAGTTTTAAATGTAATTTTCCTTTGGACACTTCATCCAAAGTAAACCACTAAAAGTTAAGCAAAGTAATGTGAAATAATCTGACACCAAACAAATACATGATTGCAATCGGCTCTTCAGGACATTTGTGAAATGCTGAACTCGATTAGAAACCTTGTAGAGCTAAAGTCTGCAGAAGCAGAAAAAATCCAATTCATTGTTTAAAATTTCCTATTCCAGACTAAATATTACAACATAGAATAACAAAAACAGCCACACAAACCTCTGTTATATAGTAAAAGCATTTTTAAAATACCATGAGAAATCTTTAAGTTCTGTAAACATGTTCTGGAAATACAAACCCTGCGTAACATACTTCTTAACAATACATAAGATCTCATAACAATCTCTCTTATGTATAGGACAAAAATTAGTCTGCTAAGTCTAATAATAGTTAAACTGGGCAATTAACTATTATCCTGCAAGAATAAGCTCTCACCAAATATATAAGTTCCTGATTTTTGCATTTACATACTAGTAATCTTAAAACCCCAAGACAGAAGAAGAATGGCATTATTCTTCAGATTTCACCAATTCAGATATCCCTTAAACCACTGTACTGATCATCAAGAAATCTGTTTCTATAGCATTAAGGTTATTCATGCACATACAGGAACTATCCCCAGGAAATAATAATACAAGAACAACTACATATATAACGTATGGGTTTTTTAAACGAAAACTTACGGAACGCTTACCTCATCTAGAAGACGCTCCTTTTCAACTTCAATTAAATCTATCATCAAACTAAAAAAAAATAAAATGAAAGAAAAATCAGTATCTTAGCCAAGAAGCAAAAAATTTAATACAGAACGCAAATCCCACCCTGTGCTTGCTGAGTATCCAGGCTTCCACTGAGTTCAAAAGAGCAGAATACTATTCTTTTAGCCCCTAAGAGAGGAAGAAGTAGGGAATGAAATGGCTGAATGAAGACGAATGCAGTATAACAGAAAATATGCCTATACTAGAGCCCATTTTGTAGCTACAAGGGCAACTGGCACAATATGGCTCACATACATAAGACCAAACTCTCAGAACAGTGACTACATCCAAATTACCCACTGGAAATAGCCCCTGGACATATGCTATGACCAAATTCATGCTTTGGCATGGTCTGGAAGAGTGCTAATTCACACAAGCTAAAAATGCACCAGGGAATCTGCTAAAAATTAAACAGGGCAGAGAACTGCATGCCAGGGCATGAACATTTGTTGTGGCTTTTTATTTTATTAGTACTGATGTACACCTTATGCCACTTTCCCCCCCCACCACTTCAGTGTAAGATTAGGGAAGTGCAAAGAAAAGAAGCCTTTGTACTACCTACTTCTTTATTTTAATGAGAAGAGAAGTAGGTACTGTTGCTCCTGTTAAGAGAGAAGGAGCTGGAAAGATAAGGGAGTTCTACTCTGTATGGAAAGCAACAATGGGAAGCTCCAAAACTCTGCAAGAAATAAAGGTGACAAATTACTGAAGAAAGAAGCTGACTAAAACCCTAAAATGTTTATGGGTAAACACTAAAGACAGGCCTATGGAATCTAAGAGTGAGTAATGTTTGCGAAACCATTAGAGCAAATTTTTTTTCTTTAATCAAATAGTTAAGATAAGCTCTTAGAAAAAATAAACTGCGAGATAGCCATTTAAAAACTATGAAGATGAAGAAGATACACAGCTATAAGAAATACTTAAGACTTAGTGCTGCTTATGAAAGCAGGTAGGGTATACAATTACTACAAAAACCCAACCTTTTTGTTTATTGGGTACCCACAATACTTACCTTATTTTTAAAAAAATATGTAAACATATAGATGTGTATATACACACAAGCACATTTTTATATACATATAGTCACATATAAGAAGTGATTAGGGAACTGCTTACTACCATCAATTTTGAAAAGATAATGAATTTATAAATATAGTAATATAGGAGAACTACAACTGCAATAAAATGCAAAAAGAAAAAAAAAAAAGATTACATCAAAATACTTCATCTCTTTTCAATACCAACAAGCATAGTCTCCATAACATTTACCTTCCTAGGAAGTCATCTTTATCTGGATCTTCATCAAAGAGCTCAATCTCTAGCTCCTGTCCTGGATGTTCATATACTAAGGCCTGGAAGTACAGTAAGTTGGCACTGTTAATGGTAAAACTAACTAACTTTTTGAAACGGCATAGGAACAGTAAAACATTGAACTACAGTCCCTTTGTGTATCGAAACATATCAATATGGAAATGCTTTAAAAAAAGATGCAATTTAATGAGTAGAGCAAGTATAAGAGCTTTTCAGATGCAATTTGCTAATGTTGGCTTTAAGAGACTAGACTGCTTTTCAGAACTACTGATGCTTAGTCTAGATAAAAGAAGTACATACAGCAATGGAGAATTTCTGTTTTGTTACAGAACTTTGGGCTGTTAGAGGGAGACATCAAGAAGCTTCTCAAGGAAGTCCCCAAAGTGTCTTATTTAACAAAAGAAACTTTAGAAGACAACTTTACAGAATGTACAACAAGGTATTTTTACTCATTATACCTCATAAACTTCATTCCATTTTGGATTGAGGTTTTCTTTGATGACCTTGCTTTGGAAAATCTGGTTGCCCACACGGATGATTCCATAAGGGTCTGACTTTCCTTTAACAATCCCTTTTAGGTAAGTATCTTTCCCCTCCAGGTCCTGAGCTTCAATAAAATGTATTCTTAGGACACCCTGAAAAAGAAAAAGATGGAGTTTATGTAGTAATCTGAAAGGCTCTGTGCCATCACAATTTATGCAATATACGTTTTATAATTTCCATTGTGATTTGTGTAACATGAAACTTAATTTGGACACACTGCAAATGGAGGGATATAAACGATGATCCACATACACAGCAGACTTAGAACTAAAGAGATTCCTGAAAAGAAAAACTGTCACCAACAATCAGAAACGTGCCAGTTATAGCAAGAAATGCCACACTACTGGAAGCAAGTAGCAATAAGTAGTAACAACTTTCAAGTGAAGAGCACTAACAATAATTTGCAGCGATAATATAAAACATGTGCTACTTAATTTTTAGTCTATACCGTTGAACTATATTTTAACAAGTAATATGTTTAAGATTCTAGCAAAACAAAACTTCTTTCTTGGTGTTATTATGAAACATTAACTGCACAGAAAGTATTTATAAATTAAATCAATTATTTTAAGTGACTGGATTCATGATAACTTGTACTACTGCAATAACTGTATTTAGAAATTCACACAGATGTGCATATCTTTAACAGTTATTACTACAGAAAAAACTAAATGCCAAATCATTAGTATTAACATAAACATCCGTACCTTTGGTATAGGAAACCGCAACTGAGCAATCTGCACTTCACTGACAAGGGGGACTGTAATTCTGTTTGGAAGGACCAGGTAGTTGGATATTATATCCAAGATTATTGTATCTGATAAGCCACTGTTGAAGAAAAGAATCCTCAATTACTTAATGAGAATTAAACACACGTTATGTCACAGTAATATACTCCTTTTGCTGCTTAACAACCTAAATGGGGAAAACATTTGCCTTTTTGGGAAGACACATCTTTTAAACACTTTTTTAAAAATAAAGGATTCTTGTCAAAATGGCCACCAGGTGGAAGCAGCGGACACTGAACAGCAGAAACCAGCGAGATGAAGCTAAAGTTCTCATTTCCCTGCCACAGCCAAGTTCCCCCCACATCCCCAGCTCTTAAAGCCACCCAGCGTAAAAGGCTGTTGCATAAGTTTTCTCGCCTGCATTGCATGTAACCAAACAGTCATTAACTGTTAATCTACTTTTGTATTTCAATAATGATTTAACTGTCACTGAAAGTTTGGCTAACCATTCCCATATTGTTACGAAACATGTTGTCCTCTTGAGCTGGGGGACCATCATTTAAAACAGAAACAAAGAAAACATGCTCGTGGTGAGTAAAATATAGCCTAGGGAAGCAAAACGGGTTTTGTTCTGGCAAAAAGGGAGTGGCAGTACAATCACATTGGTAATGAATCATTTAAAAAACCCAACCCCATACTCCCCACAAACACAGGACAAAAGATTTCCCAAGCTACGAGTTCACTCAGTTTGGGTCTGAAGTGACAACAAATCGGTAAGTTGTCAGACCAACACCTCTGGTTACACACATTGCCTACACTGGCAAAAAGGCAGAACTGGAGTGGTACAATTCACCATGGAAGACAAGTCTCCAGGAAGATTTTAGGGGTATGTGCAAAAGTTCAGAAAGTTATAAAAATACTTGAGATATTCTGAACTGCAGGTGCACTCTCGCCAAAGCTGCTGGAGCTGCTTCAGGGATGAACGATTTCTCCCAAATACACTTTACCATTCTCCTTTTACAGTCTTTATGAAGTTAAAATGCTGATAAAGTTTGATTACATAGAACGGTGTTCAGATGAAGCACTTGTGTGTAATCACCTTGTGAAGTTTTTCTAAGAATCCGTCTCCAGTTGGGAGTAGCTCTGACTCAGCAGGGAGCATACAAACACAAAAGCTACAGTGAAATGTAATCTATATTACATTTTAATTTGGGAAGAAAATTTCACGTTGAGCAATAAACATATAATGGTGGAGATGGGTAGCAGACTTAACCCATTAAATACAATCTGGCCCATTTCAAATTCCCACTGGTCTTTCTTGCCAGAGATTTGCAACCTGTACAGCCTGCATCCCCTTGGCTGCCCACTTCCACTGTAAATCCAGATGAACTATGATACATGATCAAACACGCTGACTTTTTAATGGCATCCTGTACAATAGGAACAGAAGAAACTCAAGACTGCATCAAGATCAATGGACAGATCTGTGCAGACCTCTGTTTATTCTCTGAAAGAAGCAGCAGTGGACAATGTTAAGATATTGCTCAGAGGAAAAGTTTCCTTGCAACTTCTGTGAGTTAATTCACATCTGCCCTAAAGAGGGGTCGTCTTCATTCCCCTTCCTTTCTTGCAGAACTTATCCGGACATTACAAAGACTTTCATTCTACATGAACACTGAATCCTATAAATTTACAGTTTCAGTAATTCTTCAGACAACTACTACAAGGTAATTATTTTATTTGAAAATAAGTAGCTTCCTTTAGTCATGGTAGCACATGTTGCTCTTCAAAATTTCTCAGTTGTTTTGCTAAACATCATGTTTTCAACTTAGGTGTGTTCAACTTTCTGTAAAATGAGCCGAGAAAATAGAACCCATTATTTTGTTAGAGTTGACTTAAAAAATTAAGATAAACATCTCAAACAGTCTTAACATTACAAGGAAAAAAAAAAAAAAGCTGACGTGATGGTAACTACCCAAGCAACAGTCACACTTTTCAAAATACAAGTCTGATGATGAATCTCCAGGAGAGAGGTCAGATAAGTTTGTTTTGTTCATGCTTTTGTTAGCCTTCCTACCAGGCAAGAAGAGAAAGCTCTGCCTTTACGCTCAGTAAAGCACACACCTTAAGAACATATGATTAATTAATTGACCTAGGTCAGAGAAAGCAAATGAGCAGTGCAACAGAGGCAATGGTACCTGAGCTGCCTTGAAAGAAAGGTTATCGTGCTCTTCTCTAGTATTTAGTTAAGGTCATGTACATTATGAAATAAGCTTTAGGCAAAATCAACCTATCCTAGACTAGCAAAAGGTTCAGACACTGATTAATGTTCAAATGGAGATCTCCTTAAATAAGAAATAGCCTGAAGCAGAACAGAGCCCAGTCACTTGGAGGGTTTGTGATCCTTTATACTAGCACCAAACCCCAACTGTGTGATTCCAAATCTCAGTTTCACAATTTTATCCCAACATAAATGCTTGAGTTCACTAAAACATTTGAGAAATGAGTATGAAAAATGAACCAGCATTAATGGAATTTCACAGAATTTTACACAGAGAAACCGGACTTATAGGAGGTAGCAGATACTCCGTTTTTAAAAACAGGGAGCTGAAAAATAATACCAAAGATCATAACTAAGTAATGAATTAAATTAACTCCAAAGCAACGCGACACTTTCAAGCTGTTTAAAACTTATCTAACCAAATACTAACCAACTGGGATGTTCCCAGCTGGAAAGTATTCTTCATGAACGCAAGGCAAAAATGACAATCTTTTTTATTCTTTTATTACTTAAACTAAGAGCTCTGACCTATGCAAAACAGAGACAAATCACTAAACAAGCAATAGAGAAATATGTATCAGTTTAAACCCTTATGCTGATGCATCATCAATAAAGAGCTTAAGATCATAAAACTCCAAGTCATTGATTCTAACTACAATTGCTTTTTCAGTCCACAAAAATGAGAGAAGTGTGAAATGCTTCAGATAGTATATTATAATAAATGTCTTCAAAAGCTCAATTTCATTGCAGAAAAATAATTGGCAGTTACCTACTCTGTTGCATTGCTCTCTATTTAGCTCTACTTAGTTTCTAGTGACAGAATAAGCAGCTATGTCTTTTTCCTGTGTTGTCTTTATTCATACTGCAGAGACAGCACATCCCTGACTGCACAGAGTATTTTTACTATATCTTAAGCAACCACAACAGAATTCACCTTCCCATCATCCACATCCCCTCCTGACAGCTCTTGAGCATTCTCACAGCTTGGCTCCTCCTCACATAGAGATTTTAATTCCACTCCTCCGTAAGCTATACTAATGATGGAATATGAATTACTTTCGTGTCCTTCTCCTTGTGGAGTCATATACGAAGAGCAATGGAAATTGTTAACAGCTCACAAGGAAACTTCCAGCAGCAAACGCAGAAATTCATTTAGCAGAAGACATTTGCAAACAGAGTACCAGTAAGTAGCTTAGTGTGCAGCCAACAGCCGCAGGACGAAAAACGTACCGGTGGCAGCAGCAATCTCTTGTTCATCATTGTTTATAACAACTACAATATGTCAAGCTGTTTTACCAAAATATACAATCTATCTATACAGATAAGAAAAACAAATACATCACTGAAGAAATCTCTTGGAAAGGCAGAACATGAGTCACCTCAGTTACAGTTACTATAGAAACTATACCACATCTAGATGGCAGCATTATATGATATGTAGCCAAGCTTGGTTGCTCTGGAAACCATAAACTTGAGATACTTAGCCAGACTTTGTTTACATCTGAGGTTTTGTGTTTGCAGTCAGGCAAATACACAGAATGATATGAATCTCAGGAGCCTAGTAAGCTTAAGTTCTAAATGTAAATTTATTAGTGTTATGTCAAAAGAGCAAATTATTACTCAGGAGCTGTATTTTGGAAGCCATTTCCTCAGTGATGAAGAAAACCTCTTTCCTCGGAGGCAGTCTTAAGCAGGCTTGAAACATAAGCAATTCTTGCAGCCATTAACCTACTTAATGCAAGTGCTAATTTCAAACTCTTCAACCAGGATTCCATGCAATGGCTTCACATGTCTAAGTAAAGCAAAAACCATTTCAGGCACATAATTGAGCACTAAAGGATTAATTTAATACTGAAATTCAAACTCTTGTTTTTAAACAATAAAAAATAATTCTGGAGTCAGCCAACTCTTGAGAGTATGGGATCCAATAAAAGAACTAGACACAAAATTCAAGTGTGTATCAGATCTGTCATTATCCCCTTTGCCATTGTCTCAATATTTAGAAGCCCCTGGGTAACTATTACAACTTGATAATTATATTTATGGATTTAACCTTATTAGGATGGCAATAATTCAAAGCAGCTTGTTTTTCACCTCTGCTTCTGCTTTTTTCTTTGGGGTTTTATCATGTACTATTTGAAAAGCTCTGAATAAGCCAAGCATTTTTTCTAGCTGTATATGGTCAATATTTTTGCTACTCCATTTGATCTTCACATAATAAGCTGAAAGCTTTAAAAGTAAGTACTTGAAGAGATTGAAAAGTTTATTTAATTTGATTACTGTCTTAAGGTATTTCTAACTACCTTTACACAAGCAATTAGAGTTGTATCAGCAAACAAATCCATGAGCCAAGATGTAGTCAACCCACTGGCGTAAAAAATAAGGCTCTCTGTCTTTCTGCTGTCCCAGAAGATGGCAGATAGGAAATTCACAAGATTCTGGAAAGGCTGAGAACACTAAACAAAGCAGATTAAAAATTATCTTTTCAAAGTGTTTTTAATAAGACCTACTAGATATACTTTTAATGTACTTTCACTTGTAGTGAAATCACTACTTTCTTCATATTGAGCAACTTCATATAATTCTAAATTAAGATATAACTGCTCAGAATCATTTAACCTAAAACTATTTAGCTGGTGGTCTTCAGATTTTCTGGGGTTTATTCAGGTGGAGGAATATCAAACGCTGCTTTGCATATACTCACTTCAGTCCCGGAACATCCAGAAGATTTGTCAGTCCAGTCCAGTTAATTTCCAAAAGCTGTGAATTACAGAGAAAAGAAGGAGAGGAGAAGAGAAAAAAAAAAAAAAGTGCAACTTAGAATTCACAACACTGAAGAAATAAACTTCATCAGTATAGATTCTGATCATTGGAGGGTTAATAACCACTTTCCAGGACTTTTTTTAAACAGAAAAGCAAAACATCTTCCACTCTAGATAATTTTTAGCCACAGTTTTTAAAACAGAGTTATGAAATCAACCCACCATCCTCTTATCCACCACTTATACACATACATATAAATACACACATGCACACCTCAATATACACGTGTTAATGGTATCTACTGCATACAACCAATATCAAATAATGAATGTGGTCCTATTTCCTGGAGAAATATTTTCATATTCACCATAGACCTTTTATAGATGAACAGTCACCAACATGAATTTGCAAAGTATAATAAGCTGCTGAAGAATCCCATTTGAGACCAGGAAAGTAACAGATCTAGAAGACATGATCAACTGGAAGAATGAGGGATTGGGATTAAGAAGGTGGAAGGAGGATGTGACAACAACTTGCAAACACAGAGGAGGCTGTTTTCAATGACAAAGAGACAAAAATTCATTCTACCACCAATGCAATAAAGAAGAAAGGTATCAACAGGATTAGGTATCGAAGTGAAAAAAATCCTCAGAAATAATTAGTAGGGATAACTCATTGCCAGATCATACATACTTCCTTCACTGAGAATATTTACAGAATATGCAAATGCTATAAAGGTACTTATTCTGTTTCAGGGCTGCTGGCACGAACAATTAATTTCTAATGTCCTTTTCAATCATATAATCTTCCAGTTCTAGACAACTAAACTAATAGAACTGGGTTTCCTCATCTCCCTTCTCACAGAAAACTTTCTATTAACTGCACAGAAGTTAATTGAATATAAGCAACAAACAAAACCAAACCCACCCAACAACCACCACGCTTTCAAATCCAACTAACCCAATCTGAGAACAACCACACAAAAAAAGTTAAAAGGATTTTGAGATTCCTCCGTTAAGAAACTAATTGTGCTGGTTCAGGTAAACGCTGAAACAAAACAACAAAACTCTACAAAAACATATGTTGCATCTTTCCACAAACAGGCAAGAATAATCACCCTACGTTCATTTTCTATTAAAAAAGCCCCAGCACATACCATTCTTTTATAAAGGATCGATTAATAGTTTAATTAATGATTTCCTTTGTGAATACTTCAACTAAAGATAACATGATACATTTACTTACATAAGGAGCACTGTTACTTAATATACTTTTCTAATGGTGGCAAAATATTTCAGCAACGTTATCTAAGAAGCACCTAGCTTACCTGTAACAAACAATTAAGCAGAAAAAATCATAATGCTTTCAACAGAAAAGGCAGTAAGATTTAATAACTGAATATTCCAAAACAAAAGGCAAGACATATCATGGAATGTACTGCACAAATCTACATGAGCCAGCAACATGCCCATGCCAGAAAGAAGGCTAACTCTATCCTGGGCCGCATTAGGAAAACCATTGCCAGCGGGCTGAGGGAGGTGATCCTTCCCTTCTACTCAGCACTGGTGAGGCCACATCTGGAATGCTTTGCCCAGTTCTGGGCTCCTCAGAGCACGGACATACTGGAGAAAGTCCAACAAAGGGTCATGAGGATGACTAAGGGACCAGAGCATCTCTCCTATGAGGAAAGGTGGAGAGAGCTGGGACTTCAGCCCACAGAAGAGAAGGCTCAGGGAGATCTTATTAATGTCAATAAATACCTGAAGGGAGGATGCAAAGAAGATGGAGCCCAGTCTTCTGGGCACCACCCTTCTCAGTGGTGCTCAGTGACAGGAGCAGAGGCAACGGGCACAAAGTGAAACACAGGAGGTTCTCTCTGAACATCAGGAAACACTTTTTTTACTGTGAGGGTGACTGAGTGCTGGCACAGGGTGCCCAGAGAGGTTGTAGAATCTCCACCTTTGGAGATACTTAAAAGGCATCTGGACATGGTCCTGGCCAACCTGCTCCAGGTGACCCTGCCTGAGCAAGGGGTTTGGACTAGATGACTTCCAGAGGTCCCTGCCAACCTCAACTAATCTATGAGTCTGAACATGTTACAACAGAAGACAAACATTTGGTCCCACCCAGGGAATAAAATTAGTGTCTTCCTAGCCATGCCATTCAGAAGGGTGGCTAAACCTACAGACTTCAATAGAATGCCTAAAACTTAGCACTTTCCCTGCTGATTCAGCAAATTGCTGCAAGGTTTTTCTTGGCCTTCTCCTTTTACCGTACTACATCCCTGTGTCTGTGTATAGGCAGAACAGAAACAGAGACTCCTCTAATACAGGCACCCATCTTTACCCCCAGTGGATGGCTGAAAGCAGCTTTCTCTCTGCCTTCATCAACCAAAGGAGTCCAATGAAGATTGGCTTTATTACAACATTTAGAAACCAATGCACTTCGGACAAAACAATTATATATTTATACAGATCATTACAGTTTATCTATTTGCTTCTTTTAAATGCAATTTTCCAAACCCTTCAGGATATTCATGTTTCCCAGACTGAAAGAAGAAATGAAAGTCAAAACAATTTTTCACTCTGTCACTACAGCATCAGACAGAAGAGAAGAGCTCTCAGAATGACAACTAAACTTCATGGTTTAGTTCTATTCAATTCATTTTCTTACTTCACATTATTTTATATTGTATGGGTTAAAATGTAGTAAAAAATAAATTTCTGCCAGTTGTATGTATTTTATTATATTTAATTATGCCTTTGCATCTGCCCTTTTCCACTTGCCAATTACAGAGTATTTCCTTTATACATCCATTTCATACACTGATTTTTTCCCAGGAACCATATTCAATATGTCAACAGATACAATAATGATGAAGTTTTGATAGTAGGAAAAAACAACCCACAACATTTTTATTCTTCTGCTCTGACCCTTAAAAAACACTTTCCCAAAGTATCCACAATAAAGTAGCAGCAGTACAGAGAACTGAAATGTGAAGCTTTAGACACTTCACTGAACTATGAGTAACATTGTTCCTATGAGCTTAATTCTGTGGCTTTAGAAATTTCAGGAACTTTCTAATAAGATACTGCAAAACTGATGCTACTGTCAAAACTTAGGTTGATTTTCAAGAGATTTCTAAACCCATATTTTGCAAGTTAAATCAGAAAGTTAATTTTTCCTTTTGACTGACTTTTTAGCACCCAGGCTTTGAAAATAGTATGTCGAAGGAGGAAAAAAAAAAGTAACAGAATTTTGAACTTTTTACTAAATACAGTAATTTCTTTTTGCAATTTAGGGCATAGAGAAACAAAGATAAAATATTTCTTGCATTAGTTGCTGGTATCACTTCTGTTTTAGCCTTTAAATCACTGGTGAAACGTGCCACTGGATAAATAGAAAATGGAAAGTTTTATTTGTCTGCTGGTAATTACATTTCACAATTAAGATATTTTGTCTTTCTAACTAGTATGTTCCAAATACATCCTCTCAGTCCTTTATTTACTTGATTCTGTGTATTAAAATTCTTTTGCAGGACAAAATGAAACAAATTATCTTGCAGGACAAAATGAAATATACCAGCAGATACTATTTAATATAAATCTGAATTTCCAAGTTCATGTTTCCAGATGCACACAACATTGGAGGCAAACAAAATAACATTATGAAGAAAGATATTCTCAGAAAGCAATAGTAGTTCTACTGACCAAATTGCATGAACAGGTGGAAATAAAAAGCTTTCAAAAATAAGTTCTGCGATAAAATAAATGATTTTTGGGCTTCAGAAATTTTAATTAAAAGTATCCTTACCCAAAGGCTGAAATATCTCCAAAATCCTAACTTTCATAAACACAAGCTAAACAGTTATGGTCTCTTTGCTCTTTTACATCCTATAAACAATTCATGTTAGACAGCTACTCTGCAATTATTAATATCTGTGAAGTTGATATTTGTTCTCATTATAAAATAACTTCATAGAATGTGTCATCATCTCAGAATTGGATATTTTTCTGAAATGTACAAGGGCTTTTACAACACTCCAAAGCATTAAGTGAACAACACAGCAGAAATTAATAATTAAAGCACATTTCATAATAATGAAGCAGATCAGATTCTTGCTACTTGTAACAACAGTCATTCTAAAATATGCAATAAATATTGACAGCCTTGGATTTAGTTTTCCACTTATGAAGTGATACAAACCCTGGATGAATATGCACTAAATTAACTGAAGAATTTGTACACAACACCAACTACATGATGAATGCAATGTTAAAATGTGATACAATGCTATAGATATGAACAGCTTCAGAAAACTTTTCAAATTGAGTTTACTTCTCCCTTAATGTCATGTACAGCACACTTAATTTCTGCATCAGCACAGCACTCCCTCGACTGGGAAACTGAAAACTTTATAGTCAGGCTTTGGTTTCCATTACACAAAATACCCCAAAGCACTTTTATCTTCTGCCCAAGAAATACATGATATTGGTTCTGAGATAGGAATAGAGTCACTACTGTCAGAAGACATATGCAAAGAACCATCTTTGCCAGTCTGAAGGGAGGCTCTGTACCACTTCACTCAGTTTTCTTCTGCACCATCCATAAAACCATTACAGGCTCCTATATCCTGAGCACATGGTTACTTTCAGCAAACGGTTATACAATATCAATTCAATTTTTTTTTCCCTAAAACTTAGTGGTATTTTGAGATTTTTTTGATTAACTTTTATTAATTTTTATTTTGACTTTTAAGTCAAAAGAATTGGGATGAATGCTGGGAGTAGAAATTAAAAACTCAAAGTAAAAACAGTGGTTTAATTGATGACATCTAGTTCCATTTGAGAGCCATTAGGATACAGAAACAGAATAGCTGTGGTTGGAAAATGTCTCTGGAGATCATTCAGTCCAATACTCCTGCTCAAAGAGGAATCAGCTACTGCAGGTTGCTCAGGGCTGCGTCCAGTTGGGTTTTGAGTACCTCCATGGATGGAGACTCCACAGCCTCTCTGGGCAACCTGCTCCAGTATTCAGTCACCCTTACCCCATCAGGTATTTATATACATTGACAGCATCTCCCCAAACCTTCTCTTCTCCAGGTTAAACAAGCCCAGCTCTTGCAGCCTCTCCTCATATGAGATGTGCTCCAGTCTCTTAATCATCTTTGTAGCCCTTTGTTGAACTCACTCCAGCATGTCTATATCTCTGTTGTACTGGGGACCACAGCACTGGACTCAGCACTCCAGATGTGCCTCACCAGTGCTGTGCAGAGAGGAAAGATCACCACCCTCAACCAGCTCTTCCTAATGCAGTCCAGGGTGCTGTTGGCCACCTTCTCCATAAGGGCACATTACGGACTTCTGTTCATCTTTTTGTCCACCAGGACACCCCAGATGTTTTTCTGCAAAGCTGCTCTCCAGCTGGTCAGCCCCGAGTCTTCCTGGTACACGGGAAGGACTTTGCACTTCCCTTTGTTGAACTTCATAAGGTTCCTTTTGGCACGTTTCTCCAACTTTTCAAGGTCCCTCTGAAGAGCAGCACAACTATCTGGTGCATCAACCACTCTTTTGAGTTTTAAGCAAGCAAATTTGCTGAGGGTGTACTCTGTCCCACCATCCAGGACAGCCATGAAGGTGTGTTGTCTCCCATATTTACCCTTGGGCTATGCCACTACTGACTGTCCTCTAACTAGACTTCATATCACTGACTACAACCCATTCAGCCCAAACAGTTCAGCCACTTTTCAATCAAGCTCATTGTCCACTTATCTAGTCTGTACTTCATCAGTTTACCTATGAGGATGTTGCAGAAGACAGCATCAAAAGCTTTACTTAGGTCAAGATATGCAGCACCCATTGCTCTCCCCTCATCCATCAAGCCAATCTTCTTACCATAGAGGGCTATTGGCTTGGTTAACTGTGACTTCCAGTTCATTAATCCATACTGACTACTCCCAATCACTTTCCTGTCCCTTCTCCCTTACCGGCAGGATTGAGATTACTGTTGGATCCCTGTGCCCTTAAATCATCCCCAGAGGTCCGCTGGAAGTGGTGTTGGTGTCCAAATGGAAGAACAGCAGTGGATAAAAGTCTGAGGGCCAGACAAGCTTTAACAGTCGACCACAGCCTGAATCTGAGACCCAGGCAAACAGTAAACCTCCTGAGCCAATAGGTCAAGATGGCAGATGGGGGCCTCTGTTCCCTGCAGCAGAGAGTTGCTCAGTATGATCACCTGCCACTGCCTCCTGGTGCTTCAGCGTGGCTCAGGCCCTGCTGGCTCAGATGCTCCCAGGCACTCCTCTGCTACACTGGTCCTGAATCTGTTCCATAGTTGTAAAACTGCAGGTGGGGTAGGAGTCACCTTCCTTGTGCCAGAAAATTTCCAGCTTTCCCCACCACGGGAGAATCCCATCCAGCAGTGTCTCCAGAAGGCCAGAGGTCCTGTTTCGGGTGTCCCCCCTCTACACAGAATCACACTGGATGAGTGTGTGAGAGTAACTAAAATTCATCCTAAGCCATCTACTTGTTCATACACGTTTGTCATATCTGAAATCAGACTGTCAGAATCTAAAGTGAAAAATACTATCATTAGTAGCTGTGCAGAGCCCAGTACAGAGACTGCTGACTTTCATCATTCTTCAGGTGCAAGCATGAAGATATCACTGGCTCCAGTACCATTTTGTATTCAATGTCTTTTTAAAGATATCTCATTAAACACTAGTTTTGCCCACTTTCCGTTAGAGTACTAGCAGGATTATTTTTAGTGAGAAAAGGCTAACCTAACTTATTACAAGTACGTACTTCAGCACATGATACAGAGGAACCGATGTGCTGTGAAATTCACATCATCACTTACCACAGTTATTTGACTGTGTATCCATATTCTAACAAACATACTGAAAGTTCAACTAGTACATGTGAAAGTTTCCTATACTTCTGAAAACACTGATTTTTAGAAAGTGCTTTTGAGAGACTTAGGTTATCAGGTTCATTTTCAAACAGACAAAAAGGTTAAAACCATTTGCCCAGTTTGCTCAAGAGCCAGTGCTTACACAAAAACTCTACCTTTCTTCCTTCAAATTTATCTTCCATTAGCATACAATGCCTCTGTCAATTATAGATCAGGCTGTAAGCCAAGCACTTAAAAGAAGTTGTGCACGGGAGATGAACACAGACATTAGGAAAACAGTTTTGTCATTAACATTTTCAGCAAGCGAACACACAGTTAATAACTGGATTGCAAAAGATCCTCTTCAGGTAGGTGGGAGGCTCAGTTTGCTAAGGCACATCTATTTATGGAATGCTAGCAAGGTTAAGTGGCAGTAATACCTTCAGGACTGGATGAGATCTTACCTAAAACTCATACAGGACATGGAACATTCTTGGGTTTTTTGTTGTTGTGTATTTGCTTTGTTTTGTTGGGGTTTTTTTAAGGTGTTATGATTTCTTTTCTACATGAATATCAATTTAAAGCTATCAGTTTTTTAAATTTCTAAATGTAAAGAAAAACTATTAGAAATAATATGTTGTAAACCAGGTTATTTTACATTGGTATGTAAGTTTTACTTGTACAGTTCTGCAATAACAAACTGAGCTTGAACACACAGAACATTTATATTTAAGAAAACTGAAGGCAATTTCAGCGTATTCATCTTTGAAAATTAATGGTGCGAACTATTAGTGTATGTTCTCAAATCTCATGCTCATCTTAAGTTTTATCTAATCTTTAGTTAAGAAATAAATAACTGAGCCAGGCTGAAAAGTCCAACAGCATGAATAACTTCAGTTTTGTACTACTTCCTCAATCCTGCAAACTCACAAATGTTTAAGTAACATCAAATACAAGTAGTTTGGTAGTAGCTGATAAAACTAACTACAACTTGAGTTTTCAGAGTGGTTCTCATGTTCTAATCACAAGTTTTGACATTACATCACACTTAAAAAAAAAAAAAATCTATGTAGGCTACCAAGGCTCTGGAAGAAGTAATTTTATACTGTTTTAAGAGGTGTATGATTTCTTCCCTTTTTTGTTATTCATAGGCAAATCGGAAGGCAAATACACACCATAAATACCTCAAAAAGGTGGTCCCTATTCTAGAGGTGTTCATATCTGCATCCCATATTTAACAGTTTTGCATACTGATGTTTTCAGAATAAATAGAAAATATTTGCATTTCCTTTTGATTTTTTCATGCTTTGTTTAGTTTATTGCATACAGCAGTTAACAAAGTCCTGTGCCACCTCCTAAATAGACTTAACCAAATTAAATGAATTAAGCAACATAATGCATGTTGAAATTCAGCATTGAGAAACATCTCCTACACTAGGCTTAAACTTATATGATAGTGGGTTTTGTATTGACTGCCACAACCCAAAACAAAGAACAACCTAGGAGATACCACTGAGACCTGAGATTTAAATGCTTTTTGGCCACATAATTTGAAAAAATGTTGCAACAGAGCATATGAAACACATACAGTGTCTATGATATATCATCACTATCAATACTTTGATTATTACACACTTCTCAAAAAGTAGGCTACCGATTCATCCTGTCATCAGTCCTTAGACCATGAAGCACGTAAAAAATAATCACACAGAGAAACTGAAAAAATAGTGCTACTAAGAGTGGCCATTTAGAAAAGAAATGCAATTAGCACATCTATTATCAGAAACCTC
This sequence comes from Himantopus leucocephalus, assembly GCA_003993805.1. Classification (NCBI taxonomy): domain Eukaryota; kingdom Metazoa; phylum Chordata; class Aves; order Charadriiformes; family Recurvirostridae; genus Himantopus; species Himantopus leucocephalus. The sequence goes on along the minus strand of RSEF01000002.1, from coordinate 8,237,419 downwards.
TATTCATCCACTCATTGTACAGGAATAAATACAAAGAGAGAGGTCAATTTCAGAAATGTTAAAGACAAATCCTTTTCCATTCAAAGTTGGAGCTAAGAAATTAAAAAAACATTACTAAGGCTAAGCACTTTACAGGATTATTAGAAGAGCTTTGCAAATAAATCTTAATCCATGAAATGTTTTGGAAGGAATACGACCTTCAGACTCCTAGCATAAATCAAGCTTTAACCACTTGGGCTTTGAAGGTAATTTCTCGTTGCAGACAAGATTTGCTGCATTTACTCACCACAGTGCTTCCTTTCCAGTTCTACCAGAGGAGCCCAGCAGCAATGATACCACTGCAGTAACACACACTCTCTAATCTTAGTCTACAGATGTTAGTGACAGACGCTTTTTTCTTTTCATGTTTCTTTGATTTTGGTGTTCTTCCCCCCCCCCGCCCACATTCCTCTCAGTAAGGTTGTTTCCAGTCTGCACTTTTGGCTTAAACTTAATCAGACTTCAGCATAAGATACACCTTTTGTAATGTAAAGAAGAGTTTTCCAAAAAGCAACACAAAGTTCAGGCAAAAAATGCTTATACCTGGTGGATGACAGTATGACCATGAGCCAGCAATGTGCCCTGGTGGCACATTGGAAGTATGGAAATGGCACTGACAGCAGACAAACTCACAGTAGAGAGAAAAGAAAGTAGTCAACTCTACAGTACTGCTTCATACACAAGAGGGAGCCCATCCAGCCAAACAACAAGGATTTTCATTCCATATTTTGGGCATTACCTTGCCATGACTTGCTGGATAGGAAAAAGACCCCCTAACTTGTGGTTCTGACAGTAAGTTAAAGCAATGCCACCACCCATCGAACTGAAGAACCCTATGGAGAAAAAGGGAGCAAGCAAAAGACTGCCAGCTGAAGAATCATTTTTTGAAGAACTGACTATAAAAAATTCCATACTTAAAAATTTTTGGCCTACAAATCTCCAAAATAGCTCAACAATATCATTTCCTTCTCTGTCACCACTTTGAGCAACGCATAATTCTCTTAGTTTAGTTAAATTCAGGGAATGCCAGCTGGTTCTCTGTGGCAGAACTAACAGGGCACTGGAAAGACTGCGTTGAGGATTTGTCACCGAGTGAAACTCTGCCAGGAGCCAGAAATGATGTGGTGTCTTTCCACAGCACATTGCAACTGAGAGAGGTGATATGCCTCACAGAGACTGCTAACAGCCAGCTCTCTGGCCCAGAGCGAGATTTCAGACCCCAGTTACACTTTCCGATGAAGCAGTCAGCATGTGTGTCGTGTTACTCAAAGCTCTTTCAGTTCCTCCTCTGCTCAGAGCAGTGAAAACAAATTATGTTTCCTCCCTAAAAACCAGGAAATTTGTGTCTTATCGAGGCTCTGTACTGAGAACTAATGCAACACATGCTAAAGTGTACTCTTATCAAGACACAAATCCTTCTTACTCCTGTAAACATTTTGGTATCTAAGTTGGAGGGAAGGGAAAGGAACACAAAATCTTTATGTGAGGAACCAGTGGTTGTCCAACATCATTAACAGCTAAAAATTGATTAGACATCTTTTTACTCATAAGGTACAGTGACTCTGTTATTGCACTTGCTATTCCACCAACAAAGCTACTTTTAAATACAGAGTTGGTCCAAAGCTTGTGCTCATGCGCTATCCTAGGCTTAGTGAAGCCTAGGCTGGTGGTGGTAGGTAACCAGAGAGCTGTGATCTTATGAGGCAGACACAGGACTCTGGACACACAGTTAAATAAAGTTTGAAATGCTAAACAAACACAAAGGTCTACTTATACGCTGAGTTCACAGTGAAGCTGTCCACGGTAGGCAGGGCAGATGAAGGTAGGAAAGGCTGCTAGTTGCTCCGCACTGGGCTACTGGATGTCTGATCAGGGCACCATCTAGTTAAGAGCCAGAAGTTACATGTCTCCCAAGAGTACCTGGACCTACTGAGTAGAGAAGTGTTTAGGGTGAGAGGGAGACAGCACGAGCAGCCTTGCAGCAAGAGCACTGATGAAACACCTTCTCCTAGCCTTTTGTGTAAGCGGGCAAGAACCTCACAGTGGAAAAATACTCAACACTAGTTTTCAAGCTTTACTAGTTGACTTTGACGCAAACATTAGAGCCAAGATCTGTTTTAAAACATACCCTATATATTTTGCATTTTAGGAAAACCCAGTGATTAAAAAAAAGTGTTTTGGGGGACATCAAAACCCTGGCTGACTAAAGGTGACATCACAGAGTAATGTAATTTTGGAATTTATCAAACATTCAACCAAGACCAGATATCATGTAGAATCATATTGTATATCATGTTATATGGTGGAAATCCCAGCATAAGCTACGACTTCTGTTTACTGAGTTTTACTGCGTTTGCTCTTTTCTTCCTTCCTTACATTTTTTATTCACAGTAATCGAGACTTTCAAGTATGCTTAAAAAAAAGCCCTCGAACCCATGAACACTGGAATTCACCTACATAACATAGTGGCAGAAGCATCATGAGAAGTGGAAAGTTTCCAAAGCTTATTCCAGAGAGCTTGCAAAACAGAAATTGAAAGCTCCCATATATTCTTTATATGTAGGAGATGGAGAGAGTTGGTTACGTGTAATGCTTATTAATCATCTGGAATAGTGATGGCAAACAGAACTGGAAAACAAAACAAGAGTTTGCTAATTACCATGCTGCTGCTTCTATTTCAAGAGACTACGAAAAAGGTCAAGAACATCTAATATGCAAGGTGTGTATTTTAGTGTTGATACAGCACAATAATGCAAATGAATAAGCACACATTATTCAAATTCACTGTTGGGGAAATAGCCATGCAGATGTCACAGTAAACATATAAAGCTCTACTTCAATCTGTTACTACATTAATGAGTTTGATAAATCCCTGAATAAGTTAGACACAACACAGAACAAGTGTCAGGTGCATAAGTAGTAGAGACAAGATTAATTCTGACGTTCATGTATGTTTAAACAAACAGTAATAGAACAATCTTCCTAAACTCTGTGAAGATCAACAGCCTGTGAAGTCAAAATTTTAAATAAGAGGAAAAATAAGGAATACAAATTAGACAGAATTGATAGGACAAACTTATTCACATTTTGTTAGAATGCAAGAAACAAAATATTGCAAAGTTGTGACTTAAGCTACCATTTATTGTTATGTGCAATAGAAAAAAACAAGTCCAGCAAGCAGTGATCCTTTAAAACTTCCTGGTACAACACACCACTGAAGGTAATAAAGTAGGATCCATTTTTAAAAGTTAATCATGTAACTGAGCTTTCACTCTTCTCAACAGAGACTGTAACAGCTCAGTTCATTTTTTTCTATTCTGTTCAGTCATGGAATTATACTGGCTGTACAGCATGCAAGCGGGATGGACTACTGCCTTCAGTTCTGCGCCAAAATTAATTTATTTTATGATATTCACAATTCATTCTTTTGTGATTTCGTCTGTGTTACACTGAAAGAGTTTTAAAAAAAACATATCTATCCCTGCAGCCTATAAGAAAAGGCAGACTAAAATTTGATGCACATTTTTACATATTTGGTGTTCTCTACACCCTAGATGGGTTTACAAAGGGAAAAGAATGTACTGGAATGTAGAATATACAGGGCCATTACTGAAGTTCATAGCAGCACAAAAGGCAGCCTCTAAACATTGCCAACTTTGTGGCTTGATTTGGCTGCCATAAGCACTAATAATTCTCAGAAGAGAAGCCACAAAGTATTTTAAAATCCTTATGAACAGCTTCCTGCTAATCAAGTTTTGGAAGTGTAAGATTTCTGCAGGACAAATTTAAGGTCTGCTACAGGGCACAATGATACAATTCCATGGGATAAGTTGTGTTTCTTTTCAGAAATTTATTACAAGAAGGGAACTAACGTGCCCTCTGCCGTTACTTGTGAATGCTCATGCAGAAACACAGTACAATTTGTCTGGTAGTAGAGTGCAGCCCATTACCACTACAATGCTAGAGTGCTAACATTATTGTAATAATTTAATAAGGAACATTATCCAGTGTATTTCCCCAGTAAACATATAATAAACTCAGTCACTCAAACAAGGCCTGACTATACAATACCATAGAAAGTAGAAATCACATCGGTTTTCATCATTGCTATAGGAAACACAGCATATCTCTGCACAGTAACTGTGTTTAACAGTAGTTTTTCAGTGATAACTGTCTAAAGATTTAAGTGATACGATTGCTACAGAGATAAAATGTATAGTTGTGGGGGCAAAAGAGAGAGCAGGCTGGTTTTTGAGTTACGGTGACCAAAAGAAGGATCACAGTTGGTCTTACAAAATCCAGTGTACCTTGCTGTTCTCCATAGTGTCAAATACTCAAAGCTACAGCTACTTTCTACTGCTTTCTACCAGTCCTGCATTCACACCCTCACACTAGTACTGATACTCTCCTGACTCTTTAGTGAGCCAGCTCAAGATTCTAAAATACATCTGAAGGACAGGAAACACGTCACTTCTTGTTGTGTTTAATATTCTGCCAGCTGATGTCCTTTAACCAGCTTCCTTCAGGAGCAGAAGTTTCAACACCAGTGTAAGAGAGACAATAACACTGAATGGGAGGGCACAGGGAGAGAAGAATACGGTATTGTGCAAGTACCGACTGTGATGGCACTTAAAACATTCCATAAGTTATCAAAATAAAAATTAACAAAATTTAAGTTACAGCAAATAAGTATACAAAGTAACAAAGCAAATCGCTTTGACTTTATAACCAACAAGACTAATTCTTAACAATTATTATAGCAGGACCTATGCTTCAGAATTTATCCAGGTGTCCCACAAACCACTTTAAAAGAGGGTAAAAAGTTTTGAAGTAAAGATACTGGCAGTCTCATACAGTATGAAGGCATTTTCGGTCAACTAAAAGCAAACCAAACCAACATTCTCCTGCATTCTACATAACCACTTTATGTTTTTTTCCAGGCATTTCACTAGGGCACCTTCTTGGTGCAAACACTCCTTTTGAGTCTAGTTTTCATCGGCACTGACAATTTTGAAAAATCACATCCAGCACTGAATTTTCCAAAGGCAGCCAATATTAAATGAAACTAAACCAATAGTAAATAAATCTAAACTACAGGACAGACCTAATCTGTAAAGTGAGCAGAGGTAGAGCAGCGCTCAAGTCAGCAAGTGGAGGGCAAAAGTGTGAATATAAAAGTGACAGCCCACTATTCCTGGAAGGCATCCTGTTTTCCAGCCATTGTTTTTTAGAACAATAATATTGGTATTTTCATGTATCTTTTTTGTTGTTTTGTTTGCTTTTTAAAAAGAGAAAAGGATTGGGTTAGGACACACCTTCAACATTAAGTATGCCACTAAAACAAGCTTTTGAAAATTACCAATTTGCAGTACAGCTATAAGCCATATACACTTGTAAAACTGAATAAAAAAAAAAATCAAAATAATTAACTACGTGCTATTTTGTTCTAAAAGTAAAAAAAAAACCTGCAGAAGCAGAATATATGGTAAACATAGGTACTATTAACATAATGAGAAGTAATGCGAAAGACCTCACAAATCCTGTTTACACAGTGCTTGTTTCTCTCTAGAACTGAGGCTCAGAGATTTAAAACACTGCTTCAAAACATTTGAATGCACATATTTCTCTGTCTTGAAATCCCTTACATATTTGGACATAATTTATAAGCTGATGAAACTTTTAGTACCTTCTTCACAATAACGACAGCAAAATACAGTATTTAAAAAGTTTCATGTAAAGTAAGAACTCTTGCAGCATCAAAAACTTCATGCATTACTCAGAAATACGAGACTGGTAAACTCATTAAACAAGTATGTTCGGAACTATTAATTTAGGCAGCGTTGCCTTATATAGTCATTAAGGCCAGCAAACAGATGATACAGAGCAAGAGGAATTGTTGCCAGTTACTTTAGACTGGAAAATATGAGAACAAAATCTAATGCTAGCTGCCAACTAATTCCTCTTCTCTTCTAAAAAAAATATTGAAGAAAAGCTTTCCTTGGCTGCAGCCACTTGCTCTCTAGTAAGAGAACAGAATTTGGTTATCGCTATAATAAACATTATTTTACATTTTTCTGCTGAAGTTAGAAAAATAAACACCAAGACGACAAACTCCAGTGGGGAGAGAAGTCTGCTTGGGAAAAAACTAAACATTCATGTATAACTGTCAAAATTATGGAATAACTTGATTCAAAGATACATTTTTTTAACAATACACCCTTAAGCTTGCTCGGACCTTGACCACTAGGTTAGTTTTTAAATGAAAGGATGGTGAAACATGCTTTTAATATTTTTGTAACTGAACACTTTTGGGGAGGGGTTGACTTTTCATTTTCATACTTCAGTCTATTTCCCACCCACTTTTGTCCCGTTAAGTCAACCAGACCCCTAATAAAGTGCCATAGGGGTAGGAGTAAAAACAAAATTACTCCGGACAAAGTCTTTCCCAAAGTGACATATTCAGAAAGCTACTGACCACAAATGAGAGGTGTTTCGTTTGATGTATTTTCAGTTTACTGTCTCAGGTGCAAGTTGTCTGAGTTAAGCACTGCGCAAATGCATGGCACTTTGAGTGGATCAGGGACAGAAAGGACTGGGCGCAAGTACCCCAGCTAAAAGCTGACTGAAGAAGTATCTGGGAGTACCAGAAATGAAAGGTTCAGACAAATACTATCAGAGCATGATGGCAGGAGCGGGAAACAGACAAAGTGTCAGGAACTGCTGCTGATCTCTCCCTCCCCATCCCCTGCCAGCTTTCCTACCTCTCCCCTAGAAAGCACCAAAGCAGCAGTGGCTGCAGGAGGCACCCAGGAAAGCAGTGCAGACACACTGCATCAGGTCACGGCTCAGGCACCAAGTGTGCCAGGAGAATGGCTTCTGCGGAAGGAGTGCACACTGGTTTCTTTCTCAGTGAATACAAAACAGAGAGATTACACCAATGAAGAACGAAGAAAGGTCATTCCTAATCCTGTGGAAAAAAATTTAAAGTCCGTGTCCACACAGCTAAACTCTACTCCCTGCTCCTCAAAAAGAGTGTTTGCATTTAACTTCTTTATTGGATGGTCCCCTGTAATGAGCTGGGCACTGTACTAAGTCTGGAAATTGTTTGGGAGAGCAGTAAATAGCAAAATAATATCAGAGAGTATGCTAACAATTATACAGTGCAGCCTACCATAAGGCAGTGTTCAATCCTTGTCACGGCCCTGCTTAGTTTGTTAGTCCAAACATGAACATTAACAGATGCCCTACACTCATACTGCTCAGCCAGAGGGCAAAAATGAGATAAAACTTAAGCAGACATCTCCTAATGTTTAGACTCACTTCAAAGAAATGTGTGGAAATCCAGATTTGGTTCATCCCAACGTACTTCCCCAACCCTTTTCCAAAGAAGAGCAATGATGTTTTATCATTTTTGCATGAATTATTTCACTTTTACAAAAAAGCTCACTAAATTGTCCACAAAACCTTTCCAAATTCTAACATGTTTTACTAAGATTTAAGTCTACATTCCCTCTACCCTTCGAGCACACACAGTTTCTCTAGACAAACGAAACAAGCTTCATGAATGACACGAGTGACACTAGAGGTTTTTCCTAGGCCATACATAAACACCCATACAAGCCTATCTTTTCAACAAGTTAGCAAAAATTTATACGACATTTGTTCAAAAGAGTTGTGTTACAAGAATGTGATTTCATTGAATAAAATAATAACATACCTTCTAAAGTTGTTCAAGTAAAGAATACACTCCCACCCCCCAAATTCTGAAGACTAGACCAACTTTTTAGAGTTGCAGATTGTTGAGAAAACCAAGGTGATCAGACCGTGTCAAAGTGCCTAAACCCATACACTTGTAATTTCTCACCTGGCATAGTCTGAAACTATTAAATCTCAACATCATAAGTGTGACTGTTTAATTAGAACACATCCAAGAAACAAAAGCTTCCAATGGAGAATGTACTTCTGAGTAAGAGATGGGAACAACTGATTTCTTTAAAGAAGTCTGTGTAGCATAAGAATTTCCATGATGTTCACATTTTCCATTAAGCTCTATTACTGGTACTTATTAAAAGCAGTGTCAAACTTCAAATTGCTAAAACTGCCTTACACGCACATACACAACATCAAAGAAATTTCCATAAGCAAATGTGCAATGTGTATTATGTTCTCCTTGATATTGTTCTAAAATAAGACTGTTGTACAAACTTTGCAACATCTGTGAACTTTTCTTGATGCATTTGTAGATTAAAAAAGAAGTTTCCTGGAAGTAGTAAAACCTAGTCTAGAATCACTGTCATATTTTATAAGATTTAATTTAATTAAAAATGGAGAGTATTTGTTCCTCCTTTGTAGGCATTGAAAATTACATTTGCTGTCTGTCCTCTGTTCTTCTACCAATGCCGCACCAAGTTAACAACAGACATACCGGTGCTTTTCAGCCAACCTTACCTGTGAAATTCAGACTACAGCTTTTGAAGTGAAACAATCACTCCAAGGTGTGACAATCCACTATCTATAGTGCCTTATCGCAGCGCAAACTTCAAAGATGTACATCTACCATTTTAACATAAAGTATTGAACTGAAATTATATGATTACACCAGCCAGGCTCTCAGCTTTCAAAAACTACATTAGTTTCAAACTTCATGCTTACTGTATTTTAAAAAGAACATATTTAAGTTCAGCATGAAAAGGCAAGACGGCCATCTAAAACACAACTTCTCGTGAAAATGAACTGTATCAGGTAATTTGTGGTAGACCAGAATTCAGAAACGTTTGTGGCCTCAGAAAACTTTCCTTAACTCATTTTCTTTGAATTACTCAGGTAACAAAGTGCTTTTCCTAAGCTGAGCATCATTTTCTTTAATTCTCTTAATTCAAGGGAATTTAAATATGTCTGGAATGACTACAAGGTTATTGAATCCTGCAAGAATGCTCATCATGTTGGTACCAGACTCTCTGATACAAATTGATACTGTCTGAGCCAAAAAAATCCCCAGCCATTTTCATTGTCGTTTGGGTAGTAAAGAACAGGGAATCCTAGGAAAGATTTCTAAAGTATATCACAGTTTCATTTAGATGAAGAAATCAGTTACTTCTACAAAAAAGATGGTAAAACAGAGCAGAATCCTATACAAATGCTATAACACCTTGAAAGTAATTTCAGTTTGTACATAATTATATTATTTAAAATTAAAATCTTTTTTAACTACTAAAAAGTATTTCAACTCTTATTAAGTCATGGCAGCTAGAATGCCCAGGATCGCACCTTCTACAAGACTCTGTAGGTTGAATACAACCTCAAGAGCCCGTCTGTGTGAATGGTTCTGGGAGACCTACACTTATGTCAATACTAACGGATGCAGGTCCGATTTGTTCTTAAGAGACATCAGTGACAGAGATTCACAGTGTCTCCAGACAGCCTATTGCAGCACTTCACTATCATTACCATTCAGGCCTTCCCTCATCCCTCTTATCCAGCCTGAAACTTCTTCGCTGCAATTATTTGTTAGCCTATATGCCACGGCTTTGCGGAATAGACCACATGTTTACTTTCTGCAAAAGCCTTTCACATTTTTGAAGAACACGTTCTCCTCAGTCTTCTGTAAACTAAACAATTGCCATTCTTTTGGTCTGTCATCAAGGGTCAAGTTTATAATCTTATCTCCCTACTTTGGACGTGCTCCAACTGGTCAGCATCTTTGTTGAAGTGCTGTGCCTAAAACTGAAAGCATCTTGTGGGTTATCCTCTTCTTTACACATGCCAGTCTAGCGTTATCATTTTCATATCAGCAAGACCTTGTTGGCTTACCTTTGTTTCACTATTATTCCTGCCCAAACGTGCACTTTGGCCTAGCATATATTCCAATTGAATTACATGACACTCTCTCCCCCTCCAACTTCTGCTACTGTCATGATCATTTTGAATTCCAATTCCATCTCACTCTGCACTTCATCCATTCTCATACTTTGGTCATTATGTAATGGAAATTGCCCACCTGCTATCTAGGATAAAAACTTCAGTCATCGTAGTGGGTAATCTCAATACACCCATTCTGATTTTAATTTGTGGTAACAGCAGCATGGTTTTCAAAACAACCTTGCACAGATCTTGTGGAATTTTAACTTAGACCATGCTCTCCTGCAGACTGTCATGAGAAACAGCAACCAAAGCTTTTTTACAAACAACCTACACGGTATCTCTCGATCTTCCTTTATCCAGAAGACTTGTACAAAAAACTTGACAGCTTTGACAAAACACGCTTTATAATTCCAAGGTAATTATTATTCCTGTTGGTCTCTTCTAGTATTCATAAAATTTGTCCAGTATTTTTCTGGGAAAGTTCAACCAAACAGTAGCAAATTCCCGAATTCTTTCCTTTTGCTTAATTCTTGCTCCATCGTGTTCTGACTACCGTCATCAGCACTCTAAAAAGAGTAGAAACAGAGATAAAAGTACTTACAGGTTTCCTAAGGAAAAAAAGGGATAGCGCTCCAATTAGGGGCATGTCTCCAATTAGTGGTTCCAGGATAACCCTCATAGTGCCATGGATCTGTGGAAGGGGAGGGAAAAAAGACAATGGAATTGACTCTAGTTCAAGTTTGAAATAAAACTTATTCACTGGCAATGCTCATACTTCTAATTCATTAAATTCTTGACTACGGAAGAATTTTGTATATACACGTCATCCAAACCCCTAAAATTTAACACAGACACGAAATTTAACTATTCAGTTGGGCTTACAAATTCTTACAATCATCTACACAATGCTGTGTCATGTTAGTGGTAATGTTGCTAAAAATATGAAGTAGATTATTTATACAGCTCAATGTAAACATATGTGGCACAATGCAATATAATGGCATCCACAGATACTAGAACAAAAGTAGGTAAGTGTTTATAGGTGTGTCAAGACACACACAAAAAAAAAAGCATACTATTTTTCCTCATTAGAGAGGGATCTGTTTTCAGAAAGTTAAGGAAATTTGAGGAACAATATTAGGAGGCAAGGCTACAAATAATCATTGCATCTAAACTAATAATTGCCAACACTGAAATATTAAATAAAACAAAATTTTAAGCTCCACATTCCCTTTATGAACCTACACATCACATGAACATTGGCTTGACGTGAAATTTTCTCCATCTTTTGCAGTAGAAAATGTCATATATTTAAGACAGTTTTGCATTTGAAAGGAATTTACCCTTTCAGCTAAGTTGTTACTGAAATTATTATGCAATAACAATATTGTGCAACTGAGAAAAAATAGTAAGCACAAATCTACACAATAACTCATTCTTTCTTATGAACTATTTAATCAGAAAATAATGATTCAGTGATGACTCGATATCAAAATCCAAAGAAAAAAATTGAATTTCACCTGTATACTTTTAACACCAGCTCTGCAGAAGTATCTCTTGATTTCCAAATCAATTTCACAGTTTCCAACAAAACTAAAACAAAAAAAGAAAGTATACATTTCATTTTTAAGGACTAAATTGTAACACACTGTTAGTTCTGTTTTGCACTGTCATGACAATATGTTTTGTATCTCAGTGTATACACAAAAAAGGCATGTTAAAACATTACAACATATAACAAAGTTGAGATTGTTAAAAAAATTGCAAATCTCAAAACATCACCCACTGTCATCAAAATCAGTCAAATTACTACAGAGGTATGTTACTATCTCCAGAAGCATATATACAAGAAAACACACAAGTAGCCTTACTTTTGGGAAACAACGGACACAGAATTCATACTCCATTTCAGGAAAACGCTACATAGGTCTCATTGATAGTACATGTACCCAAATCCACTCTCACCTAATGTAATCATAAGAAGCACTAGACAGAGACGGTTATTTTGCTAAAAATCAAAGTTGTCTCTCTCTGTCGAGAGACTTGCAAAACCAGTCATATTTAGAAATTCATTAAGCTGTGCATGCTGAGCTGGATGATCCACTAAGCAAGGTTTAAGCCAAAACCAGCTGAGCCTTTTCTGAGGGGAGAGAGGAGACAGGAAGCAAATTAGAAAATAGTATATTAAAAACAATGCAAGTTTTTCCCTGAACCATTCTTGATTCCCATTTTTGGGGATGCAAAATCAAGGGCTTGAAATTTTGCAGATGCTGCCCTATATCTCAGAGATATATTTGTAGAAGATGGTAAAAAAAGACCCACCTATTTTGCCCATGCCACAAGGCTAAAAGATTATTCGCACACAACTCAGGCTCAGATTTTAGCAGCTGCTTTTCCTGAAGCTCCAAGCAGGTCAAGCACGTACCAGCAGAGCTGAGCAGATCTTTTCCAAAAACTGCTGCTGCTGTGAGCCACATTGGGTCTGAAAACAAACTAACTCTGAGACTCAAAGAATTTTGGAAGAAAGCTTGAGACTCTGATTTAGCAAGGGAATTCGTCAATGATTCTACAGAATGAGAGCTAAAACCAAAACCCAACAGATTGAATACCAGGCTACAACTAGGGAGACACTGGCTAGACACAGAGACTGGCTAAGAAGACGTGGGTTATAAAGAAAGGACAACTGAAATCTGAAGAGTTTTCTGAACAGAATGCCCAGTTAAAGAAAATGGACGAAGGAACTAAGTGGGGAGGAGATAAGGCAGCTTGAACAACGCCAAGACACTGCTGGAAGGGGGAGGAAATTTGTTTCCTCTACAGGGCGTCCTGTTCCAGATTCTGCAGTACAGCCCAGGCTTTCTCATGTTAGGTTCCTCAGACCTCACCTGTACAGTGAAAAACTGTTCAGCCATGTTTAGGAGTCTGATAGAATTTGGGAAATTATGAAGAAAATTCATAATGGCCCCCCTCATGGGGGCCATTTTAGGATCAAGTCAAGATAAAATAAATTACTCTCACAGTAAGAGCAGAACAGTAGGACCGCTGACCACTCCCCTCTGACAACCGATGGCGACAAGGTACTATCAAAAGAAAACGAAGGTGAGAGTTGCTGCATTCAGGATATCCATTATTCAAATCATCTGTAGCCTCCTGTGCTCTGTGTGCAATGGTGCTGTCTATGGGATTTCAAGCAAATCTTATCAGTCCCTTAAATAGAAATAAACAATAGTACCCAGACATTCTTGTAAACATCCAACATTTGACTTTATTTTGGACTATTCAAAAGACAACACTATGCAGAATCATTTTTGTACAATGACCAGTCTGAGGAGGTGGAAGACAACGACATGACAGGGGTCTATGTGAAAGGAAGGTGACCGTTGCTTTCCCTGGAAAGAATGCAGAGTGACTGTACAGTTTAAAAATAGGTGTATCATTTTTAATACACAATTTAAAGCAATGTGATTTCTATTTTTACCTATCTAACTATATATAGAGATAGTAGATATATATATAAAAACATAGATACACATATATAATTGCATAACAACACGACACAGAGAAGCAAGGTCAATTAAAACCTGCAACTGAAACCTCAACCTTAGCACTTTGTAGCATGAGAACTATTTGTGTTATGAAGACTGGGAAGCAATATGCTCCTTTGAAAATCCATAATAACGTGATGACAAATTGAAGTAAAAATAGTAACAAACTGCATTTGAGGGTAACAAGTCAACAACTTTTAACCCTATAATAGAGTTAAACATGGTTTTATCCCCTAAGATATTTGGCTGGGTCCATTAACAGTCAACACCGTACATAACATACAACTTGAAGGCTCATTTAGTAAGCAAATTCTATACATTCAGATCATAATATCTGCGAAATAGTTATGATCTCTGTAATGTACAGATCACTGAGATAGATTACAGTTTAATGAGGACAGTCCTGTAAGAATATAACAGCAGCTGTACTGAATCAGATGAGGAGCACAGTATGCTGTATGTGGTCATTGTAGCCAGCGGAAGATACCCAGAAGACAAATAGACAAAAAACCCATCTTTCTCAGATTACAATGATCTGTGATTCTGCATTTTGGACTATCTTCAGTATTTTTTAGGTCTTTTGAACACATTTTTACATCTGTCTTCTACGAGTGCAACGGTAGTGAGTTTCTCCATTCAGGTATGCCACATGCAAATAAAAAAATCCCACGTGTTTAAATCTGCAGCCTAAAACTTTCTTTTAGTGCCTCTATTTTTTGTCATCAGAAGGTGAAAAAACTCAGTTGTACGCTATTAACAAATATTTCCTCCATCTCTCAATCTCTTTTCACTTTCTTAACTAATGTTCACATTTAATTTGACAGACTTTATATTGTTTTCTATTGACCCATAACCATTAATTTTCTACATTCATACACTTAAGCAAATGTAAGATTTCTATTTATTAAGAATTTATTTCGACTTTATCTCTATTTGCTCGAGCAGTTAAAATTTTCCCTCGCACATCTTTGTCACCAGAAACTAGAGTTTTAAATTGCAACATGAATTTTGACAATTTTTTTAACATAAAGCTCACAGTAAGTAAGTGTCCTGGTTTGCGACAGTAGGAGAAATGTAAAGTGTACCCTTTCCAAACATGGTCCTGAAATTAAATCTTTAAATACACTTTCCAATGACTGCTTTGTGGATTAGCTAGTCAAGCTGCTTACAAGAGTAAAGTTCTTAACTGGATCCTGAGCAATGCATAGGGCCTGTTTCAAAAGGTTCTGAAAAAACACTCTGAAGCAATAACCATAATGCACTTGATATCCTTGCAGAAATGCACGCTCCTTTTGCAATTAAACTTAACAGCAAAACCCCCAAAAACTCAAGGAAGCTGCAAAAAGTACTAAATAAGTGTTTTGGAGACACATTGAAACTACTTAAATGTACTATATAAAAGGTCCAAAACAAATGCATATACCCTGTCACAAACAACTGACAACAGAAAGGGCTACAGGAAGTCACAATGGTCAAACAGCAGGATAAAAGGAGATTATTGAAAGAATTAATGTACTTTAAAAAAAAAAATAATCTTTTGTTCCCTCCCCCCGATACGCCCCCCCCTACAGGGCTTGGCTTCATACAGCTATTCTTACGAACGCTTAGAGAGATTGTTTTCCTTCTCAACTGTACTTAGGGAATGAAGGCTTTATAGAAAGCTCCTAACTTTAAACTTAAAAATAAACTAAAATTAGAACAAACTCACTTAAGTGGAGATTAAAATCTACAGGGATAAATACTCCGAAGGACAGACTTTTCTCCAGCAGCAAGACTGTTCTTTATAATCTTGCAAAACTGAACTAAAGTTGATTCCGTAAAAAACAGTTTAGGGTCAGTATCTGTACATAACTCTATCTAAGCACGCCAAGAACATTTACTACAGAGACTCTTATTCTTCCTTCCTGTTACTACTGAAACAATGCCAGTGATGGACACTTAGAAAACATATTAAAAAAAAATAATAATCAAACAGTAACAATTGATACTGGGGTGCCATCTGTCTAAACTTGCCTAAGTAAAAGACTTTGGAACAGATCCCTTTCCCAACGAGAAGGTGTCAAGGACAAGTCTTAAATATGAAACGGGACTTCCTTTGATGGTGGTTTTGTCTAAGCCTTAGTTGCTAGAAGCTATGATAGTTACTCCATAGCTCTCCTGTTTCCATTTTCTTCCTGGAAGCCTATGCCACTGGCGGTAGGGGGTAAATGGGCACCTAGCTGACTCAGCACTATTATTGTTATTTAAACCACTTCAAGGAATTTATTTCAGCCTTTTAGATTGGATTCTAGTCCAGCTGTTACCACCTCTCTAAGTAGGTTGCAATGTAATACAATGAGACATATGAGTAAAGATTTCCTTCAGGTCTAGGTAATAGGACATTATTACTGAAATTTTTGTACAAACCTATTGTCCTTTTTACATTTATCTGTCCCAACCTATTTCATGAAGAAGAGCAGGACAAAAAAAGAAAAAAAGAAAAAAAGAAAAAAAGAACACTAGATTTATCCTCTCCTCCTGTGGGAATAATTCTGCTTTAAAGGGAAGAAGTGATCTTGGGAGACTTGGCCCCTCACATGTCTCAAAAATAGGTTCTCAAAAACAATTTCTTTGCACTGTGTCCACAGTGGTCAGACAAGTCTGCTTTCCTGAGGGCTTAAGTCTGAAGAGGTGAGGCTGTTCTCACAGCTGCTATCAAAAGTGGCAACAAAGGGAAAAGTAAAGGAAATTTCTCCATTAGTGCTAACAGCGTCCATCCAGTGAAACAAGCTCTCAAAAAGAGAATCCTGCTGCATTTTGTCCAGCAACACCAATCCCTGATTTGGATAGCTGTTTTTTCCTACAGAAATAAAGTGATTCAATTCAATAAAGGTTGGGCCCTGCTCACAGGTGTAGCCCTCACTCCCCTCTGAACCCCAGGAAAGGATGCAGCAGCATCTTCTCTTATGACTCTGGGGCCAGCTTTGGCAAAAAAAGGCAGAGTTATCAACATAGCTGAGATTTAGATAAGTAATTCACAATTAAGAATGACCAAGTTCAAACTTTGGAAGTGACTCTGACAAAGAAAAGCTGAGAGGCCCAATTACCCTTCTGGTTAATGCCAGGGAAGCAGCAAGAAACCCAGAAGGCTGCTCTTTACCGGATCATCAGTGACTGACAAACCTGGCCTTTCCATGAGCTACAAACAGGCAGAAGTAGTCACTGTAACCCATATCTATGACGGTCAAATATAAAAACATTGCTGGGTTCACTAACTGAACTTTCAAAAAACTCTAACTGCAGATCATGTTGAGAAAGACCTTGGCAAGTGCTGGGTAGATCTATTTATAAACCTATATAAAAGGGTCATGATGAAAGGGCAAAGAAACCTGAAGCAGCAGAGCACAGTCGCTCTGGCATTATATAATACATAGATTTACTTCGGTTAGTGGTATGAGCACAAGTACTTCGGTAGCTATCATTCTCTTTTGCCAATACTGTGTTACCAAAAAAAAAAAAAATCTAAGTAACTAAGAAAAGTAAAAAACCCAGGCATCTTATATCCTAAATTTTAGACTAGACTAAACTTCATAGCAAATTTTTAAAACATTAGGGGAAAAAAAAAATTATCAAAGACAGTGCTTTAGCTCTAGAAAATTGTTTTTATTAACTGACATTACTTTAACGATGCTGTCACACTGAGTTGATATACTATTTCCCTCAGATAAATGCTATTTACAGCATGCAGTTCCTTCCTCCATTCATACACAATTAGAACTAACTACATTTGGGTAATGAAGCAATTCTTCTCCTTTTAGGCCAGCATAACTGCCGAATAAAACAAAGCACATATTATAAAGCATGGGCACCACAGTAATACGATAATAAAGTTTACCTGATTTGAAGATCCAGAATGATCTGCCTTTTGTCCACATTTTCAGTGTACACTTTTACACCATTTATCCGTAGAGGCTGAAACAATGAAGCAAGTAAAAGTTGGATTCTTCTACTGAACTATACCATACTGAATGCTCAACTTCGAAATAAAGGTGACTATACGCACATTCATGCCTGAAGTTAAGAATTCACTATAAGCATTATTAAAAGGTGTGAAACAAAGCTATCATTTTAGCTCAAAATGTTATTTCAAGGGTAAAAATTACCTTGCTAGGATCCCTTCTGGCAATTACCCTGGGATTAGACCACTAGATTTCAAAATTTACCGAAGGTTTAATATCAAGCTTTCCCTCTCCACCCAATAAACATCTAATTTCTCTGTACTACTATATGTCTAACAATCCCAGACAAATCATTCTTTTCTGTGCAGACAAAACGACATGCTAAATTTAATTCACAAAAATGTAGCTGCCTTAAGTGGAATTTAGTCGGAATGGATGGAAAATAATCCATAATCCCCACAAAAAGTTGTGTCAACCACTCTGTGCTCTCTCTCTAAACTACTGTGCTTGCACTCGCTCTCTCTCACACAGAAACAACAGATATCAATCAAACATTCCCAAGACTGAAATGTTCATCAAATACTAGGTGGGAGAGGATGACCAATGACCTTACTGAGCACCACCTTCTGTCACATTTTGAGTTTTTCCTTTCTGGAAAAATTGCCATATTTCTATTTACACCTTTTTAGTAATTTAAGTAAAATGGAAATATCACTGCTGTCAGACTCCCACTGTGTTTGGGGCTGTGCAGCTCACAGGATGCAACTCAATCATGGCTGCAATATAAAGTAAAAAAAGCTGTTTCTCGTGTCTGAGATAAATCAGTCCAGCTGCAAAAGCATACAGGGGTGTTTACCCCACTCAAAATTAGTATTGCTTAAAAGGAATGCTATTCTACAGTCTGTAACACAGGTGTATCTAGGGCAGGACTTACAACTTAAAAAAAAAAAACCAACAAAAAAAGAAAAACCAAAAACAAGTACCACCACACAAAAGGCACAGTAATGAATTGTAATATACATGAAATAGAGTCACAAAGAGAGAAAAATAATTCCCCTCCATCACACCCGAAACTTCATTTTTCCTAACATTCAGGGCCGGGGGGGATTGTGTGTAGTTGTGTGCAGGGGTGGGATTGGAAGATTTTTTTAAATCCTTACTTAAAATCCCACTTATGACAAGCAAGAGGAATACAAAAGACAACTTCATGAAAAAGCTGTTAAGCTACATGTCAACAGAAGTAAAACTTTGGTTGATGCAGGTAAGAACAAGTAGTGCTGACCTTATTCCAAACAGAGGTAACATTCTTAGCCTGGACGGGTTAAACTGGCCCTTCTGCAGGCCTGTAAGAGCTATATATTATGACCCCTTCTTTCATGGGACTGAACAGGAGGTAAACACCTATCTGCTCCTTGATACTATGTTATGTGGAATTCTTTGGAAAGTTGAGCCAGCAGCCTTGTCATTGGATTCCAACCATAACATGATTAAAAGTTCATCTGTTATAAGAAAGGTAATTGCACTTGGATCACCTGACAAGAGAAGGATAATGGTCCCTGATCACTTAATGTAAAGCATTACATGAACAGTATTAAAATTGTGTTGCTACGAGTTCTTCACATGATTAGGAGTTACTATACTTTGAGTCTTCTCCGAATTCTCAGGCAAATTTCTGAAGCAGAGATGCCAGGAAAAAAAAAAAAAGTGAAGCCTCTACTAAAAAAGCCACACGCATTTTTATTTTAATGTTACAGAAATCAGAATCAGGCTTACCAAGAAATATCAGGTCACCAAGAAATATTTTAGTGTAGATTTAAGCAGGTTACATGAAAACAGTATCTAAGACAGAGCCTCTTAGAAAAACTTCACCCGACACTGACCTGATGACCAATATCAATCTTTGTAAAACTGAAGGTACTGAGGTGGTTGTTTGCTCCTCTTACTGCTGGTTCTATGGTCTCCCGGAAGAGTTTCTCAATAAACTGACAAATAAAAGGCCACATCTGTTTTACAGTCTAAGGAAAAAAAATAAAAATCACATGGAACACAACTTCACACATAACTAAAAATATTCTTTCAGGCATATGTAAGAAATGTTGTACAAAGTTTTAAACATAAAAGTTTTCTATATAGTTCATTACAGACGTAAGAACTGGTTCCTTTTTACATGCAGGAAAGCTTTCTGGAATTCTCAATTTGCGTGTTTTATATGTTTGCACAAATCTGAAGCACAGGAGGAGGAGAAAAACAATAATAAGAATTTTCTTCTTTTATCCCATGAATGCATATGCAGCCAGCACCGATGCTGAATGTCAGGGAGAAGGATGAAGAGGGTTAAGTTTATTTGCATGTAAAGAGAGGAAAGAGAAAAAATAGGTCAAGTGCATTTCATAAATACATGCATAAGGTTTGTATAAGTAAAATTACAGTATTTTACAGTCGTATCTGAAAATTCTTTATTGTTTATTTTTTCCTGACTATTTTCTAATTAACTCATACTTCTATGCTCTTCGAATGAAAGAAATTTTTAGAAAACCCAAGCTACATAGATCTATATCTTAGATGATCACACATATAAGTCAAAACTGCAAAACTGATTTATTTTTAGATTGTAGGTCAGGAACCTACAGTAACTGGAGAGAATCCCAGACAAGTAAAACATAAAAGTCTGTGTTTACAGCTGCTGACTTCCACACAATTATAGCTGTCATTATTTTAATGCCACCTAAAGTCATTCTCCAAAACTCTCAATTTCAAGATCATGAAAATAGATTTAATCTTCCTTGTGACTAACTGGATCAACAACCAGAAGCTTCAAGTGTAAGAAGAGCACAGAAAGTTAAAACTACTCTGTTCTCAGATTCTTGCCTCATTGTTTTTTTTTTTTTAATCTCATATTTCCTTCCTCCCTCTTCCAATTTGGAAGAGATGCTAATGACCAGCCTTACCTTGTTGAGCCATTCTGCCCTCTCTGTGTCTGGAAAATGGACCTAAAAAAAACCAAACAAAAAACCTAATAAAAATACAAACCCCTTTTTAGTTAATCATGTCCAGTCATTTATAATACAGGAAAGCTTAGGGATCTTCCTATGAGCAATGTATACAGTGAACAACATATTAAGCAGTTAACACGCTTGACAAGAATATTAGAATTCAATCAGATAAAGTGTGAACTCATTTCTGAACTACATAGATACAAGTCCAAGCATATATTTAATAGTGACATCTGGAATAAAGTATTGCTTTAACACCATAAATGAACTAAAAAAAAAAACCAACCCCAAAACATAGCTGACACAGCTCACGTCAACCAAATTTACCTCTTATGTTTCAGAGGCCTTTAACGTGACACGCATGACTGCCAGAGTCCTGACTGCACTCCTACTTCCTTTCATTCATGCCAGATCTTTTGCAGTATCAATAAATCATGGCTAGAAATATTTAAACGGTGAAGCTGAAGCTCAGAAAAATGGATTTATACTCCACCAAAAGCCCTTCAAAAGACATTTTTAGTGATTTCTTTTCTTGAACAACTGCAGAAATCAGTAAGAGACAGAAGTATGACGCTATATACACAGGATGGAAAGTACCCATCACAACAGGAAAACACCAATTAAACGCTGAAAGAACAGATGCAGTTTTCCAGACACAGAAGAAGAGCTCGGTTAGTAGCTTTACATCTTAGACATGCACCAAAAAAAAATTTAAAAAAAAAAAAAAAAAAAAAANAAAAAGAGAGAGATGAAAACCTGAAGCAGTTCAGTAGAAGCAGAGTTACCAAACTTTTCTTTAGAAACGAACAGCTTCTACAATGAAATGCAGATCACACTTCTGAAACACAAAGAGCCTTTGAACACACTAAAAAACTGTGACCTACATATACTGACTTTTGTGAAGCAATGCAGCAATGTCTCTACTTAACTGAATTGCGAAGTCTTAATCTCTTCATAGCATAACAGATTGTACCACTGGTTTTAACAGCAGTGCCTACTGGTTATTTTTATTATGCATATATCCCAAACATGAACAGTCAGTTAAATACACACTTTTTTAACTGTATCTTCAACAAGTTGGATTTGAAGGCAAGCCCCATTAACGATTCCTTTGTTTACTTTTTATTAAATTCTTGCATTAACAATCAGGACTCTCGTATTCCTGAATACACTCAAGTTGCCTTCAGAGAAGTCCTTAATTTCATCTAAGCATCCATGTTTTAGCTATGCTGGAGGACTGGCCCCTACAATGTAATCAATATTGTCAGTTATTTCTCCAGTCTCTGTCTCTCTCAATATTCCCAGGTCCATAACTAAGGTAAGCCATACGTTTTTACTGATTCTTAAAGAATTTCAAATACTGCTTTCTTCCACTGTCCAAAGACAGGGTCTTGGCATCTTTTTCAAATAGCTTTTTTCAAGTATATCACATATCTATCAAAACCATTACAAGTGGCACAAGAATGATCAATGGTCTGCTCGACTGTAACAAAAACATTCAATAGGATTTATTTTACTTAGTGAGTTCAAAGAACTGAATTACTAATAACGGATGGAGCCGTTTGGGAACCACATTGTTATATTTTATTTATTTAAAATTAATTTCCTAGAAAATTATGGTCAGAAGTCTGTATTTAGAGGGTTGGGCAGGGTTTTTTTGCTTTCTTAAAAACAAAAGGTAATTAACTTTTTTGCATTTGCAACAAAACAAGCAGTTTCTGTATGTACATGAATTTACAGCTGAACAGAGCTTACACTCAATTTTTGCCTTGCAGGGTTCTCAAGTTGTTTCCAGTGATCAAAAACTTAAAGGAACAAAAAGAACGATCACTATGTTAATCCTAATGCTAGTAAGTAACATTTTGACCTTTCTCCTAAAATATTTGCCTTCTGAATCTGCAGATGTAAAATATCCAGTTCTCAATAATTACTTATCTCTTAAGCATGATGTCGGATCAACATGAATGTGCCATTCTCATTTGCTTAGAAGAGCTATCAGTGACGTTCACAGTGTGGGAACTCAAGAACTGTTCCATACAAGGGAGAACATGAACAGCAACAAAATAAATTAAACAACAAATTAAACACACAGATGAGGAAAGGAAAAGAAAATCCATGGAAATATCCAAAGTAAACCTATCTGCTGTGAGTAATACAAGACGTAACAGAGTTACCATTTTCACAATTCATTTTTAGTCTTTTGTGCAAGTATCTAGTTGACATCCAGAGGAGAGCCACACTGGACTGAGAAAGACTTCCCGTCTTAAATATAATCTCAGCCCAGATGAAATTCATCTTCCTCCATAGAGTGATGCAACTTCCCAGATTTAGGGTATAAACTCCCCAAGGCATAGGGCACATTCCCTGCACAATGCACATGGCTGACATTCAATACAGCTGAATGGAATAAAACAGGTAGCATCTCTCTGGCACCCATCAAGCACCCTTCACATTCAATCCTGAATTATGCAGAATCACTCAAGACAGGTTGGGAAACAAACAAGAGGCCACATACCCTAATATCTAGCCATATATGCTAATTTATTAATTTTGAATTTTACCTACTGCACAGTCTTTAAGACCTTGCTTAACAAGACATGGTTCTTAATTTTTCCACAGATCTAATAGTTACTTGTCCTTTAGTGCGCCACACCTATCATGCTCCTACCATTATTTGAGGTAGTACTAGGTCAATTCCTTCATTATATAAGCCTAGTTTATGTCTGCAGTTGCACATGTTAATAGGCAAGAAATTATACAATGAATTCCATCTTCCGTTCCTGTTTCTCATCGCTTTTCCATCCTTGCTTTTCCAATCACTCAATTTTTAACATTATTTAGTTGTATTCAGCATCTATTCTGACATTAAAACCAGAGAGAAGAGAATACAATCTTCCCTCTTCAAGAGTCTGAAATTTTTACTCCAGCCAACCTTGAATCAGAAGTTGAGCCTTATTTAATCTTTAGATGCTCCACAACCAGTTAGGCTGAAAACAAGGCATAAACATTTATCAGTCTACTAATTCCATACATTTTTAGCCTGCTACATGAGACTGCAATATTAATGGCAACATTATATTTCGCTTTAAGAGTTTTTGATATCAAGCACAATCCTGTGCAAAGACAACTGGGGAAAGCCTGAGGGATGGAAGTTGGTACTCTGGATCAGTCAGGACTGATGCAAGAGCATCAAGGCAACTGCACAAACATTTTATGGCCAGAAACAGAAGCAGGAATCAGACTAACTGATGTGCAAAATCTGTTAACTCCTGTATAAAATCTGCTAGACAAGCATGACAGAGGAGACAGAACTCAAGATTTCAGCAAAGACTAAAAGCATTTTTCACTTGGTTTCTCTCATTAGATCGCTCATACAGGTTTGGTAAGTACTGTCTCATTTCAACCACTCTGGCATAGTTATTTATTATTCTAAGGAACGTATAACTAGAGAGAACTGTTCCAAGAAATACCCTAACGACCATGATCAACACTAAACCCAGTATAATATTACATGTTCCAGCAGTGTTCTAACATTAAAAGTTATATTGCAATATACTTGCAAGTGCTCAAAAGATGTGTTTCCGGACATTAAAAATACATGATTTAGCTTTCTCAAAAAACTGCTGGTGCTCAGCTCTAAGCAACTCTCATGTTTACTTCCTATTTCTGATGTGCTCATATCCTGTGCTATCAAAAACTCAATTCAGAACACATTATTTATTTTTTTTAATGATCAATAAAATGCCAGAAAGAGCCCAAGGAATGTAGTTCCTTGTTCTGTCCTGGAAGATAATAAAACAAAACAGGGACAAAAGAAAACCACTAACAAGCTCCTATTTCCGTAATAACGGCAGAAACATTTCTTCCACACAATTATTTTATTATATCAGCTGTATATACGCTCTTCATATTGGCTAAATTAACTCAGTTTTCTGCCCAGATGATCATCTGCATCTTCCTAAGGAAACAAAGCTAGACAAAGAATAATAACCATTAAACGCAAACCCCATGGATTAAGGACTAGTGGGAAATATTGAAGAGTCAAACAACAATCAGCAAATGATATCAAATGAGTTTCAAAGAGCAAGTATTAATGATATTGCTGCCTTAAATATAATTCTTCATTCACATCAGGGAGGTTTCACATAGCTACATAAGTGTCACTAAAAGCAAGCATTCACAAGAAAATCAGAAAGAAAGAAGTTACAGCACCAAGTAATGGTGAACTGCTCTCAGCACAAGTTACAGGTATTCATTATCTACTTTAAAATATAAATTGCACAGTAGTTGTTATTCACTGATTCCCTCACTGTAAAAAACTTTTCTTTTTGAAATTATCTTTGTAGCCTTCTCCATCCTTATTTATCAGCCAATGCTTGTTACATTGAACTTCCATTCAATGATTATGATTAATACAGTACATAGGTCCTAAGTACTAATTACATGAACTGAAACAGCAAAAATAGCACCTACATTGAAAGTACAAAACTACTGCTATTGACCAGAGTATTCCATAAAGTGAAAGCTTTTTTTGCTACAAACTAATCACTTTGTCATGAATTGTGAATTACAGCAAAGGAAGAAAAGGAAGAAATAAAAGCAGTTTAGATTCAAAACACACCAACAAACCAACAAACAAAAAACCAAACTATAAGCCCCCACACCACTGTATATTGGCTTTTTTCCCGCCTTCTATTTCACCCCAAGGATTTGAAGTCAAAATTCAGTTTTAGAGTACATTAAAAATAATGTGTTATAATAGCTATGTTTAATAGATACTTATTTGCGTCATCATTACTTAGTTTATGTCTAGTTCCTTCCATTTGCACTGTTTAATTACTTGTTGCTCGAGATGAAAATCTCAAAGAAACTATACCGGTAACTTTTTGATTAATTATAAGGCCACACAACATAAGCAAGTTTTGTCATATAGTTACAATGTAACTAAGTATTCTTGAAGGTTTCCAGTTATTTCACCGATATCTCTCATATGAGATATCCATCCCTTCTGCTTACTTTGGAAAGCTAGTGTTATATGCAAAAATCCTCCTCTCTATCAAAAGCACATTTGTCTAGCTTAAATGTAAAAGTATAACAGGTTATCGCAATTAGTCTTCACAGTCTCTTCATGCATCACCAGTGGAGAGGGAAAGCATCGCACAAAAGGAAATTCAGAACAGAAGCCCAACTTAGGTGCTCTAAATCACTTTCTGAACACATGGCATAAGCAGTTATTTAACTAAGCCTAAAGCCAGGTGGTGTGGCAAACAAGAAACACACTAAAATTAAATTATCCTTTGAATTATAACTGCCAGATTAATTTGCCTAAACGTACTGCACTTGTAACTCAAAAAAGGCCAGAGAAATTTAGTGAAAGAATTAAGAAGAATCCCAGCATGAACAGAATGAAGAGTGTCATACAGTGATATTCAAGCTCAATTTAACAGCTCTTTGCTCCAGCGTTTTGCAGTCAGTAAAGCAGGCTGGCCTAAGGACATTTTAGGTGAAAGAGCTGAGCAGGGCTAACAGCTTAATTCCATGTATTCCAGCCAGCAACCCCTCTCTCTCTGGAGAAACAAGGAGCAGCAGTAGCTGAAGTATCTGTTCCTTTCCAAAAGGCAGCGATGCAGAGTCTTCTGCTACTCTACACAACCTGAAGAGGTTTAGCCCCAAAGACAGAGCCGGGGGACAGCCGCTCCTCTCTAACAGGCGGTATAGAAGGGCAGGGGGGCTGGAAGGGAAAGCAGAGACCCCAGGCTGTCGCCTGTTATTCCACTAATCCACCTGCAGGGTTATCCTAGCAATTTTCCTACCTTCTTCGACCCCAGACATACTGTAGCTCCCGTATCTTCTGAATTACAAGGAAAAACACACTAAATATTTACTGTTGCAGAACTGCAGGATTCAGTCTTCCTGAAACAGAAGGTTAAATTTTTAATAATTAGGGTTCCTCAAAAATGCTGCAATTAACCACAGGTATTTGCTACTAAGTTAACAAACAACTACTTACTTCCATTTTTTTTTGTAATCTGATTCTGTTTAGCATGCTTTGGCATGGATTTTGTGTTTGCAGTCTTAAATATATTAAAGCCATTAGCCTTTGCACAGCAAAATTCCTATTCAGTATTACAAATCCTGTATGTTTTCAGTACGGGAATTAAGCAAGGACTCTTGAAACAGTTTTACTGAGAATCATTAGGGGTGTGTTGCATATCTAATGTCTTTCAACAGAAAGATCTGGAAGATCCAGAAGCAGGCTGAATATAGAAAATCAGTTTTGTCAAATACACTATCAATCAAAGCCCAAAGGGTATTTCAGAAAATGGTAGTTAGAAGGACGTATGTAAATCTGTATGACTAACCTAAAATCAAACCTGTATAAAATAAGTAGTACAGGTTTTGATAGTAATTGCCCATAAACAAAAAAAAAATTAACAACAATAGTAAAATAAAATCAAACATCAGAAAATTAAGAGGAGGGGAAAAAAAACAAAAACAAACCAAAAAAAGTGATACACACACACACAGAGTAAGAAAGACACGGAGTTAAAGGAGATGGGGAAGGGCCATAGAGTTGTTGCCATGGCTCTCTGATCACTACAAAACCTGAAAGTAAAGTGGAAACACTGGAAAAAGTGGAAACACTGGAAAAAGTGGAAACACACCTAAATGGAAGAAACAGTTGTAATGCCAAGCAAGGTTAAGGATTGTACTTATTTATAAACCAGAACATAAGCCATTTAAGCGCTTGGACAACACAGCGGAAAACAAAATAAATCTTTTTAAAAAAAAGGAATTACATGCCCTTTAAGTCAGATTTGCACCAATGAGACCAGAGTGGTAGTACAAACACATACTTGGTGTCCCATCAAATGCCAAATGTTCCTAAAACATTTCTACCAGCACAAACACTGTCATCCCACGTGAACTGCCACTATCAGTTCAGCAAGTCCTAAGAACTGCCACAACAAATTATAGACAGCTATTCGGCTCAAGTTTTCCAGTGTGATCTCTCCCGTATTCTCCCCTGCCTCACAAGCTATCTGCTTCAGAGTCAGCACGAGCATCAAGGTGAAAAATAATTCTTTCAACAGCACGGCAATTAAACACAAAACAAGTTGGCGCTTGCAGAAAGTCTGAAACAAACAGCACGGCAATTAAACACAAAACAAGTTGGCGCTTGCAGAAAGTCTGAAACAAACAGCTTTTCAACACCTCCGGGTTTCAATACTAAGACAGGAAAGTGTTGTAATAATATAATAAAATTAATATACCTCAAGTAATAAAACTGAGATTCTTTACATGGCCTAGAAAGTTTTATTTCATTGCAGCCTTCTGTTACTTCTGTTCCTCTCCCCTTCTTAACATCTAAAGAAAGCCCTAACTTACTGACCAGTTAAAACCTGGAATAAACAGCAGCTCACATACCCAGGATCCTGGTATGCCCTGAAGGACATATTTCCTAACATACATTTGTAGATATCATATCTGGGAGACAAGGAAAATGACTAGCAGCAGCACATAGGCTGGTTTTTTGTAAAGTCAGGCTAAACTAGCATAAAACAGGACTTCATAAAATGCTGCAAATGGTAGTAGCACTGTAAGAAAAGTCACCGCTACCCATACACACACTGTGCAACTTAAGTCCAAACTACACAGAGGGATCTCACATCCAACTTTTCTGCTGTCCTAGAATTAAAACATAAAATTAAGTTCAAAATATTTAGCGCTTGTTTAATTTTTACCAATGACCATAAATGTACTTACGTTTCTCATTTAAATAATACAAAGATGCTACTTTGCTTATATTTTTAAAAATATATTATATACAAAAAACATATATAAGACTAATGGAGAAAGTTGTGCCTCTGTTACCCTTCTCACTACAGAATTTACTGGAAGAGCATTTAGAAAATTAACAAGCCTCCAATTTTTGCTAGCTGCCTAGCAAAAATCTGATCAGCTTAAAGTTCTAGCAGCTGTGGATTCAGAATCCATTCCTCTGCAGCCCTGCAATACCCCCAGAATATTCTCACCTGGACATTGCCCTGAACCTCTATGGCAAACAATGTCTTTGGCAATGCAAAATAATGCTGTATTTGCAAAAGGAAAGTCCTGCCTAAAAGAGGCTCCAGAGCTCTGACAAACTGAAACAGCAGCCCAGAAGCCAGTCACGCAATTCAGAACTGAAGATGGCAAGACATTACAAAGCACAACAGTTTAATTTTCTCCATGCGTATCTTGCACTTCAACATCTATTAAATATGCTTCACTCATACTGGCAGTGAGGCTTGTCAAAAACTTCATTACTGTTCAGCAATTTGACTCACCATTACAAAAACTAGATAAAATTTGCCTAAGTGCTGCTATTTTTGCAGATGGAGCAAGCATGCTGCAATACAAAGTTACCCAGAAACCTCCTACTTAGCAGCAATTTGCCATAACAAAATCCTCCGGAACAGGCATTATAAGCAGCTGCTCTAGAAGAACGACAGAGCGGTAGTCTGTTAGTAAGTAAGGGACCCGGGAAATCTTACTCTAGCCGGACACTCAGCTTTTGCAACCCCAACTCAAGGAAAGCTGTTCAGCCTAGAAACTAAAAACTGAGCACCATTTAACTTCCACATGCATCGTGGCTTAATCAGCTGAAGAACAACACACACAACAAAAATCCCTCGCTTTACCACTAGTGATTACACAATTTCCTTCTAAACATCTGGAAATACATTGGCATGGGTTTCTGTCATATCTGGATGCAGAATCTACCCTAAACAGAGCCTACTAGGTCTGCTAGAGTGAATCACGCAGCTTTCCTTTGTTTGTCTGTTACCTCTTTCTAAACAGAAACCTTTAAGCCTTCAGTCCTCTACCAAAAATTCATCTTCTAGTGCAGCCAAATTTCAGAATTATCTTCAAGTACTAACATACTAGCACTATATATCACAACTCAGGATTCAATAATAGAGATTAAGTCAACTCCGTAACCAAACTGCTTTATTCTCACTGCAGTTTAAGAAGTTCTTGTAATTTTACCTGAATCATGTTCACACTTCTTTTCTGCCTTCCAGCTGGAAAGGGATTGTAAGTTTTCAGTGATCAGTTTGAAATGGGACAAGACTGGGGGGGGGGGGGGGGGGGNAATGGTTTCCACTTTCTGAAGGATACACACACAGAACCTCTGACATAAGATTGATATCCTTACACTGAAACATACATATTTTTCACACCTAGTTAGTATTTTTCCTCTAGAATTTAATTAAGGTTTATGGACCATGTCTAAAACAAGATCACCGCTTCCCAGGGTGGGAGATTTCCAACAATTAACTTCAGCAGTGTGGCACAGTATGTCAAATTTGACATGAAGTGTTCCTAAGACTCAAAACAAGTTACTGCAAACAAGAAATAGAACCTTTAAAACTTAATTTTGCCAAATAAAACAATTAGTCTTCCTTTAATCTTTCTCTACAATAAAAAAATTAATCATGATAAATGCACAGACTGAGGAAATGAAGTTACGCTGCTCACAATTTGATAGCTAGGCTTTTTATTTTAATTTTAAAAACCTCTTTAACATAATAATAAAAAATCCTTTGTATTTCATATCAAGGGGTTTATATTTAAAAGCACTCATTAAATCACTGGATATACTAGCAATGCAAGGACTAAAACCATCACTCTGTTCAGCATGCAGATGCACTGAGACGTAACAAGTCACCTGTATACACGTTTTCCTGACATCTGACTGGTGTCTGCTGTCTTGCAGAGCTGCAAAAAGCCAGCCCTTCAATTACACCATTGAAGTTCATATCCACCATTCAGAACCCATCAAGAATAAAGACTCACTGAAAGATAGCTATCTTCAAGTTTACAGGGAGTGGAAGACTCTTAACAAAAATGTTTCAAGGCATTCTTCATCTAACCATTTACCATTCTTCTAAATTGTCAGCTGGAGCAGAAGTGATGTTACGCACTTCTTAAAGTGAGGCAACAGAAGAACTTAGATTTAACATTTTGATCACTTATTACCAAAATTACAATAGTGCTGTTAGCTACACTACTTCCTTATTCAGAAGGTCAGAATTCATTATCATCTGTCAGGACAGCAGGATGCCCTTTTCTAATCTCGCCTTCAGTGGGCATTCACAGCAATAAATTATATTTTAAATGCTGATGTCCAATGAAAGGCCAGGACAAGCAGAGTTTAAAAGAAAAATAATCAAAAACTGAATAGCATAATAATACTCTACACAAACAAAATATCAAGAACTGGATTTATACTATTAAAGTCTTGCTGTCACACCAAGTTACAGACACCAAGTGCAACCAATGTTTACAAAATAACGTTTTGTGATAGCCCGCATTAGTGCATCTCCAGATTCCCACAAACATTGCAATCATTACTGAAAGCACAGATTTTAAACGGTTAATGCTGAAAGATGTAGCATGAACCACAGCTGTAAGGACACACTGAATTTTAGCACTTGAAAAATCTTGTAAAATAGTACTGTTTCACACATTATCAACTTTACCCTTTTACTCAAAAATAATTTCATTCCTTCTCCTTCTTTCCCAAATAAAGTCTTAATACCTTGAAATTCAAGCTTTCAGGTTTTAAAAATTGTATAAAGGCATTAGCTCCTTATTTCCAATCTGTCACATTTCAAAAACATGACATCCCCTGTATTTTTAAGCCTGTATAACAAATTCCTTTTCAGTTCCCTTGAGAATCCAGGCATGTCCCCACTCCACTGCATACCGGAGTGTCTAGCTCTCTTGATGGTCAACAGAAGAAAAATTTTCCTCTCTGGATTGCTAAATATCACCTTTCAAAATAGCTTATACAATCAGTGTCGCAGCACAACTTACTATCCTTTGAACTGTCTATGGCTATGAAAAGAAGTGCTGGGCCCTGCACCAAACTGTCAGCCATCCTTGCTGTTGCTGTCTAGATTAAAACATTGAAGGTTTCTTCTTTCACTCCACTGACCACACTACCCACTTTACTAACCCCTGTAGTCAGGAGCTCTGATTCACTAAGACTAAGGCTCCTTCACCAGGGAGATCTTATTCCTGTTAACACTTGCTAGATTACATAGCTAATCTCTCTAAGGGAACCATGCAGGCGTTCTGTGTAGACTAAAATGGACGATAATTTTCAAGAAAGGTAAGTGTTCAAGAAGTACTGACCAAATTCTGCAGGACTGCCTGTCCTCTTTCTCAGGCAGATTAACTGTCCTTTCCTGTCTTTAACTGGCTTACCAGCAGCTAATTACTGAAAAGTAAAATGATCTCCTATGACTCAATGTACACCTTTTAGCATGAAACATCTCCATCCATTGAACGCCAAATTTTATAGGTTAACTTTTTTCTTTTAAATGTAACCTATAACTCACAATACATTTGAAACAAATCTATGTGAACTCCAACAAGACAAATATTTACTTTTTACATTTATTTACTTTTTATTGGTTTGAGGGTGAGCAAACTGCAAATCTATGCTTGAAAATACAAAAGAACAGAAGGGAAAGCTTGATTTATTTTTTTTTGTGGTATTCAGTATGAGAGCATGCAAATTCAAGCTGGGATAACCTACATCCTAAGAAGTCAAACAATTCTGTAGAATATGCCCATTATTTAGCTCTTATGTGCTTGTTATTTAGCTCTTACACTAAAAGAAAACATACGCACGCTCCTGTTTTGACTGAATCTGACTCCTAACACCAGGAAAAGTATGTAACTTCTACGTACTGCACTCCAGTACTATTCAGCCACAGTTTATTCTTAGTATCAAAACATTTTTTAAACATAAGCAGAAATCATTCAAGGTATAACAGGCATTTTAAAACCCCCCTGTATCATTTCTAGCTGAAATACTAGAAACTTCCTGGCAGTTTTGTTGAACCTGTAAATAGTCAGCGATAAACTCGCTCTGAAACTATAAAACTCTGCTGAGAAAGTAACAAAAAGCAGAACCTTCTAATAACGTGAAACAAAAAGAGTGGCAATGTTTAGTTTGGATCTCAGTTAATGCAGTGATAACAAATGGTGGGGAGGAAAGCCCTAGTTAACCTGATAGCATCGGGCATCAGATGACAAACAGCTTACATGTCTAACTCTTCCTGGTTCTTTCATTCAAGCATTTAATCAGACTCTTATACCAGTTATTATACAAAGCTCAGTATTTCTAATTATCAGATGCATACTAAAATTTCTAAGATTCATGACATTTGTTCTCTACCCTCTCTAAAACAATTTTGACTCCCCAATGGACTGTATTTCAGCACAGAATAAAGTATGGTGTTATTTGTTAGAAAAAGATACTCAAAATATATCACACATTTCATTGGCAACACATAGCATCGGAATTTCTGCGCTAGATATCAAAAGTCCAGCTAACACAGCAACCAGAAGTGATGTCTAAGGAAAAAGAAAAAATGAAGCAGTACTATGGAGTTATCCTTCCCTGAATACCCCCTCAGCTTCTGCAAAGGCTGGCTGTAAGCCTTAGCAGCTGTTGTCATCCTCCTTCACCCCTTCTATTCCCCCCAAAAAACAACAACAAAAAAAGATTAATTCCATTTTATTAAATCCCTTGCATCAGATAAGTTTACTTGAAGCAAAACTGATGCTCTAGATTTTCAGGGCAGCCTTTACCCTCATGCAGGATCATGCTGAAAATACGAGACCAATGAAATACAGAACTGGAAAACACTGACCACTGAATTGCAATCCTCTGCAATTGCAGGCATCGTTATCCTATTTCTGTTTATAAACTCCACCTTAAAACCACAGAGTTTGCTACCATTCCTCAGTACAGACCAGGAAGGGCAGCTCTGGTGTGTTTTGGTAGGCTGGGTTGCTAAGGAAAGACACTGAAGCACTCCCCACTAAAGCAAGTTTCTAAACTTAGGTATGCCACATCATATGTTTGAGTTATAAGGTGGAACCAAAAGCCAGACTGCCTCACAACTAAATTAACCATTATCCTCATCGTTAAATATCAGTCTTACTATTTTGACTCTATGCGTTAGCAAGAAAAGATACTTTGGGGGCGGGGGGGGGGGAATCTTCATCACAGGACAGGAGATAATGTTCAACACAAAAATCCTCACCAAATCCCCACCCACTAATATCACTTGTTTTTGAAGTAGAAATGGTATTTTCATTATATATTGAAAAGGTTTATCAAGCACATTTTCAATCTGCGCCCACAGCTTCTAATTCCTGTATACATCCAAATCATGGATTTGTTTCAATGGCCTGTCTTTCAGCTGGAATATCTGTCCCATGACTGAGCTTAGCACCTCGTATCTAAGAAGCTATTTTAGAAAAATCAGAGTAAGTGTACTTAAATCAAACCTGCAGAAGGAAAGGACACTACTCAAACCGCATCCACTGACAAAAACACGCATGCTTATGCTACTGGATTGACATGTATGGCACCTGTACAGTGTAACAACCAGCAAGTTGCACATCTCCTGCAAGACGTTCTGTCAGCCACACAGTCACCAACAGAAAAATATCGTGGGAAGCTCAGAAGCAGTAGGTTTTCATATAAAAATGCTAAGTTTTTTTTTTTTCTTTTATTCTGAAATTAGAAAAGCGGGTAAAATCCTGGTCCAAGTAAAGTCAGCTGCCAAACTCCTATGAATTCAGTAGGTTCACAAGAAGAATCTTTCTGCAGGTGGACACAACATATACAGTTTTGCCCTGGAGTGTGGATACAGTGCCTAAGACAAATACAATGTTAGAAATAGATTGACAGCCCAGCACTGAGACTTAAAATTGACACTGATGAAGTAAATTTTCATTAAAAATAGTAAAAAATTGAAATAGATGGAATTTCACACTTGCAGAAGTTGCTGTTCTGGACTACACACAGAACAAGCAGGAGGACAAAGTCTGCTTGCAGTGTCTCTCTACAACTGTACAATAATTTTCCATCAGAAAGTAATTTCAATACCAAAACACACTGCTCAGAGCACTACAAGATTTATCATCATCATCTACAAACAGATGAATACTGCCTGGCAGGCACCTTCAAGTTTGCAACATAATAAAGTCTATGCTTAGCAAAAAGGAAGATGAAGCCCCTCAAGTGGAATTGAAGCAAATGAGTAAATGAGTACCAAAGGGCATGCAGGACCTTTTCTCCAACACACTAATACATGTTGCAATATTTTAGTTAAAACATGCCCAGATATTTGACAGTCCTGTTTATCCTTTGACTTGTGTACACAGCAACATTTGTTCAGTCACTTGTCCTTCCATGCAAATTTTTACAAACCAACAACGGCAAGGGGAAAAAAAATTTAAATACTGCTATAAGTAGGAAATCTGGACTTTAAAACCAACTTTTGACTTTTTTTGTTTGTTAAATTAATGACCATTTTCCAAGAAGGTGACATCTTTTAAGACATCAGTAGTAAATACAAAAATACAAATGACTAAATAGAAATAAAAAGCCTGTTTGTCAGCATGCAACACTCCACTTCACACTACCAAAATTCCTGCAGGCCCTGGTTCCAGGAAACATCCCCTGAGATTCCAGCTTCCTGCAGACACAGACACTTTCTCTCATGTTATGACTGCAAACCATCACTGATACCCTCTTTCAAAACAGACATCTTGCAACACTGCATCAAAACATTCTCCTGTCTCTGTTAAAGAGTTTTTCCATTCTAAAAAACAGGGAAAGCAAGTGATCATAAACTCTAAAAAACATAAATCCTCTTTCTAAGCTAGGCTATTTTAAAAACAATACTGGAAACTAAAGAATCTGCCTTCCCCTGAAGTTTGGGAAGTTTAATGTTTGGCAATGCAGATCTTAAATGATACTCCATTTTCATTTCTCTGCTTTTAACGTAAGCTCTCTAAACACACACAAATAAAATAAGTGAAGAGTTCCTATATTTTTTGAAAGAATATACTGTAGTTTTTACATAAGCAGTTACAAAACCAGCTCTTCAGCGGAAAGTAAACTGTAGGAAAACTACTGTCATGAGTTCATACCAAAGATTTTCAATAATACCATCAATTTACTTCCAGGTAGCATGCCCAATCAAGTGTGCATAGTTGCTGACCTGAACCACAAAAATTTGTTGCTAAACACACCACCATCGCTTACACTCAGCAAGTGCTTGCATGAAGATGTTTACCCACAACTGAAACCATCCCTTATATAAAGGCAGCTGCTGCCTTTAAAACACACAATGGGTAGCAAGTAGCTGAGTGATTAAGATTCGGTATTTTCTTGGACACAGAGGAGGAACATTGCAGCGTTAGATTGCTGGAATTGTTGGGTTTTTGATAGACAGGATAGAGAGATAGCAAGAGTGAAGAAAGACGAGCTCGATACATCAATGCAGCACAGAGCTGTTGCCTCTTCTCTCATATTGCTGATTATCATCAATTTTGAAGATAACCAAAGCATTTGGGGATCTCCTGAATATTCTTTACCCCAAACTCAACGATTAAAAACAGTTTATATTCTTCCGCTTCCCAATTTAGCAGTAAAAATAGCCATCATGAATCAATACTACTTTAATCAATGACAGCAGTAGTAAGTCACTTTATAAACATACTGCCTACAATTGAATCATAACATTAAGCACACAATAGACTCTTTAAAGAATGAGTTGCTTATAACTGATACTTAAGCTCACCATTTCTGCATTTTAATTCACACCTACTGTCCCACTTTGGATATTTGCACAGTGTATAGCTGGAACAGAGATAATCAGATCATACCTACTAGATCCTGGTTGCAGTTTACAACAACAGGAAGACTCCTTACATCTCAGCTACCCTTTTTACCTATATATGGCTTCACAGAAATTTCAAAGGTTTCCATTTTAAAGATTCCAGTATTGGTAAACAGTAGGCAACTGCAGTTGCTGAATTATTCTCTGATTTTCAAAACTCTGTCTTTTCCATGTCCAAGAATTATCTAGTCACTCTACACCTGCTGTATCATTAATAGAGAAAATTAAGGGCCTCCAGAGAGACATCTGACATCTTGAAACATTTCTCCTATGGTCAGATAGAGTCCTCTGGAGATGCCTGTATTGCTCCTAAAGAAAATCTCAAGTGAATTCGGACTTATATGTCTAAATTTAGATTCAGCAAATTCTAGCTCCAGGAGGAAACCAAACACCTTGTGCCTAGAAATAAACTGAATATTAATTCTATGAGTGGAAAGAAGTTTCTGTCAATTGAAGACAACTGCAAATAATCAACCATCTAGTTGATCAGTTCCCTAAAATCTAGCTTCAAGAAATCTTGCCCATGGCAATGCCAGAGTAACTATACCACTTTATTCGACTGCTCCTAAACAGAACCTTCCTTAGCCTGCACTTCTCTTGAAGGAGAGGTTACTGTTTGTGCACATGCAGGGAGTAATATATGCAGTCAAGTCACTATTAGCTCCTAAACTCTCAGCAGATTTTACAACAGATGCTGCTGCACAGTGCTAATAATTTTTAGAAGTTCTACAACAGAATATTTACTACATGTATTAATTAAAATCTAACAGCTGTGTCCCAGCTATTCCTTGCTAAATTTAGTCACGTAAAAAGTAGCAGTGAAGTTGTAACCTCATTACTCTAGGTTCTTATTATACAGAGAAAAGGGACCTCTTGCAAAAAATTCAGCTCATCCCTTCCCACTGACTAAAGACAGATGGCAGAAAGAGATCTCTGAAATGAGGTGCTCAAGTTCAGTAGGATGAATCTACATTTCAGTTTGCTATAGCAAACTTCATTGAGAGCACTAATTGGCAATAGAATTTTTTTTATGGCTTTTACTGTTGATTGTGTTGTTTTAGGCCTGAATCCCAGCCCAGCTAACATATTTTCAGCAGTAAGATCTGTACACAGCTCTTAATCACATGTAATAGCTTTCTTGCAAAAGATATCACTTGAGTTTAGAAGAATGCAGTGATGACAGTTAAAATGAAATCAAAACCTCCCGAGTAAAATGCCATGGTTATTTTCAGAGATCTGCATAAATAGCAGTTAATTTGCAACTGTATCATTCCAGCTGAAAAAAGTATTTTCAAGAATTTGATAAAGGCTTTTCCATGCACAACTAGCTTCTGAGGAAAGAAGCAAGGATTTCATTTCTTTTCAGTATCAAAGGGATGTTGAAATGAAATCCACCATTCTTGTTGCCATATATGATTTGCTGCATGTGATACAGTCCTGACTCTGCTCAATGTATTTGAAAAACTGTTAGGACATCAAGTAGTCAGCAAGCTTAACATTCATCTATGAGACTTTAAAAAAAAAAAAACCTAAATAAATTGAAGACTTTTGTTTTAACTAAATATTTGAAGATATATTTGCCCATGGAAATGTCTGCAATTAAAAGTAACTTGTAAACTATGTTGGAAAAAATTAAAAGCCTTTGGGACATGTATTTCAGTGTCTCATT
This sequence comes from Himantopus leucocephalus, assembly GCA_003993805.1. NCBI lineage: Eukaryota > Metazoa > Chordata > Aves > Charadriiformes > Recurvirostridae > Himantopus > Himantopus leucocephalus. Next base: position 8,199,610 of record RSEF01000002.1, on the reverse strand, counting down.
CTCAATGTTCTCTTTTATCCTCAAATAGTGACATCTCAAATCCCACATCATCGACTAATCTGAGCTGCTCCGAGTCGGAGGGTTTTTTTCCATTTCACTTACTCAGTGGGAGATCACAATGTAACAGCTTTACTTATACATTGGGTTCTTCGCTAGAGTATGACAGACAGGAATGTTATTTCCATGTGCCTGGCAATGCAAACAATCACAGCACCAGAAAGCAGAGCTGGAGTTCATCACTTTGATTGTTGGAAGAAAAAACTAGAACAAATGAAAACCCACAAAACGACGAGGGCTGACAAAAAGAAAAAACATTTCCCCAAGCACTGCAAGTCTCAAGCAAGAAAGCAAACGACCTTGTAAGTTCTTATAGGTTATACCTAAACTAGAAGCTTAGGTGTTACATAGGAATCAAGAATTGTAACCTTACAGTAGAGGAAATTCCAAAGTGATTTGTCAGAGCTTAAAACCTATTAATTTTAGGAACACTGATGAACTAATCTCTCTCTGGCAAGTGGATACGTTTCTATTGCTTTTCAATAAATTGAAGCTTAAATGACATTCTGCAGTTTTTTCAGCTTGCACTCTGAGGACACAGATGTGAACCAATGTTATTACAGTCAAGGATAAATGCTTTAAAGTAGCTGTAAGTAAAAACTACAATCACTTCCACCCCTTTAGCAGTTTCACTTCAAGCATAAATGCCTCCACTTCTTACTCTAAAAAAAGTATCTGCCAAATATTCTACATCCCAAATACCAAACTCAAATGAAGTGAAGATGAAAGTTTGGATGTCTTCAGACAGAACCAACACAGTCTGTTCCCCAGTATCCCATAGAGTTTTCCTACTACCCATTTCCCAGGTAAATGTTTGAACATCTTAAAAAAAATTGTTCATTAGGCCATAACGGTCCTGTCTGTGCTTATTCCTAAACAAGAACTGCCAACTACAATTGCCTACCACTCCTGCATAATATCCAGAACAACATTGTGCAGGCCCTCTCCCCAAACCCAACAGAGGTTTAAGCACTAGCAAAAAAAAAAAATCCCCAAAATTTAATAAAAAAGAGGAAAATACCTAATTTCAGGTATATACACTTGTACTTCTGTTGACAGCTTTGTCAGAAGTATGGTGTTACTAGTACAACAGCTTTCTTTCCTAGCTATCCCAGAAAACCAAAAAATTCAGTATAATGGAAGCAGGTACACCAACAACAACAGGTGTGTGCTGGAACAAATCACTTAACCCGGAATTACTGTTTTAAAAGAACACTTTTGCAGTTCCTCATCTCTCATATAGTAAAATTAGAGTTTGTATTCTTACGAGAAATTGATTTGTAAAAAAAGCGATTCCCAAATCAAACCTATTTTCAGGCTGTCACTATGGCTCTGTGTGTAACGGATTACTCTAATGAACTAAAAAGAAAAAGGAAAAAAAAGGCCCCAAACTTCATTGGGGTTTTTTTGGTAAATCAAAGTAACAAAGTGAACAGATGGGTAACATTTTTATTATTCACTTTCAAGAACTCATGAAAGACAGCACCCATACGGGAAAGAAACTTCAGACTATAACTGCAAAACTTTCAAAACACAAAGGAACTGAAAAAAACAATTGTTGGCAAATATGTTTTCTGTTATCATACATTTATATTAAGACCTGAAAACAGCACAAGCACATATTATATGCAACTCTTTAAAAAGCTTTATGCATAGCCAAATTTAGTAGAAAATTAATTCTCATTATAAGGACTTACATGAACAAGATAGAAATAAGAAAACCGATTTTATCGAAGGAACACAGTCAGTTTCGGCACATTCACATCACCACAGTACTCATACCTAACACACCCTAAAAAGAAAGAAAAAAAACCAACCCAAAACACTTTCAAAAGCCCAAATATTTCCCCTAAAATATAAATCAAAACAAAGACTACCATGAACAAATAGAAAACAAATTACTACAATTTAAACTAATATATCAATCACTATTGAATATTCTTATAACACGTACAAGTCAAATGACTGAACACTGGGTTTTTTTGTTCCCTCCATGAAACACTCCCTTATCATTTCCTGGTTGCTATTTGACATTTAACTGGCAGAGGGTGGGTGGATGGAAAAGCATTCTTTTTCTAGTTCAAGTATTTTAGGAAAAAGTCACTGGATGAGGAACACAGCATTTCAAAAATATAAATTTAGTCTGCATCATAAAATTGATTACTAGACTAAGACAACTTCCTAGCCACGCATACAAGAGAATTTAGCATTCTAGTTCAACAATTAACAAGATGAATCAATAGACTGGGGGAGGAGGGAAGAGTTGTGTGCCTCAACACAAATTACAATTTTTCTAAATTCTGGCCCAGGAAGCTTATGTACTAAGAAAAGACATTTCCTCATTTGAAGTATCATACATTCATTACATTAACAGTCTGCTTGCAGACATGCAGACAGATCAAACTTGCTTAATAATGCTTAAATATAAGGCAAACTATGTAAGTTCCATTTGAGTTCCCCCGCACAATATTTTACTCCCCACAATCCTTTTTTTTTTGTAAGCTATTTTAAAAATGAACACTCACAAACTTTAAGAGCAGAAGTGTGGATCATAATACTGCACAACTAATTCAAATCAGAACAATTAAGATTTTATAGTGACCTTCATGCTTCAACATATCTTGTGGTTACTTTTAAAAATGAAACAGGAAGACGCTGCATTTTTAGAGCTTCACCCTCTTTCTTCCCACCTTCCTTTTAAGGTAGACAGTGATGGAATACAAGACAATGGATGGTCAATACATTTAATTTTGCATTTGGTGTTACATCTTTCAGTATCTTCCTGAAGCAAACTATTTCAGTTGATTTGGATAATTCATGTGAGCCAGTATCTAACCGAATGAATGCAAACAAAGGTATGAAAACAACAGTGCTAGAGTCTGTACTAGACTCTCTCAATTAAAGCCTTCATTAAAACAGATGCAAAAAGGTATGCAATTTACATCGCAAACATAAATCTTAGGTGAAAGTGCTTGCAATTGAACTAATGTAAACTTGACCCATGCTGCTATATGATAAGGACAGCCAAATGACAATGTAACGCTTGTCTGTCATGTGACAGTTATTTTCAGCCAAGTAAAACTAGTTTCGTATTTCTAGTAACAACTTCATAGCACAAAATTCTAGACTGCTTCGGCTGAAAACCATTAGCCCTGTTTCAAATTTTCAACTCCTAAGGAGAATTTTGTAGTCACATCAGGGTGCAGCAGACAAAACTTTGTGCAATGACTCATATGGCAACACTTGTCTTCCAAAGGTTATTTATATAGCAGGAATTCCATTTGAAAAAATGTATGGTTTAGCAATTTGCTGCACTGAATTTTAATACTAGCTATTTAGCTGACAGGCTTCTGTATGCCTTCAAAAGTCTCACTATCTCTCACAAAACACCTCTCTAAAGATAGCCATCAATTAATTTTTTTTTTTCTAGTACACTTAATAGTTAAACAAATACTGGTATTTTATGCAGAAAGGGTTTCTTATCATTTGTAAGCCACAACTGGAGACTGAAAGCTAATTTAAATGACAGCTTAAAACAAAAACAGAAACAATAGAATAATTCAGGTTGGAAGGGACCTCTGGAGCTCATCTGATCCAACCACGCACTAAGAACAGGGCCAACTTTTAAGCTGGATCAAAGTAGTGAGAGTTTATATGTTTGATGATTAAGTATGTTAACAAGTCTGTTGACATGTTACAAAAGAACACGGATGTGCAACTTGACATTATAAACTGTTCAAGTTCAAACTTTGCCTGCCCGCAAAGACACCTCAGCGGTGTTCTTTGCTACTGCTTTCTAAGAAGGTCCTCTTCATGCAGGCTACTGTTTCACTTTAAACCCGGCCACAGGCTTCCGTAACCTCCTTTCTGTAGGCACTAACATTTGTATGGTTGCACAGTAAACTAACTCAAGGAACTGATCCAGCTGAGCACTAAACCTGGCAAAAAGCTTACAATTAGGCAGCCAAGTAAATTCTAATGCTGGCACAAAAGCCAGTGGGAAAATGCAACTGGATGCAGAAAACCCTTTTTGTCAGGAGTGCACATTTACTTTGTTTTGAAATTGCAGAATCATTCTCTTTAATAGTTAAAACTCCCTGATTCTCTCTGCAATAAGTGTATTTGAGTGCAGAGAAAAGCCTACAAAGCCTACAAATAAAATCTGGGGATGCTGTTTATACATATTTTCATGAATAAGGAACTGTTAGTGGGAAGAAACTTCAAAATTCTCAATGCTCCTCTAACTTTTAACAGTATTACAGGAAGCACATAGAGAGAACAAAACAAAATAAAACAAAAAAAAAAAAGGCTGCACGATTTAAATGGCAAAGAAGAGAACTCCACCAGCCTAACAAAGACTGGTACATGAAGCTTGGTAGAAGCTATTGCGGATGGGGATGAAATGACTCTGCAAGAAGGCTGAGGAGCACCTCTCTTCCTCCCCCTCAGGCACCATATCAATGGCATTCAAGAAGACATTGAACATCGCTCCTCACCCGAACCCTGATATAAAGACAGAGACTCAAGAGAAATACGGGACTATGTTAAGGAACAAGGGATCAAAACAAAGTATCTTGAGAAGCTCAGGTAAATGGAATAGACAGCAAATCCAGCTTACTTGCTGAACGTGTATTCCCAAAGTCAGGATTCTTGAACCTCACTTTTGTAAAGAAACTTCCTTATAAACCAAGCTAATCTGGACTAATTCTAGTCAATGGAGAAGAAACCTACTATTGCTGTCAGTTATTCCATTAGCTGATGTGGCAAGTTTGTATAACCTCACTTTCCAGGCCTGACAATGATCCATTTTGTGACTTACTCTTCCACTGTCAGCTAAGAAAAGTCATAAAATTTACATTAAAAACATAATAAAAGGAACAACATCTGTGAAATCAAAACATAGAGAAGGTGGCAAGTGCCAGAAAGAAAACAAATTTAAGTTGGCTCTATATTTTCAAAAAACACAGACACAGCTTTGATTACACTATCATCTTTCCCTACTTGCCCCAACAGAGCTAGTCTCATCCAGTGAGAAGCCAAGGCTTCCTCAAAAAAGTTATTAAGACTGTCTAAGAAATGCAAGTGCTGTCCAGATCCTGTCTTTCTTTTGCCGTGAAATGAGAAAAGCATTTAGTGCATGGCAGATGGGACTAAAGAAGGGTCCTGGGTCAGTTCATGCCATCTTGGACAACCACAAACTATCAAGCACATCAAGCTGGCAACTGCCTTCCAGCATTTCACACATGGTCACTTTTAGCAAATTCTTGATTTCATTCTTCCCTCTTATTCCCCATCCAACATTTTCTTTCTAAACTTTACAGCATTCTCACCTCATTCAACTGAAACAAATCTTACCCACAAATATCAAAGTGCCATATGATCCAAAAGTTGTACAAATGATAAAATGCAGACCTCCCTAAATAGTTCAGTTTCATAATTTACTTAATTCAAACAGTTGTTTAAAACACTCTCCCCCTTCCTTATCAAAATACTGTTTCCCCACTGTTCTTACTCACATTCGATTGTATGTTGAATACTCCATCTTTATTTTCATTAAGTGCTCATAAACACCAGGATTTAGTTTTCTTCTCTGATGTGTTGCAGTATTTCCCCTGAACATGCAAAAGCAGCTTTACATAGACTATGTACACAGTTGAAATTTTGCTGGCCTGTCAAGCTTGGTACATAAAACTTTGAAGCTGACCCCTACTAGGCCACAGAAAAGCTCCAAAGCTCCTGGTCTGTTCTAAACTTCCTTAGGAAAAGGTAGTAGCAAATTTAATTTATATTATCCAACAATAAGGAAAAACAAAGAGAAAGATAAGACTTCGCAAGTCCAAAAAACTCTGTATCTAAACTGCCAGTGTGTCATACAAAATCTCTTATTTCTGTAATCCTTCCAGAAGGGTCATACTCTTAATTGATTCCCTTGTATCTACATGTTGAAACACCAAATCAATGGCATCGGTTGATTTATAAGCATGAAGTGCTGCTTTCAGAATCTTGTATACTACTATAAGGCTCTCACAAACTGGTTTCAGACACTACAGAGGATATTCAAAAATTAGCATTCTTTTAAAACTTCATATTTTAAAATAAGTTTTAAAAACAGCTTCCACAAATCCACAACTCAGATTCAGTACAGGCATATGGTCAGCACAAAATTGTTGCAAAGCTCAAAAGAAGTTATGCTAAAGGCAATTTCAGCAACTGAAGAAGCTTTACAGTGCTATAATTAGTAATGATTTGATGAACGGGAGATAAACTGCAATATAAATCAAATTATTTAAGTCAAAGATTTTTATCTCACCAGAAACAAAATGTTGCCTCTTTCATTTTAAAAAAAAAACAAGAACAGGACACCAAAGAATTGTTTTGAATACTTAAAATCTCTAGAACAGACTTTCATTACTAAAAACTACAATGAAAATGTTTTGACAATAACCCTGATTCATATTCCTATTTCCCAGCAGGCTCTCATGTGCAAAAAATAAAAATAAAAATCTTAGAATGCATATCCAACCACAGTTTGTGATGTGCCAACAATCTCAAAAAGCAGCAGTAATTTAAAATGAGAATTTTGTAGAAGAGGCAGAAAAGGTCGACTGCTACTCTAGACTTTTTTTTCCTTCCATAAAACCTCAGTCTTTACTGACAAGATCGTTATGACTCCCACATTTTCAAATATGGCTAAAGCTGGGCCAGCCCTTATACACAAAACTATTTAGGCATGCAAACAACATTAGCAGACTAAAATGCAAAATAATAATAAAAAAAAAAAAAAACACAAAAACCCACAGCCCAACCTAAAAAGGCTGGTACACATCTTAGTTATTCAGAGAAAGAGCACATTTAAAGAACACATTAGCAGTAGTCCCCAAAGTCAGTAATAACTGTTATGTAATATCAATTTGTTATATGAAAAAAAGAATGTATTATATGTATATATTTAGAAGGCCTGTGGCACATAAAAACAGTCCATGAAGGATACTAATACTGTCAGGTTAATATTTTTCTTTAGTAGTCTGATATCATGTTCACAAACATCAGTTCATCATGTGGCTTTCTACTATAAATATTCTGGAAAAGGATCTTTACACGTGAATCAGTGATGCTTACAGCATTACTATGTGAGCGAATGTGTTATGTGACAGACATCATCTCAGCATAGTTTTAACACATTAAATTTGAAAACTTTATTTGAGAAACAGGAAGATATGATCAATTGTCTAACATAAATGCCTTTTTTTTTTTTCCTCCGCTTCTCCATTCCTAAAACCATCATTCACATGTCTTTTAACTATGGGATACTCTTAGAAAGTCATGCAGGTTACCTTCTCGACTACAAGAAGTAATAGTGAACCAAATTAAACTCCTTCTTTAAAAAAATAACAAAAAAGCTAACCACAAAAAAAAAAACACGCACAACCCACAATACACTATGTATGTATACATACACTATGAGGCACCTAGAACAGAAGGCAGTTTTGCAAGAAAATAATCAGGCAGGAGGAAGACATGGACTCCAGTTGTTAAGTACTCACAAGTTATTGTTCTATTCTTATTCACACTCCTTCATACTCTCCAGATGCAGGCTGGCAGCATAGAGCATATGGCCATCTGCAGTACTACCCATATAAACTGATTAGATCCAGCTTAGCACTAAGTAGCCATACATGGAAGTAATTTTTCTTATTAATCACTCCTTGGTAAATTCAGTCAAACATGCTCAACTAACATTTGGAGAAAGGATCAGAAGAACGTGTCACAATGCGTTACAGTCTTTCTTTTCATAGTATATTGTATAAAAACCCACCTACAATTCCTACAGCTACAGTAATAACAGCACTAGCCAAAGGTATCATTAGAAGTTAAGATGAAGACCTTTTTGTTCTATGGCAATTAAAAACACACATTGTATTGCAGAAGTCCACTTGTTTATCAGGTTTACTGAGTACACAATAGCAAGGATTCTTCAGAGATTCTTGTCCTGAACTATCTGTCTAAGATCTAGTTAGCAAGTTTTATTCTACATCATTAAGAAATCTTCACATCAAATACACGTAACAGCGTAACCACCTCAACCTTCTCTGCAGATGTCACTCAGTACAGGATACGACCCTGCAGTTAGAGCTACCTAATCATTTTTCTTCCACAGACACTGGGTCTGCCTTCCCAATATCAGTAAAAACCTAAGTCTTTGCTGCTTTAACCATATAAGTGGAGTATTTGACAAGAAGCTGATTGGAAGGGCTTGGGGCGGAAAAAAGTACGTATGCATATTTTATTCTAACACATGAGACTAAATACAAATAATTTCACAGTTATAAGCACAATTTCCTTTTTCAGACAGGTGTTCTAAAGTCTGCTTTTACTCAGAATGGCTCCTCATCCCTTAAACACCAGCAGTTTGTTCAACATTCAACATAACATTCAACTAAGAAATACGCAACTGCCATTGAAGTCATGCTTTACTGAACATCACCATTGCAAAAACACTCAACAAAACACGGGTTGATAATAGTTTTATTTATTATTATAGCTACACATCAGCATCTAGTGAAAAGGGTACATGCTGACATTAACTCCTTCCTATAGGTGTAGCAGTGGCATAGCAGTTCAATGGTAATGCGTAATACTCACAGTCTGCCAGAATTTCATACAGCTTCCCAAAAGAAAGATCTACCAGATTTCTTTACAGTAGGACCGTAAATCAGTTCAGTTAAAAAGGTGACAACACCTATTCAGGTTTAGGCAGATTTTTCCTTTTACCTGAAGTAGATGAGAAAACAAAACAACAAAAACAAAACCCTAGAAGTGACTCCAAACTAGAGCAGAAACTCAAGCGAGTCTGTAGGACCCAAAATGCTACATCAGACTTGTAATTAATATGGCATTAATTTTAATATGGCATTAATTTTACTATTTAAATATGGCATATTTAAATATGGCATATTTAAATATGGTTTTAATATGGCATTAATTTTACTACAATGTTGTACAGTATTTCAGTTTCTGTATAATACATGCTTAGAGATACAAAGAAAATTGTCTAAATCTGTTTTCACTATCAATTATTTAAAAACACTAAGATTTGTTCCTATTTTGGTCTCCTACTGATGATCGCTGACAGACTGCACACAGATACAGCTCCTGGTACCAGGCCAAATTTAAAATTAATCTGGGGAAAAAAAAAATTCAGCATGGCTTTTTATCTGCATGTTGAAGAAAACAGGAGTCAAAAGTTTCACTTATCCAAAAAGATGTCAAACACAATACATTGGCAAGTTATAAGAGTCACATTAAGCAACCAAAAACCCCTACAATGGCAAAATTGGTTTTTTTGGTTGCTCTGAGAAAAAACAAAGTAAATTTGTTATACCCATTAGATTATGAAATTCCATTACTGTTTTAAAAATAAAAGGCAACATGATACCTGGCCTTTAAAAATTGAGAGTCCTGGTTTCCTACCTTCTATCCTCTAAGTAGTGATACTTAAATTGCCACTTTCCTTATATACATTTGCATCTTAATTACATTCATTCCAGTATAAAATACATCTAGTGTACAAAAATGTTGCTAAGAAAGGGGAAATGTCAATTGTACTTCAAGACCATTTTGATCTCCAATCCTTTCTCTTTGTAAATTCTGCTGCCTCGTTTTAAGTGACTTGGAAAAGCACCCACCTCTGCTCCCTCCTACCCCATACAATCAGTGACATCTTCCAAACATGCAGCAGAGCTATATCTACATGTTAGCAAGTCTACGAGTACAGATCTTATTCTTTGAAGACAGTAAATGAAACATTTTTTAGCACATACATATTTCTTTTAAATAATTCAGTGTTGACATTTTAAATAACATAACTTGTATTCATGTTGAATTAATTCCTTTTACATTCACAGTACAGAACATTCCTATTGTATAACCACCTACTTATGGAAGAAGTAAAATCTAATTTAGGAAACTAATAATTAACATTATGAACTCTAGTGTGATAGCACATCAGCATCACTTTCAAATCGTAACTGAGCATATTGCCAGCAGAAAAATCTTCTCCTGCAAAAACCACTTTCTTAAAAATAATAACTCGATGCAGTATTATTGAATACTTAACATGAATCACTAAAGCAGCAATCAATACCAAGGTAGGTGGGGGGTAAGGAAATCACACCTCACATACACAGCTAAAGTTCTTTTCCAGTCAAGAGCCCAGAAAGATACCGCATGTCAAATAAATGTTTGGGATGTTACATAATTTTAGTTGAAAAATGGTTTATTACAGTTTCGGTCCCAGAAGAGTAAAAAAATTTCCTATACTTAAAACACAGCACTGTCCTACTCAAATAATTTAAAGTTTATTTCCCTGACTAGAAACCAAAGGAACATACGCCAGTTTGGAGTTCATATTGAGACAGATAAACTCAATAACTATTAAAGAGATGTCAGGCTCCATATACCATCCAGTAGCTCCTATTTGAAATATGATTGAAATCTGCGAATCTCCAAGACAACACACATAAAGCAGAAGGAAGGAGAACAGCAGTTTTCCAAGACACATTACAGACATAGCAAAAAGACTCATATAAAGCCTAAAGACTATGACAGCAGACATTGAAGACCACTTTTGATTTAAGTGGGCCTTCAGTTCTCAGAAGACGTCTGTTTTCCAGATTGCATTTCATCTGGAAGCTACATTTGGAAGCATGATACTTCCAGAATATAGCATGTATGTCAGCAGAAAGGAAAGAACCAAGACCTTTAAAATTTAAGAACATGATTAAAGAAAGCCGGAGAAAAAAACCAAAACAAAACACAAAAAAACCCACCCAGTGGTTTACCATACGTCTGCCAACTGCTGTATCAGAAGGTCACACTTTTGGGGAAACCCTGCATATTGATCAGTTGCTTTCTCATAATAGCATAGGATATGAAGGTGTTTGCAGCCAGCACTCATTCCTCTCTATGATTTTTTGCCTCTGACTTCAGTCCAGAGGCCCCTTTCTGAATCTTTAGTTATTTGAACAACTCCACACAGGAACTAATTGCCATTTTATCAAAGGTAACAAACTGTTACTTAAAATAAAATTTACACACAGCGCTAAGCTTGACTATCTACTGCTTAGTTACCAGCAGATAGTTACTATATACAACCCTCCACAACAAATCCAGCTTCAGTTAATTCATTTTAAATACGTCAAATCAGAACACTTCCATCATATGGCTGCATTATTATGGGGCGGGGAACAACACAGAGCTAACATAAAACATACTCAACACATTATTTAAGACTCACATCTCAGCTTCAAGCAGTAAAATCACCTCATCTCCTTTAAACACTGTCCGCATTTTTACCATGATCTTCCCCTAGAACTTGGGTAAAAGATATGAACAAACAGGAGTAAAAAAGCCTCCTATTTCATACCTACACAACCATATTCTCTCCAGATGTCTGGAACTCCTCTAACTTCCTTAGTAGAGCTGAGACAGGTCACATCAGGTACAGTGATTTGATCACATGAAAAAAACTACCTGGATACTTATCATCACAACTCTGCTGGACGCACGGTCACCACAAAAAGTACCTAGCAGAGATGTGGATGGCTATTACTGAGGAGTGGAGGGCAGTCAACAAAGAAATCACAGGGAAAGATTCAACAGAAACCCTCAAGACTTCAGGTATGGAGACCAAGAGAGCCGCAGAGCGGATCACCGGGGCAGACCAGGGCGTTCGGAGGCCTGGACGAGCACTGACGCTGTCGGGCAGCTGGCTGTCAGCCGCATTTAAAAAAAATTGATAAACCTCCAAAGTCAAAATTACGAAGAAAAAGCATTCAACTTTGAAGCCGAGTTTCAGCTTAAAAAAAAAAAATGGTTGTTCTAAAGACTTATTAGAAAGCCTGAAACTTTCAAAGGAAGACTCCACTTCTGAAGAAAGCCTGTTAGAACCAACCACAGCAATGCACAGAGAAGGCCACCAACGCCCCTTTACCTCAGTCCTCAACGTCACAAACCCAAAACCAGCCAGAAACACCACCTCATCTTTCTGTCACTCCCTATTAAGTAACTGTAAAACCGTTAAGATACCCATTTTGTCTGCCCCTAATCTCAACTTTTTAAGAAAAGGTTCCTGCCCGAGTGGTGAAATCTATGTGCCATGGGGACCCAGCTACATCCACGACGCGTGTCACTCGCATCTGAGGGGGAAAAAAAACCCAAAAACAAACAAAAACCCAAACCCTGAGGTAAAGTTCATTTCTGTGAGGGAAACCTCGGCCGTGACGGCTCCAGCTCCGCAGGGCCGCGCCGCGGGGCTGTCACCACACGGCCGAGGCGGCTGCGGCCGGCGGTAACGGACCAGGTGGCCGCGGCGGGGACGGGCCACCCCGGCGGAGGGAGGGTCTGTCTCTCCGCCTGCCCGCGTCCGGCGAAGCCGCTCCCGCCGCTGGTCGCCAAGTCCCGAAAGCGGCCGGCAAAGCGGGACGAGCAGCCCAGGGGCGCGGGAGATGCCGTCTCCTCAGCCCGCTCCCTCCCTGCCGTCAGGCCGGCTCCGGCCTGCGGCGAACCTCTTCCCCCGCAGCCCGGGGAGGAGGGGGCCGCCCCGGGCGCGGGTGCTCCCTCGGAAGCGCCGAAGGGTGTTGGCCACTCACCCACGCAGGCAGATCCGCGGAGGAGACGCTGAGCCGCACCGCCTCCTCCTCGTCCTCCAGGAAGGCGAGCGCCCGGCCCAGGCGGGAGGTCTTGCCGCCGCGGTGCCTGCGGATCCAGAAGAGCCCGCACAGGGCGATGAGGACCCAGCTGAAGCTCAGTCCCAGGTAGCCCAGCACGTACACGGGGAAGATCAGCACGAAGCTCCTCGCAAACTGCGACACCAAACCCGTCACGTCCACGCTCAGCAGCGGCGGCGGCGGCTCCGGCACCGTGTCCCCAGCCGCCGCCTTCTCCGCGGCGGCGGCGGGATCCGTGGCGGACCCCGCGCCGGGGGACTGCTTAGCCGCGGCCCCGCTCATTCTATCGCAGCGGCGGTTCCTACTACCGCTGCTGCCGCTCCTCCCGCTGCTCCTCCTCCTCCTCCTCGGGCGCTGGCAGCGAGCGGGCAGGGGGGCAGGGCGGCGGCGGCGCCTCGCATCCTGCGCCCGGCCCTGCTCGCCGCGCACCGACACCGCCCGCCGCCCGCTTCCGGGTTCGGGGCGGCCCGGCCCAAACCGCCGCCGCGGGGAGGGCGGTGCGGCGGCGGCGGGGGAGAGGGGGCGGGCTGTGCCACCGCGCGGAGGCGCCTCCTCCCCGGCCGCCGCTGGAACGGCCGCTCTGCCCTGCCCCGCCGCCTCCCCCCGCCCCGGGCAGCCGGGCCTCCCGCGGGCCCCCTCCCCTCCGCCGGGCCCGGGCCGGCGTGACTCTCGCTCATCCTTTCCCCTCCAGGCACGCCCTGGGAAGAGCGGGTTCGCCCTGCGCGGCGGGATCCGGGCCAGCGGGAGATCCGGGCCAGCGCTCCCGGGACCTCCGTCGCCTCGCACCCCCCGCCCGCCTTCGCCTGAGGGCAGCCGGCCCAACCGCCCGCCCGTAAGGGCCACCGGCCGTCGCCGCTTGGCCTCGCCGGAACGAGGGGAGCAACGTGCGGCGGGGAGAGGGCGCGGGGCGGCGGAGCGGGCTCTCGCTGGGTGGCGCCGGCCGAGGCGCCAGGGACGGCGGACCCGCCGGTGTGCGCTCCCTCACGGGCGGACCGCGCCACCTCCCCGCCCTCGTTAGCCGTGTGTGCGGGGACACGGCTGCCACCCCTTACACCCTTCAGTAACAAGCGTCGTATTTTTCTTTGGTCTCGATTGAGGGATGTCATTAAAGGACCGACCGATCGAAGGGACCGGAGGCCGGTGACTCCGCTCCGCAGTTACGGCAGGTGTTTGCTGAGGCTTTGCCCCACACCCCCAGGCTGGAGCTGGCTCCGCTGCCGCCTCGCTAATGCAGAGGGGTCCCCGGGGTGGCACCCGCCGCCCGGGCTCTTGGGGATCACACAAGCCCTGATCTGTGGAACTAAAATGATTTTTTTACAGGCTTGTGTCCTGTATCCCTTTATCACAGCATCACCTGGTTCCCACATCATTCCTCCCACCATTCCTTTATCTTTTCATTAATTTTAGTGTAACCACCTGTTTCATAAAGGGCAGCTGTTGCTTGTCCTTAGCTGTGTTCCTAATCAGTTTGTTGATATGCACTTGCTGATGAAAATCAGCATTTACCAGGAGGGTTTTTTTTTTTTCTTTTGGCTTTAAATAGCCAAGCTTTCACTTAGTGGGAATGAGGGTGCTTTCTCCTCTCTTCAGCTGCTAGTTTTCACAAAATTGGTAGGACTGTACAAGACCGGTATTTGCGGGCAGGGACGAGGGGAGAATGAATTTAGCCAATAGGCTGAAAAGTTATGAAAACACATACAAACGGCCAAATAGGAAAGCTGCGTATGCTTCATTTCCATAAGAAGTGAAAGCAACCTCATCTCAATTATCCAGAGAAATGGAAAGTCGGAAAGGCAATGGTGCAAAAGGAAAAGTTGTTTGCTCAGTGCTGCATAGCAGAATTGGAAAAAGAATCCATAGCTTGACAACTGAATGTGCTGTTCTTTTGTATCATCTTTCCAAATTCCCTCCGTGCCTGCGATCAGACACTACGGACCACTCTAAGCAGAAACAATTTCTCGCCATAGACTCACATTGCTCTTCTTTACTCCCTCTTTACCATTGACAGCATGCGTTCTCCACCTAATTAGGTTAGTCAGGATGAAAATTCAGAGTGATCAGATTATAAAAAAAAGGAGTAACAAAATCAACGATTTACAACTATATGGCAATCCAAGCTTTAACAATTTAGTTACTTTGGGTCTTCTAGAAAACTCAAAACACCTACAGGCTGTAACAGTGAGGGGGGGACTGAAGGGCAGCACAAGACCATATAAAAGCCTGTTACTTTAAACTGGTGGTATCAAGTATGACTCTGTGATTCCTTTGGATACCAATAATATCAAACTACAGTAAATGTGGGTGATTTTTTTGTGTTTATTGTATTCCTCTTCTAATTAGTTTGCTTGTATAGACTTTCTTGTGAATTCCTCACTCCTGAGTTTCAGTAACTCCTGATATAAATGGCCATATTGTATGTTGGCTCCCTCTATTACAACAAATACTACTAATATTTTCTCATTTTTTGAAGCCCTTTGCTCTCAGTCTTGGACTCCATTGTTCCATTTTACTTCCCTGTCTGGTTTCACAGTATCTGAAGGAGAATACAATGGTACCACAAACCAAAATGAAAATTCAAAATGAGAAAAAAACTTGATTGAATTAACATGATGTTTGCCAACTAACACTTTACCATATGCCGCATCTTATTCTGCTCTCCTTTATGTCTCAGTGTGTAGTCTGCAAATGAGCTGGATATGGAATTTGTAGAGGAGTACCCTGTACAGTCGGTATTAATACACTGGAGAAGCACATCAGAAAAAAAAATTAATCTTGTAGTAGCATTTAGGATAACAAAACCATAAATGTAGGCCTGACAGCCTAGCACTGATCCTGGGCAGAGTAATAAATCAGTTGATACAGAGGTTTGATTAATCAGAACTGAAGGTGGGTGGTACTCTGCTAATCAAATAGGAAAACGGAAGCAAGATCTTGTAGCATTTATTTGTTAGCATTTATCTGTAACATCAATAGAAAGTTCTGACAATGAGGTTACTGCTGACTTCTTAGAACTTCTGTAGATAACTGACTTGGCCCCAGACAGTACTTTGGTGCAGAAACAAGGTGGTATGAAATTAGCATGCCACTATTATCATAGGGACAAATAAACTTGGCTGCTAGGGGATAAATTAGGGTCAGTTACTCTATTATAAAGTTTTTCATAAAATGTTCTGGATAAACACAAGTTATTTGTTTATTCTAATATTTTTGGTGCTAATAAATTGTTTAATAATTTGCTTGAGAATCTTGGAATTGTTAATTCCTATATTTCCTGATCCTATTTTTTAATACTTGCAATAGCAGTCTTCAATGCATCAGGAACTCTTGAAGATCCTCGCTTATGGCACAGAGATTACTGTGGCTTTTCCTTAAGTATCCTATAGTGAATTGTATCAGCTACAGAGCTTATCTCATTTAGATATTTCTTCTTTTCTTATCCTGCTTTGTCACCGTCTTAGAATTTTAATTAATACTTTTTGCTTGCAGTATTCCTTTATACCCATCCGTAGCCATATTTGTTTGTTCCTCCTTTTTTTGGATTCTTCTTTTGCTTTCTAAAACTCAATAGCTTCCATTGGAGTCGAGGTAGTGTTGTCCTAAGTTTATCTTGACCTTGCATCACATCAATTTGCCGTGATGCTTTTTTTCCAGTAAGTACCAGCACTATTCTTCATAATAACTTCCCAAAAGATCTTATTTATACATATGGGTTTTTAAGGATGAGAAAAATCAGCAAAATATAGTTTATATAGTGAAAAAGAAAATCTAAGTTTCCCCGACTTCATTGGATTTCACACAAGACAACATGTTTTGGAAGCAATTTTAGTTGTTGCTTCTTGACCATTTTCAGTAACAGTTAACCTTCTTGAAGAACAATATTTGATATTATACCTTATTTTACCCAACACCATTATTTCAGTCTGATGCTTTTCTCTACAGGTTTAATTATTGAATAGAAATTTTTATTGAATAGAAATCTGAGAATGTTTACTCAGTAGTTTTTTTCCTAGAATTTTTTGAATTATGAATAGAAACATAGTTTACATGAAGTTTCATCCTAGTAAATTCTCATGATGGAATACTCACTACTTCTGTGTTTGATTTTATCCAGCCGTCTCAATCTGCTTCAGATTATCTAGTATATAGCACAAATATTTTCTGCCTGCTTCAAATTATCTAATATATAGCATAAAGAAGAGTCAGAAGACTGTACCACACCTGTTCAGTATACAAAGCTTCTGTTATTTGGAACAAACCTATACATGTCTCATCCCTGGTATCACCCAATCTGGCTTCAGTTTCACTGAACGCATAAATTGTACTCTCATAATTATAAGATCCTCAGATATTTATCGTTCCTGAGGACAGAAGTACTTTCCACTAAAATGCATTTCTTAATAAGTTTACACAATAATAATAATAATCTCCTTTTTTTTTTCCTTAATGGGATTCTTACAAGTTATAGTTCAAAACTAAAGGCACAAAGTTTACTTCAGAGATCCACATTTTTGCTGTTTCTATTTATGAACCTGGAGGACTAACACAAGCATTTTGAACACTTTGCAAGAGGTCATTTATGCACCTCCATTGATAGTAACGTTTGAGTTTTCTTCTCATCTTCATAAGGCCTCAGCAGAAATTGGTTAAAAAAAGGGAAAAAATACAGCTACAAAGCCCCGATCCTAACAAGTCTCTTCCTTCACACAAGCCCTCCCCCCCCATTTTTTTTATAATAATAAAAGAATCGTTATTTTAAAGCATGGTGGAGGGCTGTCATGTTGCTCCTATGAGGGTTGATATTTCCAGTAATTTTTTGCCACAATGCTGTGGTGTATCATTCCACACAGAGGGGAAGAAAAACGCAACATTGCTTCACAGGATTAGAGAAATATCCAAAGACAAAAAATAGCTTATTACTACAGAATGTAAAAAGCAGAGTTATTTTATATTCCGGTTTTTCAGATAACAGTGCAGGTGAAGAAGAAGATATGTGTATCTAGCCAGACAAGAGAAAAGCATGTAGAAGCTAAAATAGTATTAAAATTCCCAGGGCTACCAAAAGCCTTGTTTACAACACTTCTTTCCAAGCAAAAATAGGGTGGAAACACTTAAACATGCACAAATTTTAGTTATGTTATCCCAGAGGGGTTATTCCTTCTTGTATTCTCATGCAGCAGTTAAACTTCAGTTTGATCCCTGGCTTTAAGGTTTGAAAGGTTCTTTCCAAACCCTCTAGTGGTGCCTTCATAGCTCTGTAATTTTTCTCTTGCCACAAGGCTGTCCAACTAGTATACTCTAATGGGGGTAAGAAAAAGCTATTGGCAGCCAAAACTGATTTTTTTTTTTGGTCACAAATACATATGTATATTCTAAGAGGAGATGGTAAGAACAGAACTTGAAAAAAACCTTTTTTTTCTGTCCAGTCTTTGGTATCACTGTCACTGTTGCTAGTTTTAGTTACATGTACTTGCTATATTGTTGTTAAAAACAAAAGTCAATTAGAGTACTTGAAGGTAGTTTTTGTCCTTCAGCCTCTATAGATAGGACAGCATTTCTGTAGAGTGTCCTTTACTAAGCAGATGCCTAGTTCATGTGTTTGTAACACCGTCACCACTTTGGCCAAAGAGCTCTTCGAGTTAATCCAAGATGGCTTGTAAGTGCATTTTTATTTGTTCAGGGAAGAAGATATAAAATGTTTATAGATTATTATTGGTCTGCCAAAGACAGCTAAATAATTCATAAGAATATTTATAAATAGCTTAGTATCCATAGATACTTGTATTTAGTGGATGTAATTTGGCCCTTAAAGATCATACAGTTAATGGTGGTTTGTTGGTTTGGGGTTTTTTTTTCCTCCTAATTGCTTGCTTAACTTGCTTTTGCTTTTTTGCTACATGGTAAAGGAAAATATGTCATAGCCTGGACAGTGAGGCAACTTTTACAGCATTTTTGATTTATTCTGGAAACATGAATAGGAAGCAACTCTTTCAAGGCTTTGTATCTATTTGTCAACTATTTAAGGCCAA
Source organism: Himantopus leucocephalus (assembly GCA_003993805.1). Lineage (NCBI taxonomy): Eukaryota > Metazoa > Chordata > Aves > Charadriiformes > Recurvirostridae > Himantopus > Himantopus leucocephalus. Next base: position 8,180,799 of record RSEF01000002.1, on the reverse strand, counting down.
GTACACAGGGTTAAATTTTATCTCTGAAGTCAGCATGACTGACTTGCTGTTGAACCACAAGAATGTTTCTCGAATGCAAAAATGCCTCTTCCTTCGTTTTTTTCCTCAGTAGTCAGTTCTCTACAAACATTAATACTGAGTATTAGCAGTAAGTTACATATTAACTTTTTTCTTTACTCCTAAAAAGAAAAAAAATAGGCAACAAAGTTAAAAGTGCCTAAAGGAATTTTCACCTGGTCTTTTAAATTGCACAACGTGTTAATAGGTTGTAAATATTTGCTGTGAAAATAGCACACACCTTTCCTGCAGGCAGTCATCGTTTATGTCAGGTTTGTTTCCCGTGTGTTGGGTAAGCTGCCGCTTGCTTTTTGTTGCGGAGAACAGCTCCAGTATTTGTTGCTGTGGGAATATTATTAACACTTTAATTTCTACAGGCGTTCTTCATACCTGCCTCTACCTAACACCTGGGTAAACAGCAGATTAAGTTAAGCACATCACCCTTATCCGTAACATTATTTTTTTCCCCCAGTAATCGCGCATGGCTTCACTAGAAGTGAATCTGCTAGGATTAGAAATGGTTTCATGGTATCCTTGGCCTATAAAAGCTCGGTAGAGAACAGAGCAACGGTGCTTTGCTAGGCCGTGAGTGCCCCTTCCCCGCCTCACGGGATGGAGCTCGGCGAGATCCGGGCCGCCTCCGCCACCTGAGGGAACCCAGCCGGGCACCGGCTAGAGGAGGAAAAACTTCCTCCAGGCACCCCAGACCGCCGCTTCACGCTAGGAAAAGGCTGGAGATGGCCGGGTACCATCCTGCCTCGCCGCGGCGAGCTACGCCATGGAACACCCCCTCCCCTCACCGCCGGGCGCGCTCTCCCTTTCCCACAATCCTCTGCGGCAGCAGCATCCGCCCGTCCTGGCGGCGGGCTCCCGCGCTCATCCATCGTTCGGCCGATCGGCTGCTTCCCCCTCGCCGCCTGTTGCTAGGCAGGTCCGGACGCAGCTGCCGCGATTTCCTGCCCGTTCAGAGGCGGCCGGTGGCGGCGGGACGCGGCGTCCAGCCTGTCCCGTCCCCCCTCCCCCGGCTATGGAGGGTGACAAGGTGAGGGCCCGCTGGGAAGCGGTCGGGGGTCCGGGGAGCCGGGCGGGCCTGCCGGCGCCGCCCAGGCCCGACTTCTGCGGGCAGCGCGCGAGGGGCCGTCCCGCCTCGCCCCTTTCCCCCCGCTGCAGGAGGGCCCTCAGGAGGTGCCGGGGGCGGTGGCAGCGGGGCACGGCCGCCGCCCGGCTTGGCTTGTTCATCTGCTCGGCCCCGCTGGTCCCGGCTCTTTATGCCTTAGGTGCCTTGGAGCCTGCCAAAGCCGTCCCCTCACCCGGCCGCCGCTCGCTGCCGCCACTCGTGTCCCCTGTCGTTGAATAAGCCAGGGAATCTGAGGGGGCAAAGGTAGGAAACAGCCCCAGTGTTTCTTCTGCTGGCCCTGGGAACCCCCATGGCATTCCTGTGACAGCGCAAGTCGTCTTGTTTTGTCAGCGCGCCGATGTAAGTCTCACCAAAGCAGTGGTAGTGAGGAAGTCCTTATGGGTCTAGCAGAAGGATGAGGCCATATCGGCCATGGACCTTTCTGCAGAAGAGGATGGGTGGTTTATGAAAACTTCCAAAGCTGTTAATGTTTCAGATTGTAGACAAATATATTTAATAATTGATACTCCTGTAACCGCTAATTGTTTAGTTCTTTAGGAACCCACACGACTTTTGCATGATGGTGTTAAATTATGGAAAGTTTGTAGAGTTCCAAAATAAAGGAAACAAAACCACATGGACATACTAACATCAATTATTGTGTTACGTATTCACTTGAAAAAGCAGAAGTATCAAATCACTTTTATTACTGTTGTGTGAATCTGGGTTTTACAGCTAATTAATTTGTGGTCGTGCTGAATAGAAAATGGAGTAGGAAATAGAGTGGCTGGGCTGGGTATGAGAAGTAGCGTGTTAGGACCACTCTAAAAACTTCCATTCGGATATCACTTCAGTAACTGGTACATCAATAACCTCCTTACTGAAAAGAGGTGAGTTAGTCAATTGTGATGGAAAGTTAAACTTGGACCAAAAATTTTTCAGGTGTGTTTGTATAAGACTGCCAACGACCCAGAGGCAGTTGTACTAACGGCCACACTGTATGAGCAAGTCTCCTTTTGCTGTTTCTTTTCTGTCAAATCAAGTCCATCACTTGTGCTGGTTACCTATTTGAGGACTCGCAAATAGTCAAATCGTATCAGAAATAAGAAAGATAAATATTTATATGTAAAAAAATAAAGTACTTTTCTTTGGCTTAAAGACTACAGACATTTTACTGTTTTTCTGTTTTTTTTTTCTTTAGAGTCCTAGTTAACTGGGTTCTTTACTTAGTTAAAACTTAAGTATTTAAGTTCTGAAAACTTCCAGTTTTTCTAGGTTGTGAGTGAAGAAACCCCTCTTGATCTCTCTTAAAGGGTTTATCTAAAGTAACAAGGTCTCTTGTTCCACTAACTTCATAAGGCATTGTACTTATTGTTTAGTTTAAAGGACAGATTCTTAACTGTTAAAAATTTTCATAGCACTTTTTGAGTTCAGTAAATCTATGGCATTTTATGTCAGCTGATGAGCTTCCCATCCTCTCAGGTGGATGAATTGAGTTAAACCCCAGTGTGGTTTAAATAACTAATCTTAATCTGGATTTAAGTTAGTATATAAGGTCTTCTAAATTAGCAGACAGGTGAGAAACCTCAATAAATCATTGTGAAGTTTGTTTTAAAGATTTCTTTTTGTGTGTATGATTCCTCTACTTACAGAGGGACAGTGGTCTCAAAGGTATTAAGTTTCTTTAAGCTTTATAAAAGATCTTTCTTTTTCTATTTGTTTGTTTGTTAATCTCCTGCAAAAGCAGAGAATTAAATGGAAAATCATCGTATGTAAAAGTAACAGATTCTAGTGGTGGTGGAGACATGAAAACTGCAGACCCCAGAAAACTGGCAGATACACCTTTTTGGGCACCAGAGAATAATCTCTAAATGTTTGCTGCATGCTTTTTGCCTCAGCTTTGAAATAAATCTCAAACTACCTTATCTGATATTGTCTATTGGTTATGTTGGTTTTAGGCTATTAACATCATTAGCATTCTTTCTGTCTTTGCTCATATGTACCTAAGTATTGTCTAAAACCAAAACAACCGTATATATTACGGATTTTTAAATAGGTTACTATATGAGACTATAATACAGCATTGTTCTCTTCCCATCCATATCCTTCCTTGCAGCTTACCCTTACACAAGTTCTGTTGAGTTTCTTAGGCTTTGTTAAAAATTTTACTCAAGAAAACTATCAACTTTGGTTTTGCTTTCTCATCTGACTTTCTGCAGTAGTGTTTGTACTTTTTCACCTTTTTTAAGGATCAGAAGAAAATACAACTTAAAGGGCACTTTCGTTTTGTTACAAAGGCTGCTTTCTTCATACTTCTGATTGACTTTAGATGAAGTTTACTAGTTTACAATCTTCTATAAAATCTAAGTTTGAAAAGACAAGAATTTTTTCATGCAGAATAATTAAAAAATTAAAATATAGTACTAAAATGCTGCTTCCATATAATAAATTAGCAAAAAATGGGCAGCATATGTTTATTTTCATCCACCAGTGCAGCTCATCATTTAAATATTTATTAGTGACTATTTTGTTAACCTTTACCAAGTGTAAATTTGAGAGTAAGTGTAGCCTGATGATGTCACTTTGAATATAGTCCTCATCCTTCAATGAACTGGTTAAAAATAATCAAGAGATTAGTGAACTCAGACAATATGATTTTTTTAGTTTAGCCAAGTAGTTAAGTGCAGTAGTAACTCTGCAAATGACGGTAGAAGAAATATAACCTATTTAACTAGGGAGAAGACTAGTGAAACGATGTCCATGTATACTCTGATCGTTTTCATGATCCTTTTACTTTTTTCTTCAGTGCTACATACAAGTATATCATATGGCAGTCAACTTACACATGTAATCTGAATCATTTTAAAATATTAAGTGACAGTTGATTGAAAAATAGTGCCAGCATTTTTTGAGATGTGTGTAATTACTAAATCAGAAGCTTCCTTGCTAACTAACTATTAGCAATCTAACTATTCTTAACTTTTATTTTTTAAAAGTCCAATAAAAATGTGTTCTGGCTATGCCAGATGCCTGCTGCTGAAAAAAAAAAAAAGGATTAAATTTGTCATGGTATTTTTAGATTTACTACTTGTCCATGTTAGTTATCCCCTGAAATGTTCTTATAGCTGAGTTTGGGGCAGCTCAAATGGCATGTCTAAGAGGAAGATACTGTCTTTACTCTTTGCCACGAGAATGGGTTCTGTGAGTGATTCTGCAGAAAAAGGATCTGGGGATCCTGGTGGACAGAAACTGTAACGTAAGTCATCAGAGTGCTCTTCAGGTGGTTATGATTAAAGACATACTGGTTATGTGTGTCATGAAGACCATAGGTAACAGGCGTAGGGAAGACTGTTCTCTACTGGGCACTCTTGAGGCCCTGTCTGCAGTACTATGTCTGGTTTTAGGGCCCCTGGTACTAAAGAGATTCCAGAGGGAGGCACTGAGATGGCTATGGGGCTGGAGCCCTGATGTATGTGGGAAGGAGGCTAAGGAGCAGTTTAGGCTAGAGAAAAGAAAGCTAACAGGGGATCTAACTGCTATCTTCAAGTATGTACAGAGGATCTGTGGAAAAGAGGGAGTATAAGAAAACATTTTCAAATGAGAGCCATCAAACCTGAAAACCAGGTTGCCCAGACAAACTCCAACCTCAGAGATATTAAAACCTCACCTGAATAAATTCCTGACCAGGACTTATTTTGAAGTTAGATCTAACAGAGCCAGAGGTTGAACCTAATGATATTGACACCTTCATTGCTTTCCAAAAGTGGCCTGACTGTGTGTACCCATTTGCTCTGTAACATAGTTGAATGGCTATCATTGGAAGGGCAATTTCAGTCTTTATGAAGGGCCACACTATCATCCACCATAGACACTGATCTCAAAACTGGTTACCATGTGTATACAGAGCTGGATAACCCAGTAGAAGTCTGAGCTTCAGGCTTCTTCCGGGTCCAGTCAGATCAGGTACACTGTAAGTATACACATTAAGGCTAAATCAAATTAATGTTTACATAACAAAATTCAGTGGTACTTACCATATATACCTTGATCCTTTCCTTTGAAAACTATTTTGTAAGGGATTTACTTCTCATTGCAAATTGATTGCTCAGTCTTTTGCTGTCTTTTCTATTCTAGAGAAGAACCAGAGAAGATACTTGGAAATCAGAAGAACTTAGGAAACATCTTAGGGTATATTTTATTTTATTTCTATTATTTTTGATGTTAAGTTACTTTACAGCAATGGAATTTATTAACAGTCTAAACATAGAAGGTTGACTGCTTGTTCTGCTAGACAGTAGCTCTTTAAGGCTTTTTGGTACGCCAGGCACTTTAAATCTGCACCACTGAATACAAACAGTACGGGTCTTTAATGTGTAGTTGTTAAATTTCTTGCTACAGCTGACTGTTCTGGAATCTGTCCAGTCCAACTGTGTCCGGAGACTGGCCCACTCAACTGTGTCTAGCTACACAAGTCACATAAGATTACTCTACAGATTTCTTAATTAGGTAAATAGAACAAATACCATTGTTGTGGTAGTCACACAGCACACAATGGGGTCTGATTTGCTGGCTGCCCAAATCCAAGCTACAGCTCTGCTTTATATATACTTGTTAAGTTTCCTACATGTATATTATGTATTGCATTTGTTATCATCTATCATTTTTGTCATGCGCTTTTAAACTGGTTAAGTACTTTATTCACTGGTCAAATGGGCATTCAGGTTCCAGTCAGTAACACCACTGATGTTTGTATTACTTTTGCACTATATTTTTTTAAAAGCTGTTTTCCAATATGGGTCTTCTTTTCTATGTCTTGTGCAGATCTTCATGAGTTCTTTGATAAACTAAAGCATCCTAGTTGTTCATTGATTACCTGGTTTCTACTACCTAGCTCTCCGTTATTTCAGTACCAGTGCTGCAGTATTCGTACTCTGTATTTTTTAGACATTCAGTAACATTTCCACTACTTCCATGTGGGCTTAAGCTAACAAATTTGAGTTGAAATATTTAAGTTGAAATACTTTAATTCCAACAGAAGTGGTGTGGTTGGACTTTCATTTCTGTGAAACGGATGGATGAAGTTTAATTCACTTTATTCATTGACTGTAATCAAAGCAAGTGCTGTTTGTTCTGCATTGAGTAAATAGCTGAAATCACGGATATAGTGAAATCAGTGGGAGTTGTGCTACTTGCTTCAGGAAGGTTAAAATAGAATCTCTTATGGCTTTAGAAAAATATAAGAATAGCTGCATCCTCAAGGGATATAGGCCAAAAACTTTCTTTCACCGTCTTTATATGCTGCTTTCTGTTCAAGTAAAAGCTAATCTTATATTCTAAAGGCAGCTGCAGGATGCCCAGTTATCTATCATTATTGTTTATAGCTGTAAGGTATTTCACAAGATGGCACGGTTTCTGTCTACATGAGCTAACAGCTTTAAGATGCTTAGTTAATTTTTCAACCTAACTCTAAAGAGAATGCACAGTTCCACAGTAAATTTTCTTTTTTTACCAAATTCTTTTCAAATACATTGAAAATGCAGCTAATTATTTTATTTATTAGTTCTTTTTACAATAACTACAGACATAATGTTAGCAATTTTACAAAGTAAGCCTAGAAATATATCAGCATTTTAATACTGTTTGGGAAATTAAATTCATAGTTAGCAATGCACTATTTTTTTTTCACTTGAATACGCTATATCTAAATAGATTGCTGAATTATAATAGAATTTTTATTTTTTTTTTATTTCAGGCATCACAGCCAGATAGTCAAAATGAAGACCAAAAGCACAGAGAAAAGAAACTGCAGAAAGAGAAGTCTATTCATGACATAGACACTCATAAACATGAACGCAAAGACAGAGGGAAGAGTAAGGAAAGAACGAGAGAGAGGTTTAAATCTGGTGAAAGAGATGGGGATAAAGTAAGAGAGAGAGAAAGGGGAAAAGAGCACCAGAGAGAAGGAGACCGAGAGAGATACAAAGATAAGCTTCAAGAATCAAGTTTGGAGAAGGAAAAATACCGTGTACCAAAAGATAAAGACAGGGAGAGCAATAGAGAACGAGACAAAAAGCATAAAAGACATGAGATAAAGCAAATAGATACAGAAAATAATCTGAAATCATTTGAAGAAAGAGATAAAGAACATCACAGAAGAAGAGAAAGCAGGCATCATTTAGGTAATGATGGTAATTTAGGTTGCTTTGGGTTGCTGTTGCACTTTTAAATATTTCATATTTAGATAGAAATACTCTGAAAATATACCCCATCTGTACAGAGAGGATAAAGACAGGCAGGTGTGAGTACCTACTGAAATGCATATCTTTATAGAATCTTGTGGTAACCTTGTTCTATTTTGGTGCTTTTAAAAATTTTGGTGCTTGTTTCCTCTGAAGAGAGGGTGAATGTCACTGGTTTTTTTGGTCACTTGACTTGAAAAGCATAAGTACCTTCCTGCCTAGACATTCTCTATTGAGTTTGAGTCCCCAAGTTTCAGGGTGTTTGCTGAAGTTAGTAGCATGTGTCATTACTCTTACCATTACCTGAGACAATTGAGAACAGAGGGATTCATTAGGAAAGAAAAAGGAGTAACCAACTTTGGAGAGAGAATTTCAACAGAATATTAATTTATTTATAGAAGGCTCTTATATTTTAGAAAACCCACATCACTGAAATACTATTTTCTACATGCTAGATTTAATTACGTCCAGAGTTTGAGTACAATAGATTTTTTTCATTAATTTATACATATATTTTCCAGAGCAGGAGAAAACAAGAAGCGAAGAGCAAGAAAGAAGACACACAGAAAAGAAGGTAAAGGAAGGGAAAGGAATGAAGTGTTTCATAATGGAATAAGATAAAATTGTAGAATAATGAAGAAACTGGATCAGACTCCAGTTCCCCAAAAATCCAAGAGATGCATAGATGGTAAGGTCCACACAAGTGTACAAAACACACAGCAACAAAATATATCCCAGCCATTTGATTTTAAGGACATACCTCATTCTTTTTTTTAAGAAAAAGTAAAATAAAATTTGCTTTATTTTTGTACAGCTACATCAAAATTTTCCATCTGCTAATTATGCCTTCATTACAAGGATTCTGGTAAATATACATCCTATTTTATGTTAGACCACCTAGTAAACAAAGAATTGTTTTTTTTTTTGTGCAGAACACATAATCCAAAGAATTTTCTGTAGCAGAATATGCGATGTCCCAGAAGAAATATCAGAATCTCAAGTGATACGATAATTTGAAACTTGCCATCGTAAGAGATTAAAAAAAAAATGGCTGGAAGATCCACATGACAGAAGGAGAATAGGCACTTACAAATCGATCATTCTAATGGCCAAAATTGCGTAGATTTGTGAAGATAAAACAGGCTTGGAGAGCTTTCTAACTCTTTAATGTTATTTTTGTCTTTACAGGATAAGGATACTAAAAAAAGCATTGACAAATTTTTAGCCTACAAAGTTGAAGAAGGTGAACATGTACACAAGTTACAGAAAGATCAAGAGTTGGATAAAGAGGGAGAAAGAAGACACAGAGAAAAAAAAGAACATTCTGTTGGGCCAGGAAAAGAGATGCTCTCAAAAGAGAGAAGTCATAAACGTTATGAAAAGGAAGAAAAACATAAATTAAAGAGATCTAAAGAGGGATCTTCCCATGGAGACAGGGAAGGGCAACCAGCAGAAACTACTGAGAGAATAAGAAGTAGAGAAAATGAAACAAAGAAGCATGATCTAAGGGTTAGTTTTTTTAAGACTTTAAAACATTACTTTTTAACTTGCTTTAATTGCTGATATGTCATCATTGATAAGGTGAATAATAAAAATACTAGGATTGTAAGTCAACATTTTCTGAAATTTGAGGCTAAAGTGGTAGATTAAAATACTACATCTGCATTTAGGTATCCTAAGCCAGAGCTGATTTCTTCTATGAAATTTGAAGTAGAAACTTGTCTTTATGTTAGAAACGTCTTTTATTCATAAAATTATTTATTACTATAACTTTTAAAATTTTTACTAACACTTTGAAGTGGATATGAGATTAGGCTAGAGGTCCATTAAAATGCAGTGGCTGCCTTTATAGAAAATATATATAGTTTTAATAAAAGCTATTTTCAATGTTGCCTGTAAAGGGAGCATGGTTATCTAACTCACAAGTAGGCACGTGAGTATAGATCCCTTATATTTATGTTTTTTGCCTCTACTTTTGAAGCCATAGAATATCTTTTATGTTTCTAATACAGAGCATGATGTTATATCCTAAAGACATAATCAAAACTTTGACATTTTAAAATTATTTTTATAATACAAGTACTCATTCTACAAGAAGGAGTGAAGAAATATATAGTAATTTGTAACACTTAAAATCAGGTAAGTTTTGTGGAACATAGAACCATTCAGATGGTCTAGGGTAGTTTCTTCTCCTGCCTGAAGAGTGAAAGTGTACAAGCTTCTCAAAGAAAAGTTCAGAAATACATTTTCTAGTGAAAATACTAGGCATCTTCAGTGTAGGGGCCTACCACACGTGATTCCTGTAACGGACTTTCTGCAGCAGAATTCAAAAGTCTATCAGGAGCTTGCTCAAGTTTTGTCTTACTTGGAAATTTACTCAAGTAGCTGTTACAGAATATACACACTGATGCTGATGCTTCTGTCTCAGAGTTATGTTTCTTTTTCTGATGTTCACAGATACAGAAAAGCACCTTTATCTTAAACAATCTATTGAATACATTTCCAAACTTAGGCAAACCTTCATAATATAGAATTTAAGAGTCAAGTCCCTATACTGGGGTTTAAAAGTGCCTGAGACTTCTCTGTCCCTGGGTCCAACTGGTGTGAATTGTTACAGTCGATACCGTTAAAATCTCATTCTTTGAAACAGGCCGGCCACAGCTTACTGAGGTCTGCCCTTGGGCCCTATAACCCCTAGGTTATAGCCTAGGTCAGCCATGCCTAGGGGTTATTTAGAAAAGTGCTCTGGGCTCACAATTTAAGCAGTATACACTGAGCCCAGAGCACTTTTAACCATTGTTACTAATGCAGTAATGTGAAGGTATCCTATAAAAAAGCGGGAATTTACTCTGGTAAAGCATTATAAGGTTTTGTTAAAGAAAGGAATAGACTCAAGATCCTTTCTTGTTTCCTTTCTGAAATGCATTGCAGAAGGGGATGTAGCTAAACTTCACTCCCAAGTATTTAATATTGTCAGGAGAAGCTCATATTATGTGTATAGCATATGTTTTACGGGTGTTTATTTTCTTTAGCTTTACATATCTGTAAGGAGAAGATTATTCTGATGTTAGTTCATACACAGAACTTCTTACAAATGATGATGCATAAAAAATAGTATGTGTCATTGAAATAATTCATTAGAAACCTTTCTTACTGTTTAATATTACTACTACTAATACAGGTTCATATACCTATTTCCTCCCCGCATTTCTGACACAAGAATATTGTGACTTCTTTTCCAGAACAGTGAATACAAAAAAGAGGAGAGGATTCAAGGAGAAATGAGCCATCAACATGCAAGGTAAACTCAGATAATAAAAATAAGTATATACTGTATGGTATCTACTACCATAGATGAATGAATTCTTGATCAATTCTTTTTTTCCTACCCTGGGACAGCAAGACATATTTTGCAGTCCTTGCAAACCACATATATATTAATCTGGGCACTTAGTTTGGGAGACAGAAATGCTGTATTGTACCACCTGGAAATTCACTATGCAGTCACGTGGTCAGATGCAAGGTTTATGATGAACTACATAGGACTCTCTTACATTGTTTATTTTAATTTGAATTTCTCTACTTAGTTCCTGCTCTGGATAGCATCTAAAACATTAGATATATATAGCAAGTTTACTGTTGTATGTGAAATGGAAAGGTCCAGGTCATCCTCAGTAGGATCAGTAAAATTTCAGGATGATATTTCTAAGTTTTGTTACTAACCAATATAAAATCTTACAGAAGTTCCCTAGATATTGTAGTTCTCTTTGCATTCTTTAATGCTTCAGCCATGTGAAATTCCTATACAACTTTCTGAAGTATAACTCTCCAGATATGTTGTCAGTCACAATTCTCATTCTTAAACCCTAGTTTAGCTTCCTAGCTAAATAGAAGGCTGCTGTGCTGGCTTCTGGGGACGCTGACAGAGGTAGTGAAGTCACTGCCACTATTGGCTAAGTATTACTACCGTTTCTTAAGCATGGGACAGATCACTTAGTTGTAGCGATTTTGTCATTGTGGAAGAGAATTCCTGTACAAAAGATGAAAATTAAATACTTCAGAATACACATGTTGGGATGCTTCCTAGCAGCAGCACTCAACTGTGTCAAGCAGTGCCAAATATACAGGTTATATTTTGAAGCTGTTGCTGATGGGGTGTTGTGGGGGAGTCATTGCTTGTGCATAGATGGGAAAATGGAGTCAGCCCTTTCTGAATGGCAAGGAAGGCAATATGGTTTATTGGGATGTCCCAAAACCCTGGTTCAGCTTCAAGCACTGTCAACATTGAATCATTCTGATTTGTTATGAGAGGTTCCAGCCCAAATTTTTATTTATATTGTTGCATTTTCTTATGTTTGTCAGTCCCAACAGCAGTATATATGAATACTCTCTTACTTAAGAAGTCAGAACATTCTCTTCTTGAAGTCCAATACTCTACTTATAACATAATCAAATAGATTGTTAAGGAGCAGAGCTGGTTGTTGATTTTCTCGTGCACGCTGACCCTGATTCTATTGTCCTCATAAATAAAATCCCTGAATGAAAGACCAGGTTTGAATGTCAGCGTGATTTATGGCTCTAGAGCACATTACACCAACCTGATCTTGATCTCCAGTTTGCTGCAGACATTAATACAACTAATAGATGTGTGGGTTTGATAGGTTTTTTCCTCCTTACTTTTTCTTCCATTTTGATGCAACTATAGGCATTAAATTTGTACAAGGTTTTTGCAGTTCTTAGATGATTAATCACTTGGCTTTTTCATTATCATTTCATATCATAAATAGAGATCTATAACAGTGTTTGTAGAAATATTTCAGTTTATTGGAAATTTTCAGGAAAAAAGACTTATTTTTTTTAAAATAGCAACAACAAAAAAAAAACTGAAAAGAAAACCAAAACAAAGCTAGTGCTTTCTTCTGAGTTAACCAATAAGATTGATGTTCTCTTTTTCAATAGGACTGTAAGAGACAAAGGAAAACTCATTGAAAAAGAGGAAAGAGACACAAGACAAGAGGTAAAACTGGTTTTGGAACTTAGAATGTTGTGTTTTTCTTGGGATTAATAACAATTACAATATGTATTTCAATATAATGCCATTCTAAGATGAGAGAAGATTTGTGTAATATTCATCTTCAGCTCTCTCCTAACCTCTGTTTCTGGATACAGTATTAGAAAGTTGTTTAATTCTGTATAAATTTGTGAAGTGTTGAAGGTAGCCATCTATTGAACTGTATTTCAATATCTTCTATGCTTGAAAAAATATTTCTCAGTAAGCGGAAACAGTTTAGATGTGTAATACAAATCATCTACAAATAATTTACACATACCCAAAGTATATTATTTCTTTCTATAAACAGCTGACATAGGCAAATAATATGTAGTGTGAACCAAGTAAAATGCTGCTAGCAATGTAATTCATATATGTTCCTTAAAACAGTTGCTGTAAGAAAGAGGAGAGTACTCTTATATGTTTAAGTTGACAGGGGCAGACAGAACCAAGTTTTCAGCAAGTCTGAAGTGCAAGCTGTAAAAACGACATTTATTTGTTCCAGTCTGTACAGATACAGCCTAACTTTACCATGAAAAGTTTTAAAATATTTTGTCATATTTTCAACCATTCATAACCATCCCCCAAAATCTAAATTCTGTTTTGGAATGTTGTAGGATTATGGTCCTAATCTAGGAAAAAGTAGTAGAACCTAATGAAAACTTCCTTTTCCATATTCTCATGTTATGGGCAGCCGTGTGTCTTTCAAACCCATACTAACTTCTATTAAAACCTGGCTGTTTTCATGCCAGAAGGACTTCTCTTTCAAGGATGTTCTAAGACCTCAGTTTACTCTTTTCTTCTAATTTCCATTATGTTTCCGTTATTCTTGGTTTAGTGCTAGCATTTGGCTCAAGTACTTTTTCAGGGTTTTCTTCCACTAGTGAGCTTATAGAAAGCATGTTTGTCTCTTCTCTGGCTTAATTTTGCTGACCTATGCAAGCCAAATTCATCATTCCTCTCATTATTCTAGCAGCTGTCTCTTTGTTCCAATTTGCATTAATTTTTCTTGAATAAGGGTGACCAGAGTTGGACACAGTACTGAGTGTGAATTTTCATCAGTGCCTTGTGTAATACTTCACATGACATAAATACATATCTGTTCCTGAAAAAAGTAGCTTTCTGACATATTCTTAGATTTAATCTGCACGGCTCTTACCACTGTGGCCCACAGTCATCCTGGATCAACTAATACGTTCAAACTGTTCTCTTCCTCTGTTGTTTCCAACAGCTGAGGTTCCAGGTAGCAGCTGGCATTGATGCTAATCAAAGGCCCAGATTCAGCTCACCTTTAGGTGTGAATTGTCTGTGGTGAGGACCTAGATTTCCCTAAATTTCCTTTGTAGTTTGTGGAGAGAAATAGGCAGTTCAGTCCTTTTATATTTGGTCTTGTTTTCCGTTATCTTCTCTGTCTTCATTGGCAATAGGAGGCAACCTAGGAGGGCGAGATCCCTACTTAAGACCTGACTCAACAGGGATAATGAAATCAAATTCCATGTGTTTTGTGCTTTATGCTATTGAATTTCTTCATATATTTGTTACTCCAAATGCCACAGTCATGCAGGTATTCCAGCATGACTTCCTAATCCTGCTTTGTATTGACCATATATTCTTCATATATTGTTTAAAGTTGGAACCTAGCTGTGATGGGATGATTCTGATTTCCTGTGAGAATGCAGGAGGTTCTTATGAGGATGGTAAGATTTTGACAACTACTGACACGTGGAGGTTTTTAGTGTGTAAAAACTACATATGTAACAGATGCAATGTTATAAGCACCTGTGTTATTAATAAAAATGACATCAGTATAGGCATATTCAGAGATGATTATAGTAAGGTAATACAGACTATAACCATCTTTATGGGTGTACTATTAAGTGTATCTTTGTCTAAATGGAATAAGGATTTTTAAAAAATTCTAAATTAATTAGTTATTGCTGGATACCTGCAACCTTGCAGGCAGAACAAATCGGGGAAATTTTGGCCAGTTTTGGCCAGTTTTGCCTGGATGGACAACCTGACTAATATAACTTATTCTCGATCCAAAACTTGATCTGAGAGATGACAAAAAGCTGCAACCAGAAGGTCTGAAGTACTGAATTCCTAATTCTAGGAGTCTGATGACTCTGAAAAGTAAGGTATCCATAGAAGCTGTTTACTGCTATGTAATGTTCTTAATACTTTTGAAAGTACTACATTCTGTGAAAACTAGGTAGCTCTGTCTCTTCAAGGGTCCTGAAAGCATCAAAAGCGTGCATAACTTGGTGTTTGACAACCAGCTGCTATCCTTTGGTTGTAAATGTGGAAGGAGGTAATAGGTGTGCTATTATGGTAGACAATTTTCACAAAACCTCACTTTTATTTCCCCTTTTGAAATCTGTTGAAAACCCTTACACATGGATAATTTAGTCTATGACTTTGAAGAGGCTATTGAAGGAAGCACTGAAGATTGGATAGATCGGTGTGTGTTGTTTTAAGCTTTATGTTTGTTTGGGGTACATGTTGGGGTAATTAAATAGCTTTAATCAAGTTCAGTAAGTGAGAGAAAGGCAATGTCTTTGAAGTTATTTCAGGGATGCCATAAATCATATTCCATGTAAATACGGTAGAGCATTCAACATTACCAAAATTATTTATGCCTAAAAATATCTTATTTTCCTGTTATGTCCGTGTATCTGTTTTCCTGGTTCCAACATCTGCACTATTTTATTAACAGATTGAGTCCCCCAGTATAACTTGGGTATAGGGATAATTTTGTGTAATCCTCGAAAAAGTAGAACAGTCTTATTTTGTTGTTACATCATCATAAAAGCTGCTCTATACTATGGAAATTATAGGCAACATAGCATTTTTTTTTGTCTTTCCCAGTAAACTTACTGGTGGGAAACCAGTTGGTCTCCCCAAAATAGGGTTGAGTTCTGTTTTGTCTTCCTGTATTATTATTTTAAGTCAATAATTATCACTTGATAATATGCTTTTATTTATTTATATTTCTAAGCTGAATTCATTGTATGTTTGCTTGAAAATGTAGAAATATCTGAGAACATCTATATTTACGCTAAGATTTGGCAGATAAAGATTTAATTTTTTTATAAGATTATTTACCTGTTTCATTTATTTTTCTGGTTTAGGAAATGAAAGATACACACATCTATAATTCAGACACAGGATTAGATAACTTTTCAGCAAATTATGAAGATGATTTTGAAGTAAGTAAAAGCATACAATTGTCCTTTTGAAGTAATTCATAAGCATCAAAATAGTGATTAACTTTATTCACAGAAATAAAAATTACAATTACAGGATGTTACATGGTTTTTACTTATTCTTTTTTGGTGAAGGTGACCTTAACTTGGCTAACAGTAGATAATAACTAACTAAAAGGTTATCTCGAAACACTATGCTATGTATATACTTAGTTTTCATTGGCATTTGGAACCAACTTCTGCTTTTGAGTTCAAGTCTTCACAAGAATCTCTTTCTGTCTTTCTGAATTTCAATTATGGAAATGATTTTCTGCGAAAAATGCTGATTTTTTAAAAAATAATGGTAGCAAATAATCAATTTCAGGAGAAAAAAAAGCCTCATTGTTTTTCACTGCAAAAATATCATAGAAAAAAGTATTGACATACATCAGTCCCTTCACTAATTTGTTTAACTGAACTCTCTTACTTTTAGCTCTCTTTTGTTTACTTTAAAATTATTAATATAGAAGAGTGCGTTGAATGTGCTTTCATCAGTCGCTGAACCAGCTACGTCTTGGTTCAGTGAAACTAGAATTCATCTCCGCTTACATTAGGAGTGATGTCCACTGTTGAGCTGTTCACTATAGTAGCCCTTTGCCGTTCAGTGGAGAGAAATGAGCACGTTTATGACTTGTTGATATGATTTGTGTTAGGTGATTATTTTAGCATGAGATGAATTGTCTTAGTTAAGATAATTATTAAGGTATGCGCCTTGTGCATGGACTTGCAAACAGATAGTGTGGTAGTTAGGTAAATTTGAGCCTGCCATTGAAGGGCAGCTTGAATTAAAACTATCAAATAAACAACTTCATACATTTATGAAGCACCTATGTCACTGAATCTGTCACTTTATTCCTTTAAAGAACACATAATTCATCTAAACATATAATTTCTACTCTAGGATCTTTAAAAAAGCCAAAAAGGAATCTATTTTGGGTGCTGAAGAACAACACTGTGGGATTGTCTTCTCTTGATTAAAATTACTGCACAATCAAGACATGCCATTTTCTTTCTATCAAACAGTTATTTTAAAATGCCTTTCAGTCAGAGGATTTATAGCCATCTGTATGATAATTTTATTTTTATTTTGACAGTATTTTATAGTTTCTTAAAAAAGATCTTGAAAAATACATCTATAATCTATGTTTATTAGTTATTGAAAGTCCTGTTACTTTTAAAGGATTATGAAGATGATTTTGATGATGATGAAGACAAAAGTGGTGAAGAAAGAGATGCAGAAGAAAACCTAAGAGAGATTTCATTTTCCAGAACATCAGAAATTGAAGAAATTCATAGAGCAATTAGTGCAGAAAATGATAGAATTTGTACTTCACTGCCAAAGAAAATTGAAAATGTAAAAAAGGAACCAATCATGGGTATGTGACTAGATACCAGTCTTTTTTTATTAAATGTATGAGTAACGCATACAACTTTGGAGTAAACAGGCCACTTTTTCTAGAAGTCTGCAGAAATCTGGTCCTCTGGATGAGTCACTTAGGTTTGTGGGTAAGTACTGTAACTTTCACATTGCTAAAGAATGATTCAGCGGCATTACTAATCATTTAAAATGTGAAGTATAAAAATTCACAGACTGACATTTAATATGTCTTGTTTTGGGTACAAGGAGGATATGAGAGTCTGGATTTTGAAAACTGGAGGAGTGCTAGAACAGTTTGGGGCTTCCGGTGACATTAATTCGCCTTTTTCTTTTAAGCAAAGTTGAAGCGACTGCTCTGAGTAAGAAGGCAAGAGAAATACAGATAATAGTTAAATATATAGTTCTATATCACTTTCAAAATTCAGTTTTTTTCTGAAATGTTACTGTGGAATTATTGTCTTGTTTTCAGTTGATCTGATACCTGTGAGTGCCAGATCTACTTCTTTAACTAACTACAGCTGTGGTTCTCCTTTGCTCTCTCCTCTCATGTGAATGTCAGTATGGAATCATTGTGCAAAAGAATTTTAAACAGCTTTTTACTCTAGTTCGTACAAGGTTAGTACAGTCATGGAAGAATAGCATGGAGTTTCTGCAAGTCTTTACAGCATCAATAGATTTTGGGTTAAGTTGTCTTTGCAAGTCAGAACCAGTACACTGTACTACAAACTTCTTCCTGCAGAAGATTTATGCAATTGTTATTATTTTTTCTAACAAACAATATTGAATCAAGAAAATAATTCAATTAATGTTATGGTTCTAATGAACAGGATGGAATTCTAATATAGAATCAGATTTTTAAATTCTGAATTGTAGCACTTACTGCTTTATTGTAAATTATGCAACACTTTTTTGATAAAATTTTGATCTCGTTTGGTTAAAATGGTTGTTGGTCATTTTGGTAATGATTTTTAGAAGTTTAAATGAATTTTACAAGTACTATCTAAATAGGCATTCTTCCTCTGAGGAAGTGAAACACCATTGGTCCTGACTGGAAGTTGGATATTGAGGTCAATTAGCTACCACCTAGACAGGACAGGGAGTAAAATCGACATGACATCAGATATTGTAGTTGTTCCATTAACCGTGGCTTTTAGGGCATCAGTTAAGCTTGTGTTGATGAGTTTCTCCAATAGCTGTAGTGATGAATTCTTGCTTAGAGGTGTAACATGCATGGTGTAGTCTGCATGAATTTGATATGATTTTTAGAATTGGTTATAGAGTGTTTTACTGTACACAGGGGAACAAAGGACCTCCTAATGGCAGGAGAAAGAAAGAGGCACTTTCTTCTAAAATAAAAATTACAATGGCCAGTCATTTTGAATTGATTGATAAAGGACCATAATAAGGGAAAAATGCTGGCCCATTACTGAAGTTAAGCAGCTTATTGTACTGATAACTGTGCTAGAGCACTTTGTGTAATGTGCAGACTAGTAACTTTTAGTAGCTGTGTCATAATAAATCTGTTGCTTTTTAGACTTACCACTTTACATTTTAATGCACTGTAAAATGTGAATTATAACACTAATAATGTTTTATACTATCACAGAAAGGCAATACCCTTCCGTCAGAAACTCTTTTTGTGGAATATTCATGGATTTTCAAATGGCCAACCAAAGACAGAGCAGCCGAAGTATGGCTAGTAAGCAGAAGTAAGTGCATTTTAAATAATCCACACAAAATGGCACAACACTGTGAGATGTAATCTTTTTATTATATTTGAAATATGTGAATTTTATAATCCTGAGACTTTTAGAGGCAAATATTATTTTGTAAGCTAACAATGTTTAGTTCTTAAGAAAACATAATCTACAGGCTTTGCTACATGCCATTTTATAACAGAAATTTATCTATATATCAGTTTATGTGTATCACTTTATTACAGAATGAGTTTCCAAGATTGTCATTTCTTTGCATTACTCTTCAGTCACTTAGTTGGATATTGACTTATAGTACTAAAGAGCAAGCCCTTTATCTGCTCTCAGGGCTCTGCAGAACTGTAATTTCTTGAAATAACCAAGACTATATGGTACATACTGTTGCCAAAATAGCATGTTCCCTTGCAGGGATAACACCAGTTGGTGTAAAAACATGTTATTACTGCTCTAAAATAGATACAGATTTGAGACATCTAAGACAGCTCTGTATTAAAGCAACAAATTGATTCCTGTTTCTTGTGGAACTTGCCAGGAGCTCCAGATTTATCTGAAGCACTGTATAGATCTCCAATTTTCTGTTATATCAATTGGATGCATAAAAGCAAGAATATTACATTTTTTTGATAATACTAGATTCCACTGCTTCTTGGCTGCGTGTCAGTGGCTAACCTTCACATAAGGGAGATTTTATTGTCTAGGCTGTTTAATTCACCCTGCCTGAACTTATATGCCCAAATTTTACACAAGTTCATTGTCTAGGCTTCGTGTCTAGACAGTGGAGACAGATTAGGAAACTCAGGAAGGCATCTCTCTGAAGAATTGCCTTCTGAAATGTTCGTCAGCCTCTACTGATGATGTGCTATGACTGATTATGACTGTATATAACTTTGTGTACATGCTAACAATGTATATAGCCTGTGAAGATAACAGGCATTTTCATGGAAAGAGAAAGGTTTGTGGAGTTTAATGCTGTGGTAATACATTGCTACCAGTGAGTAGACTGAAAGCGTCCCATAAATAACCTGTGGAACTTTGGAGTTGTAAGTATTAATAAGAGGCTTATTAGTTTATTTTAAGGATTTGTCTGCATGTATCATTAAGATTTGTAACTAGGAAGCAACTTCAATACATTTGAATTAGATCTCAGCAATCTGTGCCCTCAATATTTGTGAAGAGCTGGTGCATTAGGAAGTAGAAGTAAAAATAAAATGTGGGTAAGAAAATGCAAGAGATGTCATCAAGCAGCAAAAAGGAGTTGTGAAAATTGTCCTTATGCATAAAGAAAAATACAGCCTAAAATATTGGAAGACAAATTCCAGCTCGTGTTGCTCTGGTTTTTTCCTGTTTCAAAGACTGTCTTACTGAGAAGTAACTGCAACTAGAATATAGATCTGTAAGACTGTTGAGATATGGAATTACTACAGAGCCATAATTGTATCTGGGTTGTATGTACGTTAAGTATATTAAAAAAATCCTGAAAGTGCAAGAGAGAGAAAGGAAGACCACAAACATTTTCTCATTGTCAAGGAATCTGTACTATAGCAAGAGCATGGAATTAACTTGTAAAACATACATCTGTATGTAATTTAAGCAGTTAACTCTTAAAATATCTTAACAGTTTTATGACATTAAAGTAGATAGTTGTGTGAATTGTGACAAAGATTGACTGTCTTTTCATTATCCACACATCCATGCAAGTGGAGTGGTAGGAATCTCTTTGTAGTTGATGGTAATAAGTAATATCACATAAATGTTTTAATATCACATAAATGTTTTTTACTTGTCAGACTAAGATGCAATATATGAAGGTAGACTTGTTTTCCAATTAAGAATAAAAATATAGTTTTATTTGTGAGCAAAGATTAAAAAATTAAGAATTGAGGTAGGCAGAAAGTAAAAGGATTGGGGGAAGCTGGATGAGTTAGTTGAGTTATTTTTTTTATCTTTCCAGCAAGGGAATTTAGGAAGATGGAAAGATTTGGTATTTCATAGGACAAAGAGATTCAGGTATCTCAAATATTGTACAATGTGCTAATCTTATTCAAAAAAAAAAATTCAAGTGGAAAAATACATACTTCAATCCGAGTACTCCTTTTCGTGCCGTTTAGATCAAATCCCATAGTTCAGTAACTGATGGTCTTTGGAGGTCTGCTTTTTGGGGAAGAGGTCAGTATTCATGTCCACAGGTTATTAATAATAAATTCATTTCATGTATATATTTAAAATATTTTTTAGGATTGCTGCTATTGTTATTTGTTTCCCTAGTGATGTAAAGAGGTATGAATTCAGGCAGTCTGTTACCAGTGGAGGTCATTCAAAATACATTTGCGTAAGTCTAACAAAACCAGGACATTGTAGGTGATCTTTATAAAGCATGTACACATATAGGTGATGTAAGTTAATAAAATTAATTTAGGGGACTTAGCCACCATCCTAACTACAGGAAGAAAGAGACATTGTTCTGTTACCTAACAGAACAGCTTTTGAATACTTAGGCAAGATGATCATGCTAGGCTTTGACAGTTTGGGGTTTAATAATAAGCCACATTAAGTTTGCCATTTGCAATCAGTATTGCATTTTCAAATATGATAATTATCTCAGCATAACATTAAATAACAACACGTAACAATATTATATGGACTTCTTTTGATACATTTGTATCTGTCAATTAATTTTGGTACAGCTTCAATTTGCATAGATCAATGGATTGTTAGATCTCTTGTACTGTACAAAATCAGGTGGTTTTTCTTTTCGAATACCAAATATTTGGTATTAACGATTTTTGTGTTTCTCTCTTGTAATTAATTCTAAAGAAAACGGAGTTCAGAACTTCTCCCACTAATTGACCTGGACTTCTCAGTTAGTTTTTCCTTACTGGATTTGCCTCCTGTAAATGAGTACGACATGTATATCAGGAATTTTGGTAAAATGAACACTAAGCAGGTGGGTAATAAATATGTAGTAATATTTAAATCCTGAAAGTGCAGATTCTTGTTCTGGAAAATAATTTTCCTTACAAAAGAAAGTTACTAAAGCTAATAGGACAGTAAAGTAATAAATTAATAATTTTCATCTCTAAGCCTTAATTACCATAAAGCAATGATATCAAAACTTTTGGCCAGACAGGCCACTTCCTTTCTGTATTAAAGAGGACTGTCTCATGTTCCTTCCCCATTTTCTAAAAAACTTTCTGTATGTCTGTGGCTCACTCTGCCAAGTATGCTGGGTTTAGTCTTTATGCATCATGTAAGACATTCTGTATTTTTGCAGTAAGTCTAGAACTCTTGTGTGAAATGTGGTAAAATGTGCATGCCTGTCAAATAGTGACACTGTCAGTATGCTTGGGTCGGAATTTACAAACAGAAGAGGTTGAGCACATCAATTTTAAAATGACTGTTTAAGTTCTATTCAGTTATGTGCTGTCATTCTTGTCTGTGTCACCCATATATTGTTCACTTTATCTTTCTACTTTAGGCATATGTTCAGTGTAATGAGGACAATCTTGAGAGAGACATTCAGACTGAGGAAGTTGAGAAATTGGAGAAATGGACACAGCATCCAGGAGAAAGTGCTCTTGTATCTGGAGGTGAAGAACAGTTTAATCTTATTCATTTATGAATGTATGCATGTAAACTTTCTCTTTCGTACCCATTCATTGTCAGAATTTGTAATGTGACAGGCTGCATTGATAGCAAACTGCTATAGGTACTCTCAATCCCCTTGTGGAGGGGGTGGAGAATAAGTGGCGGAAATAGTTTCTTCCTTCTGGATTGCTGTTTCTGTTGGCAGCAGATACGATTCCCCAATGTATTTTGTTCTTCAGTACTGTTGCTTCTGCTGAAGAGAAGTTGATTCTTGCCACTCTCCTCTTGCTTAAAAATTACATTGTTCTTATGGTTTTCTTAGTTAATTCCCTTTTGAAACTTCACGTTTGGTTTTGGGTTTTTTTTTTTTTCCCCTTAGGTCCCACAAACAGCCAAGATATGTCAATGAATGGAGCTCTAACACCTAAAATTGATTCACAAAGATTAGCAAATTTCCTTCGGTCTGCTTGTCAGGTACACTTATGTACTTAATATCCCTTATGAGTTGTGTGCATAAGTATACAATGTGATAGATCACTTACAGTATTTGTTCTGACTAATTTAAATAAATTATTTAAGTAATACTCATTATCAGTGAGATTCATCTCTCTGCAAAGTAATGGAACCAGAGCTGTGCAACTTTTATGTCTCTAAAGCTATATTTGCAAAGATATGAAATTAATGAGAGAGTTGGTAAAGGTTTATTAAGTTAATCCACATATTTTAGAAAGCTACAAATAGCAAAGCTGAAAGATAAGACGACCCTTTTATTTCTATAAATGTAATTATGTTTGAAAGGTGATTGCTGTTTTGCTAGAGGAAGATCAAGTTGCAACACAACCCAGGTGGAAACTAAGATCTCGACAAACCAGTCTGTCTATTAGTGATAGCTGTTTCCAGTTAAATACTAACCAGCCATTCCTCCATGGTAAGGGAACTTTATTCTACACCTTTTAGTATTCAGTGTGAACTCTTCTTCCTTATGCAAAATGCTCTTTGTCATGACTGAAGTGCAAACAGCACATATCAGGATATATAGATGATGTAAAGCCCACTTTTCTTTGAAGTGTGTTATTCTTGCTGTAACTCTGTGCAGATTCTTTTCACATATGGAACATCAGAGCATCGTAGCTGCTATAAAACCAGAAGTGTAGCCAGCGATTAGCATGATATAGGGGTGCCCTCGATGTAATTTTTTGCCCCTGCTGTTGGAGGGCTATCCCAAGGGGTGTAATTTCATTTAGGCTCTTTATGCCTCAGTAAAGCCAAAGGTGCAAATAAAGCAAGGTTATTGAACAGGGAGAATACAGCCTGGTATATTTGAACTGCAGTTATATCTTCCCCATATAGGGAAGGTTCAGATGAAAAGAAAAATGAAAAATAAAGCATCTGTAATTATGTTAGGAAGACCTATTATAACACAAACCCATACAGATTCTAATGTGAACACGAGATGAATCAGAAAAAGCCTGGCTTGTGCTGTTCCCTGTTTGAGACTTAGCTTCGTTTTCAGTATATATACTGACGTCAGATCAGATTGGCTTGCTTATGCCCAGAATAATTATTTTATTAACTTTCTGGCTCTCTTCCTTTTTGCTTTCTACTTACTTCTAATTTTTGGATTTCTTCTCTAGTCCCTCCTTTTTTCTTGTATAGCATCAAAACCAACCCACTGTTAATAGAAATATTCTTCATAATTATGTCTTAGCTCCTTTGGTTGTTGCTATAGCAGCTAAATACGCTTTTTCACTGGCAGTGAGTTTACTTTTTTATTTATTCCATTTATTCCTTTTCTTTCTTTTTTTTTTTTTTAAATGGTTTAGACCGAAAGATATCCTGTCTATGTGTCTCTCAAGTTCAGAGGCAGACACTACTTTCTGTTCATGGATTACCTGAAAAGGCAGGTGTTGGTTTACTGAACAGAAAGAGCATCATATGCGTTTGGAACATCTGGCAGCCCTCCAGTCCTCAGAAAGTTTTAATATGTGACTCAGAGGTATGTTTTAATAAAATTGTATATTTGCCCATTGAATAAAAGGCTTTATTATGTGTATTTTGTTTTCTTGTGTTGCTGCAAGATATGTCGTCTTTTGAGAAACAGTTAAGCGTAGTGAGTGGAATTCTCATTCCATTTTGTGCTCCAGTTCTAGAAAGTAATGATGATCACAGTGTTTTGTGTTGTTTGTTTGGTTTTTTTTAAATTTTGAGTCCATTTCATGGTTGAAGAGCGAACAGAAGTAAAACACCTGGTTCAGATGTTGTTAAGGACTTCTCTCTACCCATCACTATCATACAGTTGAATTACCCCCTTCAGCTTTGTGGCAGTAGATGCAGATTACACAACAATTGTCTTGAAAAGGGAAGGCCTACTGAAAGTCTTGTATCCTACTTCCCTTTTAAATAAATTGTACTTCTGCTGCAAACACCTGTAATCTGTCTTTTTGCATGCCTAGGAAGAACAAACATATTTCAGGCTTATCAAATCACTGGCCTTTATCATAATATCAACCATGCATATTTTTACTGCTTAACAGGTGATATGTTGCTGCTTTAGTCCCAATAAAACAACATTAGTTTTTGCTGGAACAATAGATGGTTCATTGTTGGTGTGGGATCTTCGAGAAGACTCAAGAATGCACCCTCATATGATGGTCAGTGAAACTGACTGGACATTTAGAGTTCCAACATTTTCCACTGGTTAGTATCTATGCATTCTGATTAGTCATTTTGTAGGCAGTGAAACAATTCCACTACTAATTCTTCTAAGAGCACTCTTTCTCAGTAGCCTAGTCTAGCCAGTTCAGAGACTTTAGTCTAGTAAAAATGGCCAATCAGTAATAGCTGTAAAGAAATCTAAGCCAGCTCAATATGCATCAAGCGGTGAGGATAGAAAGGTGGACCAGATGTAGAACCTAAGGAGCATTGTAATACTAAAATGGCCTCTACCTCATCTGAACTTACTAGGGTAGTCAGTTTTCATCATGTTATCTCCCTTAATATAACCTACGTTGCTTTTTTATGTACATCTAAACACACATATTAAGATGTATTTTTAAAAAATCTGATTAATTTAAGACTGTAAAACATAACTTTTCAAACATCGTTTAAAATTTGCAATCTGTACAAATTGTCACCTAAGTCTTGATGTTTCTATAAGGTTGCATGCAAGATCCAAGTGTATACATGCATAACCTCTGTTAGAAACAGTGCAGTGCTATTCTGTGGGATCTAGAGAGCTATTCACCTCATCCTAATGATGAGATATCTGTATGTGGTTAGCTGGATTGATTGTATTGATTAGATTTAGTTCACTTACAGATATTACCCAGCTGTCTCGCATGTAGATACCATTTTAAGTGTCTTAATCTTTGGTCTGAATCTCACACATTTCTAAAATTCCAATTATGTAACTTTGTAATTTCTGGATTCTATCTAGATACACTAAAAATTGAGTCAGGATTGTAGTTTTTTTATTGCCAATTTATCGATTATTATAGCAATGTAAGATCTAGGAATTTTTCATATTTTCATTACATATACAACTGTCTTTTTATGATACTATTGGTTCAGTATATATGGGGATCACATCATTGGAAACAAGTAGTCTATGAAGGCTAAATGTCAGAGGTGATCTATATAATGGAGTAAGTTGAATTCGAACTTGCACAGTCGACAGTTAGTTTTAGTCTTTGGTTGAAGAGATTCTGAAGCTGTGACTAAACTTTGGAGCCCAAAAGCTCTCTGGTTCAATATCTCTAGAAATGTACCAATTGCATGTTGGAGCAAAACCTGGACATACATTTTTCTGTCATCCAGCTTGTCACATGAGCAAAATCTCTATCACTGGGACAAGTTAGAAGCTATAGCATGTGCTTTCCTGGTTCTTAATGTCAGAGAAGCACAGCAACAAAAAACAATGTGGAATTCGTTTGTTACATTGTTTAGATATGGCCTAAATTAGTGTTGCGTACATACTGGGAAGCCAGAAGAAAGTTTAACTTTTCAAAAGTGCTTGTGGGTGACCTCCTTTCGTCCTTTGACATTTTCTTGTCGTTGAATTTCTCTTTTTTTCTATACTTCTGATCCTTTAATGTATGATCAAAATAACATAGGCTTTTGTAAATTTTCTTATAATCCACGGACGAGAAATTCAAAAGTTTCAGAAGTTTATTTAGGACATACGACTGACATACTAGAAGACACAGTCTGAAGAACTTTAGTCTGCATTTGAATTGGTGTATGAGATCCTTAAAATTTAACTGCTCTGATGGAAATGAATGGATCTTTATGCCTATTACCAATGTTTGTCATTGCAAATTTAAATAGAGGAGCAAGTCATTAATCTTATTGATGTTTTCATTGTATGTAGTTGTATGTTGAGAGATTGAGAATGAGGTGTATATACCAGCATTTGTCTCAATTATAAATTGGTGCCAATTTTCTTGGCACTGTATTGTACCCTAGAGTGAAAAATAACACATAGCAATATTTTTGTAAATAATTTTATTATTGCAAAATAAGTCCTCTTTATGTATTTTTCCTTTTTTGTGTGTGCAGGAGCTACCATTTAACTTACACTGAGGTATTATTTTTCTAAAAAAAACCTCACCACACACAAGCACAAAATCCTCTTTTGTTCACAAGTGTGTCTAATTGCAGTAGCCATGTAAAAATAAACATTAGTTGGTTGCTAGACTTAATTTTTTTTAGTAGATCAAAGATGCTTGGTCTTGTGTTGCACAATGGGCTAGTATTCAAATATATGTATACAGTTTCATGTAGTTGCTTATATATGCAAGCAGATTTTAATGCTGTGTACTTAGGAAACTTTATGTCTTTAGTCTTAAATGAGATTAAGTTCAGTGCACAGGGCAAGTCCAGAAATCAAGAGTATCTGACAAAGAGTGCATATTGAAATTGCTTTAAATATACATTTATTTTAAAATGTTATGAAAGGGTGAATACATATTTTCTTGTGGTGAATTGTTTGTTGCGGGGTAGTTACTTTCTATTAAAAGTAATTTTTCTTCAGTTTTGTCTTTTGTATAGTAAGCAGTGATTTATTTCTACCTCTGTTGTTTATGGAGCTTGAAATTAACAAAATTCTTTTCATGGTAACCCTGAAATGGCAGATTTTAATGAAATGTCTGGTACAGTGGCATAAATGGTGCAGCAGTCATTTGGAAAATGACAAGTAAATACAAATGGTGAAACATTGATTTATCTAGTAGTATTTTGTTAATTTAGGAAACAGTTTGCAGAACTGTATTTGAGACTTTTACAAAGTAATTCTTTATGAAGTTCATTATTTGCCATTCTTTCTTTATAGTCATCATTCTCCCATAAGCTGAAAAGTGATTAGGGTTTTGTTGTTGTTTTTGTTGAGAATAGTATAGTGTTTAACTTTCATTATCCTTAATTACAGAC
This sequence comes from Himantopus leucocephalus, assembly GCA_003993805.1. NCBI lineage: Eukaryota > Metazoa > Chordata > Aves > Charadriiformes > Recurvirostridae > Himantopus > Himantopus leucocephalus. The sequence continues at coordinate 8,152,986 of RSEF01000002.1, read as the reverse complement.
GGCATTCTAAACTCAGTAAACCACACCTCTCCTATACTAGCTGTGGAACCTGTCTCAACCTCTCTCTACACTGATAAGAATTACGGGCTCTCAAGCCTCTCTTATCAGGAGGGTATGTAAGCTGCTCTTAAAAGTATCAATACGTCTGAATCTTTCTTTACGTGGCTAGTAAAACAAATATGTCAAAGCCAAAATCCATTTTATAATTACATTCTGCCTCTCAAGTTGTCTGTAATATCAATTGCATACAACATCCATGTTTATTTTCTGCTCTTATTTTTATGTAATGTTCATTCAGTGCAGCTTCACATCAGATGTGGGTGCATGCTTGCTGTAATGTCTGTTTTCAAGACGTTATTTTGTTCTTCCATGATAAAACAAGTTATCATTCAAAAACTGCCTTTAGGGAAGTCTGGTTTTTTTCAGACATTATAGAAGCACTATCTGAATCAGTGGAGCAACTTGCTTATATCCAAACACTTAAAATGTGTGACTGTACTTGGTGGTTCTTCCCGAGCCTTTTGCCTAATTTTTTTTTGACCAACCTTTGCAGGAAACTTTAATCTTCATGCCCCCATATTCTCAGGCAATGTGCTAGAGGTGGCATTATTGCTTCGATTGCAGATTTTCACTTTGAAAACCATAGTAGTCCAAAGAAATGTGCTGCATATTGCAGGTTTTACAAGATTTCATGTGTTGCACTTTATGTCCTGTTCCAAAGTCCATGCAGCATCCAGGCATTTTAAAAGACGCAGACAGAGGGCACCTGCCTCTCTGGTAGGACAAACAACATACTAGAATAGACAGAGGTATAGAATAGATTATTTCAGTTGGAAGGGACCTACAATGATCATCTAGTCCAGCTGCCGGACCAGTTCAGAGCTGACCAAGTTAAAGCATGTTGTTAAGGGCATTGTCCAAAAGACTCCAAAACACTGACAGGCTTGGGGCATCGACCACCTCTCCAGGAAGCCTGTTCCAGTGTTTGACCACCCTTTCGGTGAAGAAAGTTTCATGCCTTTTTCATCTTTGGTGGAATTGGCACACCCTTTTTATGCAGCTAAGAGGATCATAGAAGTTTCAGAGAATGTATTAACCTAGGAAATGTTTAAAATCCTTTGATATTGTTCAGGATGAAGATTGGTGTGTGAATATAAATTGTTACTATTCCTTCCATAGAAATGTCAGGCCCTCCATTTCAGATAGCTTCAATGGATGAAAATGGAATCCTCAATATGTGGGTGAGTAATACATGTATGAAAAGAGAGAGTATCACATGTTGGAATAACAAAATACTTCTTCAAATATAGCAACCCAAATCTGGGATTTCTGATGAGAATTCACTCCCTGAAAATTACAGCAACACTAGCCATTCTGTTGGAATTCTCCTCAAATTTTGTTACCTGACTCTCTAACACCATAATATTATCCTTAGACAAAACTATTAACGGGTACATGAATTCATGAAAACAGGCAATCAGTAGTTCTGCTTCATAGGAATATGTTCACATATTTCTATTAATTGAATAATAGTCCTCGGTCCTCTTTCACCCATCTACTTTATTTTATTTGAATCACAGTGGTGTCAGAGACTGTACTGAATGTACGTGAGAAATGACATTCATAATTTATATAAAATAAATGTTCAAGAGGCAAAATGTGAAAATCTGTGGAAAAGATTACCCTGCCTAAAATATGATGGTCAGGTAAGCACCAGGGCTGTTGCTCTTAGTTGCTGTCCTGACAACTCTTCTTGCTATCAGATGTTTTCAGTCTTTTTCTGATGCAGCTTTGGCCCAGCTGCTGAACTTGTTGTTTGCATCTGAATTGGTCTTGCTTGAGCAACTGAATGGCTCAGTGAATAATAAGGGGATAAAAGTACTTCTCTTCTGCATCACTAGTTAAGTCCCTTAAAGCTCTAAGTAACTTTAGTAGCAACAGATTCAGGCCAAATGATCTACTCTTTCTATTTCTGAATACTGAAAAGCACGGGAAACATGTTACAATTCCTTGATTGGGGGTTTAGGGTGTTTTTTTTGTGACCCACCAAACTAACAAGATGCCAAGTAGCGATTAAGTGTAGAATTTAACTTCCCCTATTCTGCTTTCCAGCAGGCACGTGAAGCTATTTTTAGCATTGCAGACATTGACAGGGGATAAAGAATCTACCTGTAATAATTGTAATGTTAGACCTGCCTACCTAAAGGTTCCTTTTGGGTTATGTCATATATTATTACAACTAGTTTAAAAAAAATTTAAAGTCTGCTAAGTATTTATTGCTTGTTAATGTTAAATATTGACTTTTCAGGTAGTTGTTGAATTACAAAAAGTGGATTTAGCTGGTTCACAAACTGATTTAGGTGAGTACTATATGTTAGAGGTAGAATAAAGGGCTTGAGTTTTGAGACTATAGCGTTAGAAGAGAGCAGGAGTCAGTGATGACAAAAAATAGTTTAGAAGGCAAAAATTACTGAGAAAAAGATTCATTCTGAGTAGGAAATAAATCTGATATTTGAGGTTATTGGTTAGGTATCGTGAGAGTTATTTTCACTGCTATCTGAATCTCAGCTGCTAATTCTGTATTGGTAATTGCCACTACAGACAACCACATTTCTTAAAATGTTAAAGCAGATTTCTGTGTCCTCAACAGCTTTTTTTTTTTTCAAAGAATATGAGATTTTATGCCCTTCTCAATCCTCCTGTTCTTTCGTTAGTTTTAACCAAATCTGTTACAATGCTTTTATTGTTGCCAATATCTCTGGTTTGATAATTGTCATGAAAGTTCTGCTGTGGGTAAGGTCCTTAATTTAGTGTGAGAAAAAAGTTTCCATGAAAAAAGTAAAGAACTAAGTCTATTCAGCCCTTTTTTGAGTTATGTGAATAAGAAAATTACGTTTTTTGTTCTTTGAACAAATTTAGACTTATATATTTACCTAAGTGGAAAAGACTGTGATTAAAATCCTGATACATTTTAAAATACATGTACAAACAATGAAGTAATGCTAACAAACTAGAATTTTTGATCAGTTTTCTAATTTACAAGCTCGTGTGCCATGTCTGGCTATATTGAGCTGCTAAAGCTGGGTATTATGTCTGTGGAGAGGCACATTTTAAAGCTGTGGTCTAGTGTTGACACGGTTTTACTGCCACCAGCATTCATTTTTTTGTCTTCCAAAAATTCTTGTGTTTGAAGGATTTGAATTATTTATGTTATTCTCTACTAACAAGTAGCATAGGCCAACTTTATGGAAGTATTACAGTCTCTCAGTACTATAATACATTGTCAAAGATCCAGGTAACATAAATGTGCATTTTCACCATTGATAGAATTGGGTTTTATAGAGTGATATTACAGGATATTATACGCATACTGTAAAAATAAAGCAAACATATTATCATGTTTCCCTTTCTCTGTCCTCTTTCTTTGATTTCTGTCAAAGGTTACAACTCTTCAGATTTGAATTCTGAAGTAAATAGTTCTAAATGATGTAAGATTCTTATGTATCAAAAGCTACATCTACAATAAACAATTTAATTATGAAGTATCCTGTTACTTATTAGGTTAGGTTTTTGTTTGATGATAGCACTTACTTAATGCAAAGTGCTTAAATCAGTTTAAATAATTATTTTATATAATTTTAGGTTTAATTCCTGGAGGGAAAGTGAAGTTAGTACATAGCTCTACTATGGAACTGAATAACAGGTAAGAAAGCAGGAGTATTTAGATTTTACACGTGTGTATCACAAACCTGATTTTTCCTATACTTTATTCATTTGCTGTTATGTAAAATATATTTAACAATATTTTAATTAGTTGTTTGGGTTTCTTTTAATATACACTTCTTTCTAGAGCTAGTCATAGACATTTTAGATCAAGAGTTTCTGTATGTACTTGCATAGCTTTAGGAGACAACTTCCTGTATTTATGTCATCATTTACCTTTATGTTTTTCCTAGCCTTTTCCCAAAGGATGTGCGCCAGAGAATGCCCCAGACATTGACTATTAAATTTCTGTCTTCTAATCCTAATCATTTCATTGTTGGAACAAACATTGTGAGTAATGTGCTGAAATTAATCTCATTGTTATTTTTTGTTTTGGAAGCTGCCCCACTTGGAATTATACCAGTACACTGTATATAAAATTTGTAATTTGAGACTATTATTAAAATCTGTTAGCTATAAAAATTTGCTAGCTATTAAGGATCTTTTAAGGTAGCAGCTCTGTGAATTATTTAACTTTTTCTTATAATACTAATAATGCAATTTTTTTTGTTTTGTTTAATTAATTTTCTTTATATTGTTCGTAGGGGCTGGTAGGCCATAGTACAAGACATGATTTAAAAGTTCTCCCAAAGCTATTCAGACCCCAGGAGAGTGGACTGAGATCGATAAGCATCAACGCAATTGATTTCTTCCCTTTTGGAAAGCCACTATTTTTGGTATGAAAACATTTTAATATAATACAAGGGGGTTTTTTAATTACTTGCTGAGGGAGAATTTCTGATTTGACGTATTTAACTAGATGTGATAGTTGATTTACCTCACTAATTCCAACCTGCCGTGAGGGGTGACAACAAATCTTGTCTCCTGGTGTTCGAACTTTGCTTATGTAAAAGGTGGACCGTCTGGCGCACAGAAACAAATGGCAATCTCACTTCAGCCTTATAACTTATTCTTTGTTTTTACTGAAATTCAGCATTGCAAGCAGGTCTTCTGCTGTTAATGAAGCCTCAGCTGTTTCTCTTATCATACATGTCTTGTCTCCAAAATGATTATGTCACTAAAATATCTGTGTTGCTGTGAAATAAAGGTCTGTGGGGCAGCTCTGGGCGTTCCTTGCTTTCCTTTCCTCTGCACATGAGGCTCACCCTTGGGGTACGCCTGGCAGTGTACCCTGCGGTCAGGTGGGTTCAAATCTGCCCTCAGCAGTTCATATTGACACACCCACTGTTTTTATTTGTCTCCCTTGTGAAAGTTTATTCAATGCAAGTTGAATCTAACTTTGGTAGGATTTTCCATCTGCTTATCCTTGCATATATTTGTACTTAATCCGCTTTTAAAAATGCTCTCTTTCTAAAATTGCCATGATTCACGTGACTTCATTGGGATTGCCTAAGGTATAAAGTGAATGTGTCTGGCTACAGCGTATGTATTTTGTGTCACCACTGCGCAGTCAGAACTTTCATTTACCAGTGTGGATGTGTTTTTCCCGAATGCGTTTATTTAAAGTGATACTGACTTCTACAATTCTGTATCTGCAGAGTCCTTTTAAATGTAAGCACAATTTGCAGAGTCACTGTAAAAAGTCATCATAATTTGAAAATTCTAGGAATTCCTGATGTAGAGATGGCCCAGGGTAGTAAGAATAAGTTATTTTCTGTTTTCACACAATAAATTTTTTTTGTACCTGGATCAGAGCAAACTTGTAAATGTTATAATAGGCAAGACAAAGTTTATAACAAAATACCTGGAAGCAGTGACATCTGCCTGTCTTTGGATTTAGCTGTTCATTATGAATCAGTTTAATATCATTATACTATTAAGCACAGCCTGTCCTTCTGAAAGCTATTCTTGGTTTTACAGATTACATGTGTCACTAAGTAGCAGTCTGAATTGGTCTCCAGGCTCTGACCTAGCCCCAGTTCCGGCTACTGTCAAGTTGTGGTGGATCCTAGTATTAGTGAAGTTGGTAGTTTGAGAACTTTTTTTAAAACAGTAAATTGGGACTTCATCCCAGGATTAGTGGATTAGATTAGCCTAGTATGCTTAGTACAGAGTTACTGCTTTTGAATTAAAATTGACATTAAAAGTTAAAATCTGGATAGAGTGAGATATGAGAGATAGGTGCCACTTGACTTAGATAAATAATTTTATTTATATGCCTGATATTGTCAAGAACCGAATTGCAGTTTTTATGCTGCTTAGTTTGCTTTGTTCCCAGGAAGTATTTTCTCTTTGACTATGATATAGGTTGGCTGTTCAGATGGAAGTATTAGATTACACCAAATGACATCAGAGTATCCCCTCATGCAGTGGAATGACAGCACAAATGGCCAGCCAATTATTGCCCTGCAGTGGGCTTTAACAAGACCTGCTGTGTTTTTTGTCCTGGATGCATCATCTAATATTTACATTTGGGATCTTCTGGAAAAAGATTTGCTGCCTGTGGCAAAGCAGACCATTCCATCAGAGAAGTAAGTACATTACATTCCTTTAATTTTTACAAAATATTATTATTACTATCATCTGCATTTTGATTACAGTTTGAATGGGTTTTTTTTGCTTAACTTGAAATCTTTATTAGAATTTGCTTTTCTAGCTATATTTTTTAAACTGTTGGAGGTGTTGAACGAGACCATCGCGAGCTAAATTTTAATTTATCCTTATTTACTTATTATTTTATACAGTCTGATAAAGGAGAAATAATGTTAGTATAAGTCAAAATCATGTATAGTGTTATCAGTTGGGACAGATGGCTGTACATGGAGCAGTTGCTGTTTATTTGAGGAGAAAAATTTTGTTCCCACTAAAATCACTGGACTTCTTCAGTTCAAAGATAGCTTTGCTGGATCAGGATCAACCCCTAAAATAGGCAAGATATGTCGGACAACATTTTAAAATGCCTATATATAGTATGGTTACCAATATAAAGAAATATATTGTGTTCATTGTCACAAAGTAAACAAGAATATTTTTGGCTAGCACGTATTCACCAAGACTCACAATACTGTTCCTGTAGTCAGTGTAGGGATCTGGGTATCCCGTAGATTGATGCAGAAAAAGAGTTTAATTTAGCCTTTCTGAATTACAGTCTTGAGAATTCTCTTTCCTCCCTGATGGGAGCTGTACTAGGAGACTCTGTCTTCCCTAGGCTTAAGTTAGTCTTGGTGAATATCCCTCTAACTAAAAGTTTTCCTTGTAGCCTTGTAAACTATAGCAAAGTGCTGCTAGTTTGGGGAGAAAATAATATAATTTTTAAAGTTGCTGCATTGTACTGGAAAATACCATAAAAATAGTTCATTTTTACAAGCTTGAAATAATTTTTAAGTCATGATTAGAAATCTTTGAACTGGGGAAGATTTGCCTGTTATGTTTAACTTAAATGATTGCAGCTGGCGAAAAGCTAAAGAACATGCTGGGTCTTGAAATAGTGAGGACTATTACACTATGATGAGCAGAAAAATGGAATCATTTAGTTAACTATAGGTAACTTTCTAAAAACACGTTTGAAAACACCAATTTCTATTAATTTTGCCTCAATTAAAAACAGTCCCCTGTTCTTTTGATTTCAGTGTTGTGACTATGGCTCTGCTGGGAGAACCAGAAAAAACAAACGGATTGTTAGGCATTGCACTGGCCAAAGAATCTGGACAGATAGACATACAGTATGTAAAGGAGAAGTGGGCGTTACCTCAACCTGAGGAATCTGAAAAACTACATTTGCTTTTATTGCAGTCTTTTTAGAAATGGGACAACTCTCTGGATGTACAATTTATTGCAAAATATTTAGATTATTTTCGACTGCAATTAGAAGTTTTCTAATGTAATTTTGTATTTGTATATAACTTGTATATATTTTAAAGTATTTCAGCTGAAACCATATATTTTATCACAGAAATCGAACCAAATTTAGCATTATTGTACTCAAAAAGATGATGAATGTTTTTCATTATTGAGTACTCTAGATGTATATATTTTCACAAAAATACTGAAAATATATTCCTATAAATTAAGCTGCTGTTTCTCATTATTCTGCTCTGAAGTAAATGACATCAATCGTTTCTCTGGTGAGCATAAAGTCGTGCCTCTGTAAGCAACCTGAATGTGTGGAGACTTCTGCCTCTGAGCCTTTTACTCATTAACACTTTGTAAAATTTTCTTATATCTAGCTAAAAACATTATGCAAACATATCAGAATACAAATGTACATCACATGATGCCTTACTTGTGATTTCGACCCTGAAACTTTGCAAAAGGAATACCTGACTAACTTGAGTTGTCCTAATACGTACCCTACCTGTTTGGATGGCACTATGTAGACAATATGCTTGTGAGATTTACTGAAATTCTAAATCCTTTGGAATTTCTGATGTAAACCAGAAAATACTGACCTGTTTAATCCTGCAAATCATTCCCAAAGCTCTTGTAGTAAGGAAGAGAATAGTTGTCTATAATATGATTCTAATTTTTGTACACTGTTGGTAAAGTTTGGACCAAGACCAACCACAGAAAATGTCTTTAAGTCTTGTAGCCTAACAACTTCTGATCTAAAGATCATGAGGAAAAGCATGATTAAACGAGCATAGATTCAGGGAACAAAAGCACAATTAGAAGATGACGTGTTCAGAATTTAGTGAACATATATTTAAGATATGTACCATGTCCTTCTAAAGTAGTCTGAAACAATTTTTAAATGCTAATGGATTTGTTGCAAAGTTTTCTATGTAAATTGTTACTTAAATTGAGCAAACTCAAAGTGGCCACATGGTGGTGCCAAGTCACAGCAGTAAAAAATGAGTGCCTTATATAAACAACATACACCACTTTGGGAATGAATTTGTTGTCGTCCACTGCATGTTCCCCTTGCCTCAAAAGCAGCGGCTGCAATCCAGAGAGCCTGAGGAACTGTCGGAGGGATGCATATTTCAGAGACCGTTTTTGCTATCCCAGTTCCCTGGTCAGCTATAGATTTTTTTTATGGGCATAAACACAAATGATTCTCCTCATCTTCATTGTTGGGTTTATACATAATAATATACACTACAAGTTAAATTAGAATAGGTTTAGTAATTCAGCTGAAGAACAAATGGCACGTACTTTTTTTGCAATAAGGTATCAGAGCATCACTACTGAAAGCCGTAGTAAAAGACCAAACCCAAATCTCTCTCTTTCCCTCTCAGAGAGAGACACACACACCCCACCAATCACTCCCTCCCCAATTTAAGATCAAAGTTAAGCTTTGAAATTATAACAGTCTTCTGAAAGAAATCTCTTACTTGTTATCGTTTCATCACTTTCAGGACACATCATCCTGAATTTTCTTACTGCAGCCACTTCTGCACATAGAAACTATGTAAACAAAGGGTTGGGTTTTTTCTGCCTTGTGCTGCGTGCAGTGGTGGTGGGTCTTTTTCCAATATGCAAAAAGAGAAAAATAGTGCCAACCTTCACACAGAAGTACCTGTCACTACTTTTGAGCTGCTGTTGATAGGTATGCTTGAATTCAAAGATCCAAATATTTTAGGCCAGTTATGCTTGTACTGCCTGGAGAGCTGAGGGTGAGTCGGTTCCCACATTGGGCCTGTGTTTCTTGCCTAAAAGATGAGTTTTCTCTCTTGAACTGCAAACTAATATAATAATATAAATGTATCCTGTGCTGACAGCTGCTGTTATGAGAATGCGAGGAAAAAATGTGTAGAAGTTGCTGCTCTTTTGCATGTTCTCTCACTGGGTAAATGCAGACTGTTAAAAGGACGCTTTATGTAGTCTTAGCAGTTGGGCATATTGATGTAGCTGGTTTTGAGCATATATCTGATCAGAAAAGTGGGAAGTATCGGTAGGCTGCAATACAAGAAAAGTATTCCACGCATATGGACTTATAAAATTGTTTCAAACAAAAAAAGTATTTCATTTTCCATTAGCTACTTCTAATGATTGTCAAGTTTGTATTGTTAACATAAGGTATTGGATTTTGCTCGTGTTTCATAAGCAAGCAACAACATGACTCTGTAGATGAAAGAAAAAAGTACACTGTTAATTGCAAATTATTTTCATATCCATGTCATTTTTACTGGTAGTTCTGACGTGTGCATGTACACACGTATTCTACTGAATGATCTTTATATAGGATGTAAACACTACTGTCATGAAACATTTAAAATAGCACCAATATTTTTTTTTTTGTCCACCTCTGGGCAATTTTGGAACCTGTATTCTTAACAGAATGAACTGTAGTTAAAATTAACTGACCCATATAATAGAAACTTAGCATTCAAATGATATAGAAGTTGAATCACTATCCACCCATATTAATAACTTTTATAAAATAGAACCTCTTGCTCTTAAGCCAGCAAATCCTGGCAGCAAGGCTGAAAATTTTTAAATATGCAAAATGCCAGAAAGTTTTGGATAAACTTCTGCTTTTATTTTCCACTTTATGAACGTGCTTTGAAAGCCTTTTCTATTTAGAACATAAATATTAATACTGTTTTCGTTGGATTTTGTCATCTCACAGATGGGAAAATGAAGATTTCAGTAGCTGAATAATAAGTTAACTGAGGAACAGAATTCTTGAGTCAGATGGCTGATTTCTTACAACTGTTTAGAAATGCTTTTATTAACCTGTCAGCCTATATTTGCAGCAGAGCTTGGGAGAACAGGAATAGCATGCTGCTTCTTTTGTACCAGAACATTTCTTTTAAATTGTACTGAAGGTGACCATCCTACCCAATGCAGTTTTGCCTTCATTAATCATAGGTGTTATTTAGTTAAGACGTGTTGAGGGGTGCAGGAGCGTTGTAGCTTCCATAGCAATGAGGGAATATTCTACGAGCTGGAATATTTTTAGCAGAACACAGTTAAATCATAAAAATAGTTATTCTTTTTAAAGACATGTTTTCTTTCCTGATGGAGTTAGAAGGTCCATCTAGGTTTGTTCTAGGTGTAGAAATTGGCTGGACTAAAGCAAATACTAAAGTGTCATTGGATTACTGTTGGAATAGGCCTAGCTGTAAAACTTGCTTAGGAAGTAACTGGACTTTGGCCACCAGTGGCATGCTTGGTGGCCTGCAAACCAGGAAAAGTTATGAAGATACTGGGGCAGGAAAATGCCTAATGAGCTATATTTTCAGTGCTAGCTTAATTTCCAATCCGGTTTATCAGGAGGCTATAGACAAATGCTCGCTTGTCTGTGTGTTTCTGAGCCTCCTCAGCTGTGAGAAGGAAGACTAATTCCATTTACAGCTCCCCTTAAAAAAACAGCTAACTACTTTTTTACTAGCAGTTCCTGACGGTTTCAGAAAGTATATCAAGAGAAAATCCTTTACCCTAATTCCTGATGTAGGCTGCTTCTTGCATTATTCAGACTGCTATAGGAGGGCCTACGTCTTGATGTTACAACATAGAAGTGGTGATTTAGGTGCTGCTCTGAGAAAACTGAGTAGCGCGTGGAATCATTTATCCTTTTCTTTTTTTAACGCTACATGAAATATCCCACTGGAGCTATTTAAGTATGGATTATATTTCAGACTTTTTTTTTACTTGGAGCTTCTTAGCATGACTACAGAGTTTCCCTGCTCACCTCTCACGTGCCCAGTCCTGGAAGCTGGACATTCTTCAGACTGTTCTGAAATTGAATAAATGGGATACCTGCTTGCTGCTGTGGGGACGTACTGAAGATATCCTCACCCAAGCCTTCCAGTTACCAACCATGTCCTCTTTACGAAGGGAAAGAAAAATACTCTGTCAGTGTCTGATGCTTCAGCCATTGCAGTGTAGTTGACAGTATTTGCCGTTCACCAAAGCAAAGTTCACTTGACAACGTAATGGTTACATCCCACAGCATTTTACTGGTGGAAATAGAGTGACAAGCAAAAGATAATCATATCAATTATTGAAATTACACTTCTGATTATGTTTTGCAAAACTTTAACATCAAGGGGGAAGTGTTTACATATACTCTTAGTGGTAAAAATAATTTTTTATTTGGATCAGCCATGCCCAGCAGTATCTATTTTTAAGGAAGTCAGCAAATGCAATTGTACAAATAGCCGTTGACTATGGCTGGGAGGCAGGAGATGCTTCCTTCCCTCCTTGCAGTGTTTTCCACAGCCTTTCCCAACAAATGCTGTGATTCATTCCACCTTTCCTTTCTATGGAAGCCACTTTCTGCAGCCACTAGTACAAAGCCCACTATACTGGGGATGAAAAGATGTCCCTTGATCAGATCACCTGAGATCTTGAACGGTTTGAAGTGTTTTGATAGCTGGCACTGGAAGCTGGAGATTTTTCCCTCCACAGCAGATACTGCATTGGCAGTGGCAATGCAGCAATGAGACTTCTTCTGTGTCTGACCACATGCAACAGTCAATGAAATAGTCATAACAAAATAATTTCTTTATACCTCATGGACTGAATTGAAGCCAACCAAAATCAATGTAAATGTTTCCATGTATATCTTACGTTTCTCCTATACAGGCTGTGAAACGTAACAGAAAGTAAATTTCTCACTGCAGGTCTTTATTTTCCTTGTATTTATATACAAGTATTTATAGGCACTGATCATCACCCTGCTGCCCTCCACCCCCCAATGGACACTCTTCTCTCAGTTCGCTTTCAGAAACTATATTGTTTTCTCTTGGCTGGTCAACATTAATATTGGTTTGATGCCAACAACGGCCGCTTGAGAGAGGTAAAAGCTCTCAACCTGTTTTCAATAGTTTAAGGTGGTTTAGGTGGAAAAAATTATCTGAATAAGTGTTGAAGAAAGTAATTTGTAAATCCAGCAAAATGCTCAGAATGAACTGAATGGCACAAAATGAGGAGAATCCAGGTGTGCGTGAGATCGATTTCCGGTGGCTAACAGCAGCCACACCTGGCCGCTCTGCCTCCTTACTGAGGTGCCAGCTCTGCACTCTGGAGATCCTTCTCTCTTCTGGCTACAATGGTGGTTTATTCTAAATCCTGAAAACTATCGCATACCTGTGTTGTTAGGTTACCTACCCGAGTATGCGGCATAAGGAGGTCTAATGGTCTATGAGATTTGGATTCAATTTCCATCCTTCTCAAAATTCTCCGTGTTCGGGGAGCACTGGCTGTCCCTGGCCAGGCAGGGAAGAGGTGATCCACCACTGCTCTTGCCCGGCTGCCGGTCAGCATGGCCTTGGTGCGCCTGAGCGTTGGCAGCAAGACAAGGCCAGCTGGGAGGGTCCTGCTTTCCACCAAACCTGCTTTTGGGACAGGAAGGGAAGATGTGAAATACAGGTTTAATTGTGCCGCCTTGTCTTCTGTGACGACGCTAATTCAGACATTCCAGGAGCTGTGTTGTGTACCATCTTCCATTTGTAATCAGAAACATACTTCACAAAATATGGTTTATCAGTCTCAGGGGCTTAGTGCAATGTAGTCCTGAGTTAAGGTGACCTTAGACAGACGTGAAGGTATGAGACCAGATTTATGGAGGTAGACCAGAGTCCGATTGTTTGGTAGCATCGATGGGTTTGATTTTGAGCGCAAGGAAACCTGTGCTTTGTTCTTCATTGACATAATGTCAAATACAGACTCAAATAAAAGCACCAACACTTGCACATAATTAGAAAAATCTATATTTTTCATGGGTGTAGCTTAAACTTTTTGACACTGTGTCATTAAACTGATGGAATTTCAGCTCCAAATAATTTATATCCTATTATAAATAAAGCGGCCTAAGCACTCTGTTTTCAAGTTTTACACTGTTGGAACCAAATTGAAAACAGCAATGCTACCCTAGTAAAAGCAGAAGTAAAGTGATATTGTAATAGCCTATACTAGCCATTGACATTTATAACATGATTATTTTTCACCTTTAGTTGAACCCTTGCTTCTACTGGATTCATTAAATTTTGTAATATATTTGTTGGCCGTTTCTCCCAGATGTCAAGTGGTTTTTGCTTTTAGGAGCCTGAAATATAACAACTTCATTGAGAACTAATCCCATGCACAGGTCCGACAATCTGTTGCTGCTGAATAGGTTTAATACAATAAATAAAAAGCAGTTAGACCATAGTATTAGTCTTTTTAGTCAAGCCTTGAGGTGGCTACAGTGTTCTTTAAGAGCTCTTTCCTCTTAGCCAAAAGTTCTGCTTCACCAGCTGATAATTTCACTGCTATTCCTCTTTTATGGTGTCTGTCTTGTGGTCAGGCAAAACCGTTCAACTTGTCTAGACCACAGTTGTTGCACATCAGAGATTTCATAACTTGCCTCGAACTCAAGCTGCAATGTTTTTTCTCTTTATTACAGAAAAAAAGACATAACACAGCAGCTGGTTAGACACATATTTTAAAAGCCACATTTTTAATCCACTTGGTTCTTCTTGGAGACAGAAGAACGGAGAGCTGGGTAAAATTGAGTTGTTTAGAGACATGGAGAAACTCTTCCAGAGGCTTAGGGAATGGATATTAGATATTTGCTATAATTGTTAAATAGCAGAGTCAAACAGTGAACCCTTGCCATGAGTTACATAAAGATACAAATTACCATGACTGGACTCAGTACTGCAGATTTCAAATGCCATATCTTACGGGCAAAGAATTAAGAGAAATATTTAATAAACTTTCCTCATCTAGAATAATTTTTGACAACCATTTGGGAGTCCAGTTCTATTGCGCTGTTGAAGTGAGTAACCAAGAAAAGAGTCTTTGTCTCACAGAGCTTATATGATGTAGGTGGAAAAGGGTTTCTTTTTTGATTGCTGCATTTATTTGCAATGGTAACACAATACTCTTAATGCCCATGCAGTTGAGCCGAAGGACAGGCTGATTAATACCAGAAAAGTAGGATAAAGAAAAAAATGGATCTGAAAATGCCCTTCTAACCTTCATTTAGAAAATTAATGATTACTGAGGTTACTTTAGATATCCAACTATTTTTCACGTTATAAGACAGTGTCAAAGGGCCTCATTTAAAGATTAATTCATCCAAAATGATGAAATTCACATTGAATAAAATGGATTTCCTTCACTGGGGTTGTTGGGGTTGGAACGCAGGACCGAGGTTACAGAAAGAGTACATTGCTGTAGTTTCCCTGAGTTTCCTTAGGTTCTTAGTTTACTTGCTGAATACTTAGCATTTTGGCAGTTCAGCAAGGTCAATTCATTAAGTAAACACATTACTAATTATGTCGTGGCTGCATGGGGTCCATGCTGTACAGATACAACTGCAAACTACCTATCCACAATCTGCAAAGACATTGAAAGTAGTTTACATTTGTTTAAGCTCCAGTATGCATTCTTTTCATATTTTACAAAGATAAGGATTTCACAATATACTACATTTCATATCCCTGCATCCATGTCTTTAAAAACAAAAAACTCTCACGTCTTTACTGATCCCTGAAGTTTAAGGTGTTTCTAAAAAATCTATCCATACATGAAAATAGCCGTGTTCAGGCAACAGGTCGATCCTATCCCATCCACATGGGCCAACAGCAAATGCTGAAGAAAGAAATAGAGAATAACACAAGAAGCATGCAATGATAGTTTTCTTCCAAGTATGGTATGTCTTCCAAGCTTCTGGCAATCTGTGGCATAGGAATTTTCTGACTCAGATGGTAGCAGATCACAGTGTTTAAGAGAAAGAGAGCATTTTTTCCCATTAATTCATCCAATAGCTTTTAAAAACTATTTTTATTTTGGCCTCCAAAAATTTTGTGGCAATATATTCCACCGAATAATTACACTGTGTAAATAAATACTTCTGTTTTAAGCCTACTGGCTGATCAGTTCATTAACTACATCCTGGATCTTGTATTATCCAAAAAGGGAAACTTTATCTGTGAAATAAATAGGGAAATTATTATTTCCCATGCTGTCTCTGTGTATTAATGACTCCTGATAGTGAAACTCTTCCAGATATTCATCATTCTTCTCTGTGTTGAGGTGTGTTGCATTATTTAGCACAATTTAGGCTGAAATGTTGTCTCACTTGCAACTACAAAGGTGTTTTCTGTAATAGTCACACCTGGGAATACCAGTAAATTGCATCAGACCCTGTTCCAAGGACACTTGTTTAGATAAGGAGGGTAGATGTGTGTTGAAATTAGCCTCAAGCAGAGCCTGGGAGTTTCAGCCCTTGCACAATGGAGATGTGGACTGTTTGACTCCAGTAAAGGTCAGTAATGGAATATGTCATTACTCTTAAAGTGAACACTTCTTAAAATATGGAATCCATATTTTGGCATAGACCAAGGCTAGTGATGTGGTAGGTCAGCTGGTTTGATCCCCCCGGAGCCATGGGAAAGGTGGCTTTCATTTACAGATTGGAGATTTCCAAAGCAGGGCAGAAAGGAAGGGACGGTGCAGCTGGGGCAGCACAAGTGACCGCTGAAGCGAGTGGAGGGGTTACCACCCTTAGCCAAAGAACCTGGCGAAGAACAAATGCCCTGTGATCCAGTGGAAACTTTGGGCTTGTGAACTCTTAAGTTACAGCATCCAAATCTGCACACGCCCCAGGGACAGACAAACACCGGGTTCCTGTGACTCCGAACGCTCCTTCGGCGTAGCTGTCCGTGTATCCAATAACCCTCATCTATTATAATTTTGACAACAATAAGTGTGTGTGTCCTTTCAGTGTTTTGGTTTTCAACGTCTCCAGAGAGACGTTCCATTTCAAAGTGCAAAAATAAAACCAAACGGATATCCAAGACTGAGCGAGTCATAGGAGGCCTGGTGGAGTCCGTGGGGGGAACGAGTCCTCTGCTTAACGCAGTCAAAAAGCTGTGATTATTTAGAAAGGAACAGATTATCTTTGACTTTATAGAAGACAGTAATTCTCCCTTTCTTAATCATGCCTCAGTAGGCATCTTTTCAATGTAAATATTTTTTTTTCATCCATAATATTACCATTTTGAATCTTTTCAGGTGGAAATTAGACTCTCAAAATGAGTCAAGGTGTAACAGATGAGCAGCTGACAGCTATTGGATTAAGCTGACTCCTTACTAGTTTGTGGGAAATTGTAGGAAAAAAACACAATTTGTTGATCAGTATTGATCTTTGAAGTCAAAAGGTCATGGAGAACAGTGAAGTCATTCGATTCCTCAGAAAGAACCAAAGACAAATTATAGTTATCTTGTTTTTAAAACACACTTTCAAATACTCTAGTAAAATATTGACATGAGAAAGGAATATGGGAAATATCAATCAATGGAAGTTTTAAATATAAATGCTAATTAAATAATATAAATGTATGTATATACATATTTCTCTGTATCTAAAACTTAGACACCTGAGATCGAGATTTAGGTAGTTTAGAGATCCGATTTAGATTACAAAGATGCTTAGGTTAGAAGCTGTGCTGTGTGCCCGTTGCCTCCTCCCGCACTGGAGCCTGCCCTTACCCGCCGGACCTCAGTCCCGGCCCGGGGACGGGCACAACTGGTGTCTCTGCCAGGCAAGAGGTGCCATTTACGCATAGCAGCGAAATAAGCCAGATTTAGGATTCAGCGTTCTCTTAGGTTCCTGAAGTGTCCCAAGATAATGGACTTTATGGTGATGTATTTCAAAGAGGGAGAAAAACGTTCCTCCATGGCGTTACTTGGAGCTTTTTGTGTCACAGTACAATTGACATGATTCAAATGAAATGAAGCGAGACTGAGGCAATATTAGTCACTGTAAATCTCATAGATGTCTTCATCTATGTCAATGTGGATCTGAAATCTACTCTCCCCAGCCCATCATAGGTCTGACAGAATAGGGGTTTCATTCTAAAATATAATTTACCTCCAGCTCTCAGACAGCCGAGGCAAGGCACCAATAAAAATTTCATAATGGAAAGCTGCTGAACCTGAAGTTTCTGAAACATTGGTTTGGCAGTTTCTCTGCAACACATTTGTTAGAGAGAAAATATATAATATTGCAGCGTAGAGCAATTGGCGTTGCCTCAGAAAGGGCTGCTGAAGCTGATGCCATCGCCACGGGCAGGCACGATAGGTATACGTAGCAAATGGCCCGTAGGGCATCTAAAAGCCTTACAGTTGACATAAGGAAAATCGGCAGTGTCAGGCTTACACAGCTCTGGCTGTTGGTATTCGAGTCATTTGCAATATTTCTATAACTTGCATCATTCAGCAGCTGAGTGAGATTTAGAGCACAGCCTCCCAGAGGATCTCAATGTCTCATCTCCAAGAATGGTCGTGAGAAGTTTCCGGTAAAAGTGACATGACTCAGATGAAACGAAACAGCGAGGCAAAATTAGTAGGTACATATATTTCATAAATGTCTTCCTTTGTGTGAATGTGGATTTGAAATCGTTGTTTTCCTCACCCCCATCACGAGTCTGACAGACTGCATTAAAACCCATGGATTTTGCGGGGCATGACAGGGGAGGGAAGTGGTGCTACTGTGTCCCAGAAGCAGAACAAAAATGAGCACAGATTTGGAGTGTTTGCATTAGAATCGCACTGGAAAACACTTCAACCCAGTGACCCGTGGACTGCACCTTGGGAGTGTTGAGACTGAGCACCTCTGTTCAGAGAGCTGGCAAAGCTCTCCTCTGAAAGCGCTGCCCGAAATACTGCTACTTTTTTGCGGGGAATCTCAGGACTGGCTGGGATCAGTTGGCTGCTGGGGCCGCCAGTGCCCCATAGGATTGCAACGGCTGCTGAGAAAGCAGATGAAGACCCCAGCGGTAGAACAAGGATACATCTACAGGTTGTATCCTGAGGCATCTGTTCCACTTCTTTAATCTCTTTCCTCCCACAGTAACGGTGAAGATCAGAGCTTCCACATGGCATGGCAAGGGGTAGTGAGAAGAAAGGTACCCGTGTTGCTGTAGAAGGGGATCAGGATTGTAGAGGCTTTCTCCTCCTTACCGTCCTCATGGGATAGAAGAGCTCTGGGGACCTGCCACTGAAGGGGACAGGGCATGAAGCTGGGGAGCTCACCCACGTGCTGGTGAGGAGGAAGGACCAGGAAGGCAAGCCAGCGCTATACAGAGAGGATGTGTTCATGCCACGTGTCCCCTCCTCTCACACCAGATGCTCCTGCATCTTGCCCGTATGCTCTTAACTGCCCAAACTAGACCCCACAAACGGTTACCTGGTGAAGCTTTCCGAATTTCTGATTTGTTCCTTTGTAGAACCAATGTTGCCCAACCAGATCCTGCAGAGGAGAAATCAAAATATAATTAAAAAAACAAATCTTGCTGTTGAATGACTTATAATATCAGGCTGAGAGATCAAACAAACAAGTCCCATTTGCTTGAAACGCTGTTGAAAGCGTCAACATCTTTTGATGCATGATCACACAATCTTTCAGGGTTAGCATTTTCTAAAGGGGGAAAAAACCCCAACCCAAAGTGCTTAGTAACTGGCTTCAGAGCAACAAATGTACAAGTTCAGATCTAGTGGCAGAATTCAGAAGGAAGAGGTGGACCCCGAGCCCCACTTGTAATAGCTGGGACATTTAGAGATACTGGATGAGAAAAAAAATAAATACACAAAGCAACTAGAAGTACCCACAACTCTTAGACTTAACATGGGATCGTTTTTATATTTTGTTTATTAGTGTCTCTTTGTTGTCACTTTGTAACGAGAAATCTGATTGCTCATCCAGCCCAGATGGATCGCTGCTGTTTTGCCCTTGCCTAGCGTGTGTTAATGGTCACTCTGAAGAAGTTCACAAAATACAGAACCCACTGTCACACTGGGGGAGCTAGGTTTGAGAAGGAGTCTCCTTATGGATATACAGCAGTGCTACCACTGCCCTGAGCTCTTGGTAAGCCTTGAGCAGTTACCATGTGCCTTAACAATCCTGGGGTTTACCCTCTGATTTTAAGGCAGGTGCAGTACTTCACTTGGGATACACAGAAAAGGCTCGCTGCTCCTTGAACACAGGCTCTCCAGTGCTTTCCCACAACCTCATCCCTTTCCATTTAGGTACATGCGAATGATCAAAGCAGCTTTTGGGTACAGAAGTCCATGTTTGGTAAGTTATTTTTGGTTATTCTATCTATTGAAATTCATCCAGAATCTAATCTACTATACCAGCAATGTAAGACATAATGGGGGTAGTGCTTAAGCACTGCATTTCTGCTCAGCTTGGATTTCAAAGCCTCATATGAAATTCTGCTATAGGGTTTTTTTCTTATAATACCGTTTTTTTTTTGTGCATACTCAAAAATTCCAAGGTCTCTGTAACTCTGTTAGAGACAATGGGTCTCTGTTGTCTCTCAAAATTGAGACCCTTCTAAGAGCTTAGCTCTCGCTGACACCCAAGCCAAGGTTGTTCACTGTCTATCAGAGAAGCATTCATGTCTTTGATTTCAAGGGCTTCCATATTTTGGTTAACAAATGTCTTCACTCATTATTTTGTCAGTCTGTCACATCCATTGCATTCAGGGCATAGCAATATCCAACAAAGCAGGTTAGTGGGCAAAATCTGTCAGAAAATTTGATGCCTGACTTAAAGAAGACTATAGCTCATAAAGCTTCGGTACTGCAAAAGCATTATCAGCCGCTGAAATCACTTCAAAGTAATCTTCTCTTCCAAATTAAAGTGCATCTTTGCAGCATAATCAAGTAATTTAATTTACAGCCATAGTTATTATTTATGGCTTATCATTCATACATTATAAGTAGTTTGCTGCAAACTACATTTGTTATGTTGATAGGTCCATTAACATACATAATTTAAATCAATACATTTTAAAAACTTGAACATCCATAATGGCCTACTTAACAATCACTGTGACGCCTTTAAAATGTAGTCAAAAGCACAGTGATTGTCTCACAGGCTGTTTGCGTTATAGCACATATATCAGTTTGCAATAGTAGCAAATGATACAAAAAATGCTTCTAGCATAGAATAAAATCATCAACAGAAGGAAGAAGTAAAGAGAGGGGAAATATTTTATGCAGGTTGCTTAAAGGATAGGCAGATATATCCAAATGTAAAAGTTGCCCACAGAGTGTTTTGGAGTTTAGTGAAAGGTGTCTTGACATATACACAGACTAAACAGACTGTGGTGCTGGATCATGCATAAAAACATTATGGATTTACTAGCATTTGTTTTCTGAATGAAAGTCCTAATATGTGTTCAGCCCCTAACTGCAGTGACTGCCCAGCGGCCTTGCAAGGAGCTGCTGGAATCTCACTGTATTTAGTGCTTAAACAGCATGGAAACAGCTGCCTTAAATGACTTTATATAGAACAGCACAGTCATCCCTGCTGACTGAATTCAGTTTTGCACGATGACCATCCAGTTGTGAGCCTGTGAAAATAATTAAGCACAGGTGTTAGAGCAATACTGCTGTGCTGCTGCAACAATACACCAGAAATTTAAGTATTGCACCTGTGCAAAATAAGTATAAAATACCTACAAATAAGTAGAAAACAAGGGAAAAATTCTACCAGTCTCTCTTCCTCTAGTTCTGCATGAACACAAGGGACGAGACAAGGTGCGAGGCACTGGCAGATCAGGACGTATGATTGTTGGTGGCCTTGTAAGGACACAGGCTCTCAGAGGGGCTGGGCGCTGGGCTTGGCAGCATTCAGCTCTTCTGGCTAATTCCTCAGCGTGTCATTATGGGCTGGAATCTATTATTCTCTCAACTAGATGGCAGTTTTCTTTCTTTTCATAGTTTTGCCTCATTTTTTGGCTTCCTCCCACCTTTCACTCCCTCGGCCACCTCCTTGCACCAGCATGTTGTGTACCACCATCCCCCGTGTCAAGCCGCCCCCAAACCTGGCAGTCATCTTTCCACAGCATCCTCCCAGCATCCGCACAATCAGTCTGTCTAAATGACGACAATGACGCTCTAAGATATGTTCTGTCCACTTCCATACAGCTACAGTGACAATAACCTCTCACTATTTTGGATCTTGGTTATTTCAATTCCCATTACTTTGACCTCAATCAAAATAAATAGATGAATAAACTACGTTGTCCAAAAAGAGCAAAAGTGTTCCTGAGAATACGGATGATGTGGCATTTGTGAGGTAACTACTTTCTGACAATATAAAAAGGGAGAAATAAAGTGATCCCTTTCGGAACTTGCCATTCTGATTTGCAAATGGCACATGGACAATTTCTGGTTTTTTTACCCCGATGAAAGGCTGCTGCTTTCAGCCTGCTGCTGAATTCCATAACAGGCAATCAGTATTTTTCAATACCCAACTGTAAAGATAACGCATCCACATGTCACTAGCAAGCCCAGAATGTTCTAAATATTAGAGTGTTAATGCCAAATAATTCTTTGAGGTTTTCATTTTTCTGCCACTTTCTCATCCCTAAACACAGTATCTCACAATCTTCTTAGTACTGATTAAATGTAACTAATAACACATGCCAGCCATGGAGACATTAGCAATTACTACAAGACACGCTCTAATACGACACCCTTTATTCCAGGAAGAAGAGGGTGGTGGATACTCACAGCTGCCTGAAATTAGGTGGTAAAATATGTTTTATTATTGAAGAGAATCGGTTCCTAAAAATAAAATCACTTCTGGCAGAGGTAGTGTTTGCAAAACATTGAGATCTCCAGCAGTCTAAAAGCTCTGTCTAAAAAAATTGGCTACAAAGATTTATGCTGAGAGTGCTGAAAAAAAGCTCAAGAGAAGAATAACAGTACCATAACTGATAGCGCTGTAACAGTCTGCCTGATACATTCAGCTGGCAGCGGTTAGAAAAGCAATGAAGGTAAGGATTGTGCTGTTCACCAAAGTGACATTGTTTATCTTGAAATCGGTGGTGACGACAGGAGGGCGAAGGACGGGGTGCAACCCTCGTGCCGCGGGCTGGCACGGAAAGCAGGCAGGTTGGAGCAGAAACTGGGAACTATTTTGCTGTGCAAAGCATACATGATGTTTCATTTATCTGAGTTTTAGCTGTGACACTGATCTACTTTGCACTGGATTAGGAACCAGAGACAGAGAGAGTCCTACCAAATGTTAGGAGAAAAAAGATTTGGAATCTGAGTCCCACCTTCATCCCACCTGGGGTTTGATATCACGTAGTCTCTGCTGACATTTTAGGGCCCAAAGTACCTTTTTGCTTTGCCCGGAGGTTACAGGTATCTAACCTTTAGTCACCCACACAAGCTCACAAGCGCTCGGCTCTGGAGTGAGAGTTATGTCCCACCTCAGATCTGCTGTGATGTAGCGGTGCCTCATGCCTGAGACCTTGGCCATGGGCTGGCAATGGTGGTAGCCTTTTGCAGCTGGGCCACTGAACAGAGCTTGAACATGACTTTTGTTTGACATTCCCAATATACTCCTGTTCATTTCCTCCTAAGCAATGCCCAGGAGCACTGAGAGAAGGCTGGCGTGGGCTACTGCTCTACCACAGGAAAGCTCCTGCTGTGATACTTCGAGCTCGAATGGAAATAGTAAGCGATAGGTACCTCACGCAAAAGACTGGCTGTTGCCAGCTCAGTCTTACAGCCTCAGGAGATACGTACGTTATGGCTATCACATAGATACCGCCAGGATTAAGGGCTAGTTCTATAAAAGTGTGCAGATAAAAACGTCCTGCCTAACACCTGTGAATTTGCCTGTGTTTGCATCATTTCCATTTATTAAAATGCTAATGAAAGATCAAAAGCATTGGCATAGCTGTAAAAATGTAATGAAGTGCCACAATCCAATGGTTTATCAGTACTGCAGATCTTACTGACCTTTTTCCACTCAGTCTGCATAGAAGTACCCACCTGGGCACCCTTGGCTGATGGACCATGTCAGCTTTGCCTTTACCCCTGTGCTGCTGAAAGGATGCGAGGCTTTGCGGGGCAGTGCCCTTTCTGAGGAATACCTTTGGGATTAACTGGACCTCAATTCCCTTGCCATCCTTTCTTCCGTATCCCTGTAGGATTTTCAGGGCCAAGAGACGGTCACAGGCATTTTCATTTCATTTTCATTGGCCAGGTTTTTTTGGGCAAAGAGAACGGCCAAACTGAGGTAATCACTTCAGCTTTCTACCTGTGAGAGAGGGGAAAAGCCATACTCACAAAGCAAAGGCATAGTCTTTATGAGGAGATGGACACTTACAGGAGCAGTGAAAGAAAGCTGACGTGAGTTGAGGAAGATAAATATTCCAGTAACAAGCATAAAGAACAAGTTCAATGGATGCAAACGTGAAACTTAGGAAAACCTGAGGCCTGACAGGCACTAAAGAAAATAAATCAAAACTGGCACATGGGTGTGTGCTTGGATCTTATTCATTTCTTGTAATACCAAGAGTAAAGAAAGCCTAATTAACAATCCTTCATAACAATAGTTTGTGCTTGTATGCCCCAGCTATTAAGGTTCCTGGAAAGATGAATTGCAAGTACACAGTGCGTGGAAAGCTGTAATTGTGGGAAAATGTCATACCATGTTGTGTAAGTGTGTCCTGATGGGTGGAGGGCAGTTCCTCAGGCTCAGCTATTGCAAAGGTGTAAGAGGCAGAGGCTGTGCCCAGTGAGCGCTGGGAAAGGAGACAAGAAGGGACAAAAGGAGGCAGCCCAGAGGAAGCCGAAGCGCACCGCTTCCCTGCACACAAGCGGGCAGCGTCGGGAGGGAGAGTTCGGCAAAGAAATGGACATCAACTATTCAATGCATCGGGTCTGGCTTATCCTGGTACGCTTGTGACCTGCTTTTAGCTTCAGGATTGCTAAAGGATGCTTTTATCCTGTCTCTGCTCTCACGGCACACCTGTCCTGAGCTCCTGGGGCCAGCAAGGGTTCCATCATCGGAGAGCACAGCGGGAAAGAGCCGCTTGCAGGAACACTCTCCTTGCAGGGGCGTCTTCCTCCTCTCCTGCCGGCCTCTGTGGGTTGAGCACTGCGGGAGAAGCAGCGCGCGGGTGGAGAGGGGCTACTTCATGGTCTGATGTGACGGTGCCTGTATGTCATACGTGTGGCGTGCTTCATTTGCATTCCCAGCCGGGCAGTCTTTGTGCTTTGTTTTTTTTCTGATGACAGCTGCTCTTTGATTGCACTTGCCTTCCTAATAAGCTGTGATTGAGAACCTTTTATCTCCAAAGATTGTATCACCGTCATGAATAACTGGAATAATGGAGAGCAATTAATTGTGCTTAAACCAACACATCAAAACGGCTGAACTAATTAAATGTGCTGTTATGGTGAAATTACTTCAAAATATTTTCAATACTACGCAAGCTGATCTTGGGGCGGAAGGAAGCTGGTTGACAGCACTTACATATGACGGTTTATTATGTGTTTTTCAAATGCTCAAGAAGGGAGGTGTTTGGAAGGGGAGGAGGGCACTGGGGCCACCGTGATGCCTGCTGGCAGGGGAACCGTGCTCGGGCAGCGGATGGGTGCCAGCTCCTGCGGTGCCTCCTGCAGTGACTTTGGTTGGGTTATTGCCATCGGTTTCTGTTTTAGCAAGAGTGCTGAGTGCCACTCAGCAGCCACTTTCAGCAGCAGCTGAAAGCAGAGCCAGCACAACAGGTTTATAGTTCAATATTTAGGACAGCTAGCTTCCATTTAATGACTTTGGGACTGAAAAAAAAATGTGATAAATTGGAGAGGGGCAGAGAAAGCATTTTCTTGGAGCATGGGTAAGCACAGGAGGTGGGTAGGTGAGAGCAGGTAGGGGTTTCAAAAGCATTTCAGTGAGTTTTGTGCCATTTTAAAAGTGCCACTGGTGCTTAGATCACGAGAGGCGTGCAGGCCTGTCAAGGTACCAACAGTCACCTAACAGTATTTTCTGCTGGACCTATGCAAATCACTCCCTCTGGTTTCTCTTCAAGTGCCATTTTCAAAGCTTTTAATTAAACTTACATTTCCACCTAAAGTGTTGCTGTGTCATGTCCTGGCTGCAGCTATCTCATGGTGAAAGCTGTCTGTCATTTGAAACAAGGAGTTCATGGCTGTAGGTTTGCTAAATCGTGGTGATCGTGGTGTCTGCTGGCACCAGCTCAACACCAGTGGTTGCAGTCACTGTGGCCCAAAGCTTGGTGGAGGGACACCACATGTCCCTCACCTTCCTGCAAACCCAAGAAGCACTAAAATATTTAAAAATAGTATTTGATTTATAGTACCACTTAGGAGGGCTGAATTTTAAGGTCATCTCTCCTTTACCCAGATGATCCCTGCACCAGCCTTTTGTACTTTTATGTCAAAGACCGAGGTGTACAGGACTTTCCTCTGAGCATCATAACCAGAGGGGAGAGACTGTATGCCGAGGTGAGCCCAATCCCAGAGATTAATGCCTGTTATATGGGCTGTGCCTGAAGATATTACTATAAATAAGGGGAAAAATGCATGCACAGGTGGTAATATTCTTAAATAAATGGTAATATTCTAAAATACGTTACTGATATTTTGATTGGTGTAAAATTACTCTTCACTTTATAACGCATGCACTTTGTAACGCACTGCTCTTCCAAATAACGAAATAGAGCAAACTAAGTACCGTTTGTCTGCCATCTAGGGTAGAACAGGAAGGGGTCAGGACTTAGGGGGCGAATTTTAGCTGTTTGAAAGATGTTATTCCAAATGTCTCTGAAATTGAAATGCTGTAGCTATTTTTTTTTTTATTTCTTTTATTTTATTTTTAATAACCAGCCAGTCTCTTTATGGTGGTTTCTAAAAATAACTGTGTCCCTGCAAACGCTGCCAGGTGAAAGCTGGAGGACTGCCTTGTTCTCAGTCCGTGTGAGGTGTGAGTCCCAGATGAGGGTTCTGGAATGCTGCCGGGCTACCTTATGCTGTGCCTGAGTGATGGTGACTCCTCCAGCACTGGCTCTTTCCAGCAGCAAAGACATTATTAACAGCTACGCGCAGATTTCCAGATGGATCTGGAGGGTGAAAGGCAGTAGCGGTTATACCTGGATTGTCTTAAGTAGTCTTTTTTAGCTTATGATCCTCGCAAAGCTTCTGGTGTCTCTGTTGGGTTTGGGAGGTGAAGGGCTCATTTTTGGGGTGAGCAATCAGGAGAGCAGCCCAAGGCTCCTGGCCCCCACGGGATGGCAGCGTGCTGAGGCTGCAGCTCATCTTTGCTATTCTGCTATTCTTTCACCTTGGTCACTTGCAAGGTTAAAATCAGCTCACAGCTTTCCTAAGTTTTCCAAAAGAGTGAAGTAAATTCATATACACACAACTAAATTTTAAGTCTTGTATTATTAGTTCTATAAATCTTTTCCTTTAAAAAATACAGCTCCAGAGAAGACAACTGCTGTCGTCTAACCTCATCTGTCAGCAGACAGCCTCTTTTTTGGTAACATTAGAGTCACATAATGCCATTTCCTTGGTTTCTCTCACTTGCTCATAGGTGGAACCATGCCACCTGGAGCAACTCCGCTGTCAGGAGGAACAAAGCACTGCAAAAAAGACCTTTACAGCAGAAAAATAGTGATCTTATTAAGTGGAGTAAGGAAGGGAGGAGAGATCTTCAACACCTCTTTTAAGACAGGACAAACTGTCCTCTCACGTCTCCCTACTGACTCTCAGAAGCTCGTTTACCTTCTGTCTCAGATGGGTAAAATCAGAGTCCCCCCTCCAGAGGTCAGGTTGCATTTGTGAAGCTCTAATAAGTATGGACAACCTTTTAATAATAAATTACATTTATTTCATTTTTCAATACCTTCATGGAAAACTAATGCCAAGATAACACAAAGAAGAATGAGCATGTGGCCCTAAATTGCCAGAATGTTACTCAACAGCTTTGAACAGGTGGGAAAATGGAGCTGATAATAGTCTCACTAAGTGAACACCAGAATGGAGAGAAACTAAAGATTAGGACTACAGTATGGGTGCTGCGCTGAGTTTCACGTACACTCTATTTCACAAAGTTCCCGGCAAGTAGGAGTCACCCCAAATTCAGATCAATTTAGGCGCAAGATTTCTTAGAGCTGACCAAAATGGGTGGGTTTTATTTTCAGTTTTCCTACAAATGCGGGAAACCAGGTGATGGAAGTAATGTTGGAAACACTCTGAAATCCACAGGTACAATTTGAAGTCAATTCCAGAGATTTCCATCAGCATCAGTGAGATTGTGATTTATTTCTCTGAAACTTCTGCCCAAGGGACAGAGGATGGTGAGAGGAAGGACCTTACTTGGTGACTGGTCATGAGGGACCCACTCTGGAGCCGAGTACAGGAAAGGTCATTTTTACAGTGTGGGTGCTAAACTCAGCTAATCTCACTTCTCACATCCAAACTCTGGTCATCTAGGCTACTCTCTTGTGGCTCTGAATTCAGGTCCATTAAAACTCAGAAATGTTTTTTTCCTTTGGGGAAGTGGGGTTAAGTGGCGTGAGTAACTTCTGCTTGCACGTACATGATTTGTGAGAGTGCCGTTTGCTCATCTCTCTGGGAACAGTACTGTAGGCAGTTGCTGATAAACTAAAGTCATAAATGAAATGATTTTGCTCATGTCATCACCATCCCTCTTGGCCACAGTTCTGTTGCACTCACCTATCATGCAGAACTGCTACATGATACGCTGCTGAGTGCTGAAATTTTTCCCTCTGCAAAAAATAACGCGTAGGTCAGCCCACTCCTTTTCAGCTCAGTGCTTTTCACCACCCAGCAGTAGAAGCTGGAATGAAGTACCCTTTTAAATGTCTTTTGACACTTTCTATGAAGAGCACAGTATGGTGCTCCTGCTTGTTGCTGGTGTCTGAACTCCTGTCCATCTTCTTCCTCCAGCTCACAGAGTCCCAGGACAGGCACGCGATGTTCTGTGCTTCTGGGGCAGAACAGAAATAGCCCAAATACACCAGCAAAGTTCATAATCCCATCAGCTGCCTTGGGAGGATGGTGATAATAATGAATCATAGAACCATAGAATGGTTTAGGTTGGAAAAGACTTGAAGATCATCTAGTCCAACCCCCCTGCCGTGAGCAGGGACACCT
>RSEF01000002.1:8085947-8124329 GCA_003993805.1 Himantopus leucocephalus | reverse complement strand
TGCTCAGCAACAGCTACAGCATCCCTGTGGTATCAACGCTGTTCTGGCCACAAATCCAAAACAGCACCCTCTGGGCTGTTATGAAGAAAATTAACTCTATTCCAGCCAAAACGAGGACAATATCCTAGCGCGTCCCAGTTTAGAAAAGCGATGACTGCGGAGAGGTACCCTAGAGTCAACTCATGAATGGGGCAACAAGGGAAGCATTATTCACAACTTCTCATAATATAGAACTTAAGGGACACCTAATTAAATTATTAGGTTACAGTGTTAAAATAAAAATAGTTACTTTTTCAGACAACGCATAGTGAAATTGTAGTAGTCAGATATTGAGGTTGCTGTGGCAGTCAAAAATGTATAATTGTGTTCAGTCCAACTCATGGAGAACAAATCTAACAGTGAGTATTAAGTAGGATGCAGTTGCTGGATGCAACTTTGACTCAAGATATTCCCAGACTACTATAAGCTGCAAACTGGGAGAACACACGCGGGAAAGAATAATTTTTTCCCTAGTTTTCTTCCCATCATTTTTTCCCCTGCATCCACCACAAATTCCTGCCAGAGAAAGTCTAATCACCCAGGCTTATCTCTGAATTGGTATAGTACAGCATTTATGTTCTTATCCTCAAAGAAGTTACTCCTAGGTGAACACAAACCAAGACTGAAGAAGTGAAAATCCTCATGCCTAACGTGAGCCAGTATGGCCACAACAATCTCTAAACATCGTGGTCCAGGACATTAGGAAGTTCAGTTCACGTTGCACATAAATAACATCTTTCTGAAAGGACTAAAAATGCATCTGTAAGGATAACGGTCTTCGGAGATGTGAATTAAACAGTGTCACCTTGGCAAGCAAATATTTAGAAGAATGAAAAACCCCTCAATGTTATCCACACATTTATGTAAGCAGTAAATGCAGTTTATGGGCGGATGTTATCATAACCTGTGCTCACAATCACTTTGCTGTTCTCTGCAATTGCCAGGGAAAAAACATTTCTGCAAGAACATAAAGATAATGGCACAGTTAAATTTAGTTGACTATTTTAATCTTAAAATTCAGCCTCTGAACACATGTAATTGATAGTATATAAATGAGTCATGGAAACTTGCTTTTTATGAAGAAAATTACTAATGTTCAGAACCAGCTTTTTTTCATTACTTTTTATATCACCAGTTTCCTTCCAGTATGCAGTTTAGTGATAATTGATCCACAACATTTACTGTAATTTAAATGTATTTCAGATGCCGGGTAACATGGCTCCTGCCATTTCAAAATGCTCATGAGTTTCCAAGCTATTCTACTTCCATTGTTGTTCTTTATGAGCAGGTCATTATTTACTAAGTCTTTAATGATGATCTCCTGCTTTCCTCAGGCTGGAACGCATCCCTTTCACAGGCAGCTTGCCAACTCCTCTGCACTGTGCTTCCAGTCCAGCACAACTGCGAAAGTCAGCTATGACCAGCAAAGAAAAGGCACCGAGACCAGAAAGGCAAAGGAGGTTCTGGGAGATGCACGAAGGGTACTGTGATGAGCTCAGGCACCAGCTGATGTGGTGATGTCCTGCAATTTCCCCCCACTCTGCCTGGCAAGGATGCACTGTCACGGAGAATTGTGCTGGGTGCATACTTCCACTTATACATGCCTTTGACTTTGCTCATTTTGGAGACAGGTAGAGCTGTGTGTATTTTCCAGTTGAAGCAAGCAGAACAGGAGGACAAGCTGACATTCAAATGTTATTTCAATTAACTTTTAAATAGATAAAGTGGACTTTCAAAAATGATGATGACTATTCTCAAGCTGCACTCAGCCAGCAAATCATCTGACGGTGCTTGCATGGCAGGACAGCCCCGTGGGACTGCCAGGAGGACTGGCAGACAAACTGAGTGGCTTTTGGGTGGAAATGAGCCAGCCATGGCCGGTGTGACTAGTCATGGTGTTGTCATGGGACCCTGAAAAGCCTCAAACTGGATGGAAATAGGGGAAGCCATGGAAGCTGTTATCTTACCCATTCACATCATTTTTGAGATCCCCTTCTTTTTAGTTATCTAGTGTATGTGGAATGTTACTCATGGCTCTGGACCACGTGAAATGTCTGGTGTGCAGCTCACAGGGTCAGAAGCATTGCCACGTTTCAAGTATTCCGGCAAAACACTCCCATTGCTATTGCCATGCTACCATTGCCATTGGTAAACCAACTCTGTCCTCATTTACAATATCACATATTTCAGGGACGTTTCCACTTGTTTCTATAAACAAGAATTTGGAGCTAGAGACTTAAAAAATGGCCCCTTTCTGGCTAGAAAAGAAACACAAATGCATTTCTAGTCGTGTAAACGGTTACCAACATGTAGCCGTACATGTTTCTGAGAAACAGATTTGAGTAACTGCATAAATGGATTTAATTAATTCATCAGCACAGGAGTCAGCCCACGGTCAGAGTGTCACTAGACTTTGAAAGTGCCAACTACAAATTCCTCTCACTAACTGGCACACAAAACTGTCAGTCCTCTAGCAAAAAGTCTATAGTCCAAAGCACCAACCTTGTATCACACATCTAGAGAATGGCGGGCGTAGTAACTATATATGTGGAAGGGAAAGACATCAGACAGGCAAGAGTAGTGTGGCACCTCTTTGTTTCTTTAAGGAAAAAGTAACTTAAGGAATGGAATAAATAGAAAATGTGAGGGAATCAAATACGAATTTGCCACAGCTAACTCTGCTAGACAACTCAATATCCTTGTTTGACAGCAGCTGATCTCTTAGGCAAAGAGAGCGCTATACGTACTTGACAGTACAAAACATTTGGCATGTGACTGTCTAAAAATGTGAGTTAGGCAGAGAAGACAGGGATTAGCATAAGCAGTGTAGAAAAAAAAGCTGAAATGGCAGGCAATCCTATTTAGGGTGGGGGGAGATATCGGAGGAACTCCTCAGGAATCAGTCTTGAGACTAATCTTATTTAACAGTAATCATGAATTAAATTCATAAGACCGTGGTCCAGACATGTAGGAATTTACTAATGAGACCTGCTGATGAAACAAAGTCAAGAAAAATCACCCTTATAGAGGGATCTGTTGTGTAAAGAAAATACAGTTACTTGGCACTTGAGGATCAAAATGTTAGAAATGGGATTAAACATAATGTGAGATGGAAACCCGCTGAGCAAAGGGCTGCTACTATAAACTTTGGCTATGAACCAAAGTGCCATCCTTGGAGGTTCCAAGGCTTGGCTAGACAAAGCTAAAGCTGTCATCATCCAGGATGGCAACAGTTTCCCTCTGAGAGGAGGACTGGACCCGGGATCCAGTGATCTTTTCCAGCCACATTTCTGTTTCTACGAGAATGAATGAGAGAATGGAAGACTGGTGTATTAGTCACATCATTGACGACGAACTGCCATTGCTACTCTGAGGAAGAACTTGCAGTCCCAGAAGGCATTTGGTAACGTATTTCCTGTAGAAATAAGACGTGATTTGAGAAAATTCAGGTTTCCAAGTGGGACGTTTTACACAGCTGTGGTAACCTGTGCTCAGGAAAGATTAATTTTAACTTAAAAAGGTGCTAAAAGAGCAGGGTAGGACTATGAGTCAGCCAGGATTTGGGATGCATCTGCCTTGACTTTGTAATTCTAAGTGTGTCATAAAACACAAAACATTTGTGGGGTTTTTAAACACAAAATCAAGTTTTAGTAGAAAATAATCTAGACTAATTAACATTTGAAAAAATAAGTAAGATAGACTAGAAGATCAAGAAACCTAATATAGAGGGGATTCTGGGGTGGCTGCAGCATGGACTGCAGGATACATTATGGTCTTACTTTTTTTTCCAAAGCTCTGAATAACATAGGATTTGAGAGACTCCATCATGCTGATACTCTGATAGCACATAAAGAGGGAATGGAGAGTAAGAATTTTCAGCTCTCATGAAAATCACATTTCACAGACTATCTATCTCCTCCAGAATGAATTCACGAGAATAGCTCAGGACAGTCTACAAAGGTTCTAGTAAACCTGCGTATATCTCTCGAAAAGGAGAAAATTGGCAGACAAATGGTTGATCTGGCCTTGTTGTCATCCGAAAAGGGACTAGGTAGTGTTAATGACAGCATGCTTCAACTTAGTAGAGTTTACGTGCAACTCTGCAACATGCCAATTTAAAACTTTCAGAAGTGTCTGTTCTTGAAGTTTCTGTGTTCTCTCTTCCTTATTGGTGTCAAGCCAGCCTTTCTGCTGGTAAATTTG
This sequence comes from Himantopus leucocephalus, assembly GCA_003993805.1. Taxonomy (NCBI): domain Eukaryota; kingdom Metazoa; phylum Chordata; class Aves; order Charadriiformes; family Recurvirostridae; genus Himantopus; species Himantopus leucocephalus. The sequence goes on along the minus strand of RSEF01000002.1, from coordinate 8,120,087 downwards.
AGGCTTGTGTCCATGCATATTTTCAACAAAAGTTCAAAAAAACCTTTTTTTGAATTAAAACTTTTTTTGGGGGGTGTGGGGTGTGGGGGTGCTGCGCAGAGGAAGGTTATTTCAGAGTACAAGATGTGACTCAAAACAAGTCAAGTCTAAGGAAAGCTGAATTCTTATCTAAACAGCAGGGCTGGGATTTGGAACGTCTGGATTATATCCTGGACTGCCACAGACTTCCTGTATGATCTAAGCATACCTGAAATATTCTGTTTTCCTCCTTGGAAAAATGTGATTAGTTCTATCAAGATAATAGACTGGGAGAATTTATTAACTGATATTTTTCAAGCACTTTGACACACAAAAGATTAATATAAATTGTATTTCATCATTGCACATAGCAGGTTGTCTACACCTGGAACTTATTCTGTTTCTTGGTAGGAGTCTAAATTATTCATGCACTGCAGATTTTTAACGTGAAATATTAGTATAATCTTATCTTTCACTTCATAAAATTAATTTTCTTTGATTTCTCTCTTCATCATTCATTCTTCAGTCCCTTCTCTTGAAGTTACTAAAATTTCCCTACATTCATACTTTACCAATTGCTCCTGTTCTAAGAAAACTCAACTTGTAGCTCCTCTGAAGGGCCACGGGTAGGATTTTATACTATCCTCACACATGGGCACAGAGTGACAAGTCTTTCTTTCTGGTTTAAGCAGCCTCCGACCCCTTTTCCCACCCCCATTCCCTTACCTACACCGACTCTCAGAGTGCCAAATTAACCATTTGCCAGGCAGCACGGTGAAACAGAGTTGGGAATTACTCTAAGCTAAAAATAACCATATTTTGCAGGGTGGTTTTCTTTTGGGATAGATATACAGAGAGAGAGAATCGTGCCTTTGCCAAGGTACCAGAGAGAGAAGGTCAGACTGAATAGCAGCACACCTCACGCCTGTGCTACACTACTGCGATTCCCTTCCCTTGCCCGCTGGACCAGGAACCTGGAAAGAAGATTGCTCTGTACCAGCTATCTGCTGCTGGTTTCCAGGAGAGAGACAGAAACCAACCCTTAGCTCTCAGTTCCACCCCAGTGAAACCAGTCTAACAAATAATGTGAATCCACGGCCCCTGCAGTATCATAAACAAAACAGTTTGATTGCTTAATTAACTGCCTGATCACAGTCTCGCTCCTTTCCAACAAAACCAGTTCAATTGCCCTTTCCAGCTCCATACAGAAGTAAGCTGCTCCTTTCACAAAATCACTCAGAGCTGGCAATACATGGGGTATGCTGCATTATTTAAATTCTGGATGTCACCCTCAGAAATAAATACTGTGAGCTGAAACCCACAAATACTGCCAATATGCCCATGATTTATTCATGAATGGAGTAGGATAGGAACGGAGCGGAGTCCTAAACACTATGTATTAGGCAAAGGGATATTAGTCAAATTAAGTAGCTTTGTTCCCATTTCACCACCTGTGATATCATCTTTAGCTCTTTTTTACAGCCTCCCAGGGAGAAAACAGCTTTGAATCTGGCAAAAAAATGCATGTGCTTTGAAAATTATTCATATGATGATGCAAAAGGTTTTACTAGAGCATTTTCAAAAGGACATGACAGATGAAAGCAGATATATGTGAATAAAAGTATAAAATGGGCAACATTACACAATTTCAAGGAGAAATCTTCCTTACTGGAAAAAAGATATCATAAGGTGTTCCCTTGCTACAGCAAGAAACAAAGAGGCAAAGTTTTGTAACAGACAAATGGGCAAAACCAGGTTTTCTGGCTTGCGTGAGCACAAGAAAATTCTGGCTTTTGGGTCCTGTCCTTAAAGAGGGAGAAAAGCAAGGGAAGGCAGGAAGAAGTTGTTGCTTTGGGCAATCTTAAATCTTCATCTTAACATCATAGTTTAATTCCACCTTGGTTGAAATTGGGATGAAAGCAACCAAGGAAGGTTTTTATTATTAAGTCTAATTATCAGTCTACTGATATTTTGCAGTTTTGTCTGTTCTTGCAAATCTGTGAGGTTTATGAAACAGTACAGTCTGAGAAATTTGATGTGTGATGAAGCTTTCCATTCCTCTGGGAGTGGAAATCCTGAAAAAAGCACTGGTACATCACAGTGTTTTCATCTGTGTAAGCAGCCTGGAAATTGCTATCTTAAGGGACGGGGAAGGGGAAAAAACATCTTTCAGTGATCAGCAACAGCAAGAAAATCTCTTGGTGTGCAGCAAAGCAGCATGGAGAAACACAGAGAAAAGCTTGAGCCCAGAGGCTAGAAACCAACAAGGAAATACAATATCTTAGTCTGGAAACCTTAGACTACTGCAAGTATTGTATTACATAGCGTGGGAACATTGCACTGGTCAGCTCAACAACTGTAGCTGAAAAAAGTTACCCTTTAGAACGGACAGTCTACAGTGGGGTGGCAGTGGGAAAAAAAATGAGTCCTGGGGGAATGTTATGGAATAGTTAAAATGCAACACAGGGAGCTGAGTGTTGCACATGTCCAGGTGTAAACCATGAACTCTTTGGGTTAGAAAAAACCGAAGCAGATGTTGTTCAGTAACAATGTTTAGATGTGTTTTTCCTGAAGCATTTGGTGTAGATGACTGCAGATGACATTTGGTGTAAGATCATTGATTTGATCTTGTCTGCCACGCTCTACCATCTATGATATAGCGATGTATTCAGAAATGTTTCTAAATAGGCAAACAAACAAAAATTCCCCTCTTGAAAACTAGCAGATATACACACGATACTCAGTTTATAACAGGTGGTTGCAGTCTTTATCATTGTTTTACACTGATTATTGCCCTTTGCGGGGACATCTCATAGAATCCCGTTGAATGATTCTTGGAGTAAAATGGTATTTGAAGTAAATTTATGAGATGCCATCACTATGCGGACAAATAGAATGTCAGCCCTCACTTATAAGTCCACATATTTGTCTTTTCCTGGAACACTGATTTTATTTGTAGGCAAACCTCTGTTTTTCAATCCCTGATATCGCTGTTGACTTGGAAAAAGTCACAAGCTCTAGATTTCTTACTTTTCCCCATCAAAGACATGACTTTAACAACAATTATCTCATTTGGATGGTGTGAGACTTACTGCAGATCCTTAAGCACTTTAAATACACTGTACCATTCTCAAGTACAAACATTAATTGCACAGAAACTTCTGCTCTAATTCAGCGTCCTGTGACAGTGATTTACATCCTATTTTTTTCAGTGTCCAGTCATCACCTCTGGGGTTTGTTAATTTGGTACTAAACCAGTATGTGATAAATCACAAACAATATTGCTGTGTGGGGGAGAAAAGATGAAAGAAACTATGTATGAGAAACAAGGCTGTAGGAAGAAGCAGGAATTACTGTAAATGTCATTCAGAATTACTCAGTTGTAGAGGACTACTATTCTTATTATCCACACAGAACATGTAAGTTTTAAAAATAGGATTGCACTGGAGGTTCGAAGGAAAATCTCGTGGGCTCATCTCTCCATTTGTTAAAATTCCTCATCTACATTACAATGGCTGATTTTTAAAGAACGGTAAGTGATACTGGGACCTAGACAGACTTGCATAAGTGTTTACTTGTTTAATGTCAGTGGAAATTCAGTTAGAAGCTAGCTCCAAGTTATTATTCGCCAAGAAAAGAAGAAACAAAATCCGGCCGAATGGCCCTCTGCATCTTGGCTGGTCATTCTTATGTCTCATGACCAGCACAGTGTGTCCCTTATCTTCAAAATCTGAAACTGTTTTTAATTTACTCAAGCTCTCTCCTTCCACTGTAACATAATTATAGGCCTGGTAGAATCTATTCCAAGTAGAGCTACATCAAATCTCTCAAGTTCTTTGTAATTAACTGTGATAAAAGCCATCTTGATTTAAGTAACTCCCATGATATTCTCAAGCCATACATCAGATCCATAATTAACAGTCACCTCAGTACTTGAAACACCATGTCAGGAGTTAAAACAAACATTTGCAAGAAGATATCTGAAATAATAAACAGAAATCTTGAGCAACGATAGCAAGACTTTCTGATGTATGAGCCAGAGATCCCGCTGGAACCCACAGCGGGGAGGTCATCCTGCAAGTTTGGAGCTGTCTGAACTGCTGTCCAATGGCCCCAGATGAGATTGCTGTCCCTTAAAATCACCCGCTCAAATAAGTCAACTAAAGCCTTCAAAAGAGCTCCCTTGGCACTGGTGCAGCTGATCCAAGCCCTCCCCTTATGCTCTTCTAGTGGGGTGTCAATGTACGTCAACACCAAGATCACCAGGAAAGGGTTTCAGCCCCCTCTGTGGGGGGCTCTGGTTGGATCTCCTTGGCTCTGCGCATGGCAGTACGGGTGCTCAAAGCTTTTTCCTACAGCACATTGACATGCTCCGGTCTTCCAGCTCCCTGCCTTGGCACTCACCCTCTTCGCTTAATGTCCCAGTCTCAGCTTCCTGCCCTGAGGGTTCTCATGACTGTCTCGTCTCAGCTGTAGCTCTGATCTTGTTTTACTCTTGCCATTATGATTCCAAAAATGTATCCAGAGAAGGTGCAGACCAATGCCAACAAACAACTACGTTCTAGATAAATTAAAGGGAAATACGTACAACACCATAAATTGTTGCAAAAGAAGAAACTGCATCCTGGGGAAATGCAAAAGACAAGTTACAAACACACGCTCAAAGATGGGTAAGTATTGGTAAGGGACTCTCAAGATCATATATAATTTACATAATTGAAACCGTGAAGCATAAGCAGGGGAAGAACAAGCACTGTTGCTCTAAACTGTGTTTATGATCAGCAAAACCCCAGAACAGTTCCTTAAGATCAGCTGATGTTTTAGGACTTAATTATAGGTTTAAAACTTGAAATGCACTCAACTAGATATTCAAATGGGCCTGAGAGAATGTTCTTTGATGGGCACTTACTCCTACCTGGTACCATACTGTCACTTGTATGCCCCCAGCAGGTACAGTAGAGCAGTAGTTGAAAATTTTAATATTTAGAGCAATAAAACTTTATGGTAAACAGATATCCAGATGCTTGTTGTTGGTTTTATTTTTTGTTCATTGCAGGAGCTGAACTAAAACATATTGCAAGACTTATTTTAGAGCAGCGATTATTTTCCTGCAAAGAACTACTATGATACCAGGACACCTGTGGGTCCCACGTGAGGAAGGGCTGCACACAAAGCCCAGGTCTTTCACCAGCCACGGCATGTGCCAAAAAATTTCCTGATGGGATTTCTGCCCTGGGAAGGTTATTTAGTCCCTGTTGCTGAGGGACCTGAAGAACAGACTGAATGAATATGTCAAGAGTAGCAGAGACATACTTGAGGTTGGGATAGGCAATCGGTTACCTTGCAGGAATTTGACTCTGCACGTCTGAAATTTATGGCTTTATAAAGGCAGATGGTAAACTTTAAGCTGTATTAATGCAGAAACAAAATGTTAACTATTCTCAAGTCGAAAACTGAAGGGCGAATTAATGAGTCATCATCAAATACTGGCATTCTGCTTAGCTGGTTTTGAGTGATACTTGGATGGTTAGCAGCCTGCTGGCTAGTGGGATTATACCATTAGTGAGTCATTTGCAATTAAACAGGTACAAACTGGACACTAATGAAAGACAGAAAGCCAAAATTATTGTGTTTTGGTTTGGGAGAGTGGAAGAATAAAGCCAGGCAGGGTCCAGAAAAAGATCTCTGATACAGTGGAAATACTTCAAGCCATATGAAAGTCTAGAGAATTTTATTTTTCCATTACTGATTTTGGCTTTGGGAATCACAGCAAACGTAATCCATCAGCTGACATAGTTAATACCACAGTGTTTAAGTTTGGTAATGAGACCAAGAATCATGATTTATATTAAAGGCCTCCCAAATGTATTACCCTCTTTGCTTATTGGTGTAAAAATGCTTTCTTGGTCTGGTGGTGTGAGAGGCTTTGCCTTTTTTATCATAGCAGATGAATCAGTGTTTCCTAATTCTATTCTTTATTCTGAAAAGTTTTCATTTTGTCATACGTAGAGAGCCAAAAAATGGGCTTCATGTCACCTAAAATATGTAAAATTTCTATTTAGAAGGACAGAAATGTAGACTATCAGTTGACAGGTAGATTTGTACCTGAATACCTGAACTTTTCAGCCTGTATAACTGAGCTGCAAACTGGTGCAAAAGTGCTCAGGTTTGATGTGCAGTGCACGTTTCTGAAAATTCAGCTTCTAGTTTAGCTTCATACATTTACAATGGAAAGTTTTTTGGAAGACCATTCACAATTCCCCATGGAAATGGTCCCCAAGTCTCAAACAGGATCTTCAGCAAAGCTCTTGACTTCCTATCACAACCCTTTTTCCACCCACCTCGTACTACATGTGCCCCCCAAACCAAGCTTCCCTTTGCCCTCCCATCTTCCTAGAGTATGATCTTGTCTCCTCAAAGTAAGATCCTAGCTTTGATGCCATTTGATTCCCCAACTTCACATCCTTTTTCTGTATGTTTTTCTTCTAATTTATCATTTTGAGTTAATCTGCATTTTTAAAATGTACCAAAGCAGTTGACTGCAAGTTAGTTTTGAAGATCAGAAGCCAGTTTCCACCCTATGAGCCAACCAAATACCTCAGTATCTGCATTGTCCAAAGAAACCAGTATTTTTTCAACCCGATGACACATTGCATGAGGAAAGTTAAAGCCACTCAAAAACATTGCCAAATGCTAAGATGAATAATTACAAGTCAGAGGAAATAAACTATTCAGCCCAGACATTTGGAGAACATATATAGAAGTACAGTTGTACTATTCGTGGATCAGTATATGAATAGGAAATTGGAAGAACTTTTCTAGGCGAGGGATGAGAGCAAAGCAAAATAGAGGGAGAAGATGAATTTAGACTAAAAATCTCTTTATAGTACTCACATTTTCTTCCAAACTATCCACGTCAACAGCAGTTTCTGTTCATCCAGGCACAATGGAGCCGTGTCAGACTGAATCTACAGCTGAAACAAGTGACCGAAATAGCATTAATAGGGAGTTTTATGATAGCAATTGACAACTGATCAAAACCTAATGATTTTTGTGATTCATTTACATGTTTAAACTCTCAGATTGGGAAAAGTTTATAACGTTTTTCTAACTTTTCCTATTTCTTTCCAAAACTTTGGACATATTAATGCAGTTAAGATCCCCTTGTCTTACGGGAATGTAGGAAGTATAAGTGCATGGGTCATGAGGTCTAAACCCCTGATGGGTTAGACTCATACCGTATTACTCCCTCTAAGCCATATAAACAGGAACTTAGAAGTGGAATTTTCCTTAGATGCCACGAGGGTTTTCCAAAAGCTCACTCCTCTGGTGATTACGAGCAACTTGCTAACTTCCAGCCTCAGTTTATGCGATGCCAGTCAATATTTGACTTTTGTACGGAAATTTGCATAGGTAGCAGAATCATAAACCCCTCCTTCTGCTAACATTTGCGCATCCAAGAACAGCTGTTACTCAACATTAACCTTTTTAAATAAACCATTCCGCCTCCTCATTAGGCTGTTTAAACCATTGCTATAAATTCAGTATTTCACTGCAGCGAAGCTCGAGAAGGTTGTAAAGTAAGTATCTTCCTACTGAATGTCATGGGAGTGGGACAATAAAACTAGTGATCACCCAGTTTAAATTAGGATTCAGATTTCATAAGCAGCTGGAAGAATGGGAAAACCTCCACATACCTATAGCACCATGCTGTCAGACTGCCAGTGGGGGGGAAACCTGTGCGTGAGGGGCAGCAGCGCTGTCAGGGCTTGCTGACCCCACGGCAGGGACACAGGTCTCCCCGCTGCGGCCCTGCACGGGCGTTGGGCAGGTCCCCAGCGCAGCCCTCCCTTGGGGCAGGACGGGAAACAGCCCAGAGGCAGGATCAGCGCTCAGGGTTGATTTTTGGCTTTGCATTCAGCCAAAAAGGGGATTTATAAATAGAACACTTAACTGAGATGTTTAAAGTTAGATGGAAATGAACAGGGACTAAATGACAAGAACCCAGTATTGCCTGTGCCTTCCAAGCTGGGGACAGCTCATATTTGGGGCAGCAGGACGAGTAACCAGAACTGTGCCCCGAGTCAGAGATATGCTGGGCACTTAAAGGATTTTTTTTTAAAAACTAATTGACAATATCAATTCCATATGTTACAAGACAAGATGGTACTTTCAAGTGTCTAAATTGATAAATTATTGTCCTAATCCAAGAAACAGGATGTTATGGTCTTTATAGGCAAAATGAAAATGACTCTTTAAAGATGTTGTGTATTTGAGGGAAAACAGTATTTTTCTTCATGTTTTTATTGTTGAGTAATAAGGTCAAGTTAAGTGTTTTTTAAAACAGACCATATGGTTTGGGTACTTATCTGAATAACAGAAGCTAGAATCTGCAGGAATGATTAAATTGTCCAATTCATCACCTGGCTAAGACACAATCATCCTCTACAGTACAATTTTCTGTATTACTCAGATTATATTTCAATTTTCAAATTGCTTCTCATGAATACAGCTCTGTATAACAAAATGTCCCCTAGTAGCCAGGATCCATTATTAATTATATTGTTATAAACTCACTTACTGATTCCCTCATTATTTGCAGAGTATTTTTTCATATCCTACAGAGACAGGCAGCCAAACCCCAAGGCACTAATTAAGAGCAGGTGAAGAATGTAAGCAGGAAACCAGGGATAAGCAGTGGCTGAGGGCTATGGCTAAATAAAGCCTTCCTGAGCAGAGGATTTCACAGCTTAACAGGATTGTGTTGAGAAGCAGTCTCAATTACAAAGGCACCAGCTCAGAAATACAGAAGGGCTTCAACATAAAGCACAGCTCTTCGTTTTGATTTTGTCTTCCAAATCCAATATTCATATTTAATTGAATATCTTTGGTCACTGACTATATTCTGTAGGGTATTACTAGAAAAATATTTATTTTTGCTATGCAAAAAATCTATAACTAGTTTGATACAACATATACTTAATTATTAAATGGTTTGATACAACGGTTCAACCTAAATTGCATGTCAGCTAGCTCACAATATAACCCAGCCTATGTTGTTAAGGAAAGATGAGGGTATTAAAATACAGCCGATTATAAATAATAGAACTTAAGTAACAGAAAGCATTTTATTTCATTCAGTTCGACACATATGATCAGATTATTTGGAACTTTGTATTAACTCAATAGCACTGTGCAGCCCAAGGAATGCCCTTTGCAGGCTGGAATGCCCTCCATCCTGCCCGGGAGCCCCTGCAGCACAAGTCACCCCAAGGCTGGTGGCCGCGCTGTGCTGCGGGGATCCTGCCACCGGGCTCTGCCTTCGCGCTGCGGGCTGCAGCTCGCCGTGTAGATTGCTGCTGTTGCTGAACACCGGCTCCCAGGCCTCTCACCGAGCACCCGGTTCCTCCTTGTGGTACGTGTAAATCTCCTCTCAGACTGTCACTCTGTCACCTAAGGGCCGACTGCAGCCCAGGTACACGCAAACAGAACTGGAACTGGGAGGTAGATTGGCATTGGGCTTATGCGCTGCCAAGGGCAAACAAGATGTCCTATAAAGTCAACCTCGTTCCGCAGTCCACACCCAAACTTACACACGCGCACACGAACACGCACAGGGTTTGCGATACCTTTTCTTTTGGTGTCTGCTGTAGCTCCCCGGTTCCGCTCTCAGGGAGCGGAGGGGAAGGCAGCCAGGCTTTCTGCCTGCCTCACTGTCCCAGGCGCTGATCTCCTCTACCTTTTCGAATGTCCCAGTTAGAAGCCGCTCGGTGCAATCAGAGAAAACTGGGAGGTTTGTGCTCTAGTCAAGCCCGCCGGCAGGCCAGTGGTTACGGGTACAGAGCTCAGAGGAGACTCCGGCAGCCGATACGGCCAGCCATAACATGCAGAGGTTGTAATACAAGCGTTTGCTTCTTTAAGCTGCTCCCTTACTTTCTCCCCTCCCCAATACACTGACTTGTGCTCCGACATCCACTTCTCCAGCTACAGGAGTCTGTCAGCATTGACAGTATTAACATGACCCAGAATTTTTTAAAGGGATCCACTTTTTGTGTTTGACGGGACTCAGCCTTGCCGTGGAAAGCCGCAGGTGCCGTTGCCAGCACTGAGGGGAATCGGTGCGGCTGCCAGTCCCCCGGCCACCTGCACACTGCCTCTCCTGCACCTTCAGGCTCACTGGCAGACGTCAAGGCGATCTGGTTGTGGAGCCACCCAGTTAGCAATGGGGGAGAGAGGATGTGCATGTGGGTAAGGATGCTGAAGCGCTTTGCAGTCAGGTAATTGAAGGCAAAAGGGTTCAGACTGATACACAGCTCATACAGGCACACACATGAGCTGGGAGAGGATGAGAGCTCAGGTCTCCCCAAGGGTCAGAAGCCCCTTCTGGTAATGTCACTTCTGTGATAACTGTAGATACACACAGAAAGGGACAGATTCTCTGGTCCATGAGGGACAGCAAAACTGCACTCCATCCTTTGTCCCTGCTGGGCGCTGCTGCCAGGGGAAGTACGCTGCCCCAGGAGGTGCCACCTCCTCCTCCAGGTGCTCACCGCCCCGCTGTCCCCACCAGCAGCGCACCACAGCCAGTCTCGCCCTGGTGCGTCTCGTCCCTGTGCCCATTCCCAGGGCAGGAGCAGCCTCGGCCTTTCCTTTTCCATGCAATGCAATTCCATTTCAATCACGCTGGTGAGGAGCCCTGGGCTGCTAACGCAGGAGGACCATTTTCGGTTTTGAAAATACCGTTTGTGAGTGCATCTCATAAATCACATAAATAAAAGAAGTTCTGTGCAAAACCTTTAAAATTTTTATTCTCTGATTCCTCTTCAGTCCATTATGGTGTTATTAACTAACATTATCTCTAATAGCATAAAGATGTAAACACTTATTTGTTCACAGCTTTATATATAACATATCTCAGAGAAGGCTATTAGGTACGTGACATTAAAAACTGAAAACAGAAAAGAACAAAAGAGCAAAACCAGAAGAAACATCTAGTGAATTACAGTATGAAAAGGAAATCTATTTACACACATTAATCTATACAAAATCATAATCTGTACATTTTGTAAAAAATAATCACATTCATTTTTACCATACTTGACAGATAAAAAGTTATTGATAAAGATGACAAAAGAGAATTTCAAAACAATACTCATACTAACGTGCCAGGAAAAAAAAAAAAAAGCTGCAGGTTATCATAAACTTACTACAGTGCTTTGGGAAATAAAGGGGGTTGGGGCATTTCAGCCACTGGTTTAGCTGACAGCGGAAATGTTACAGACTTAGATTTAACTACATACTGTTATCACTGGGCAGAACCAGGTTCAACACAGAGCGGTTAAACCATACCACAGAGTGTTCCTTTTGAACGTTATCCTGATGTACTCCCGTAACACACATGTTAGAACAAATTATTATTACTTTAATATTTTTTTTTTCATCAACAGAATAGCACTGCATACTAACTTCTGCTATTTGGGTATGTCAGGGTAGTACTGACAGCCCACAGCTTGTATAGGCACTCACGGCAATGTGAAGGTACTTCTGTTAGTAAAAGCGTTTCCTGGATCCCTATGCACAGACCGTAATTGCTCCGACAATAACCCTTATATAAATAGCAGCTTTCTCCGCAGGTTACTTGCCGGTTCTTCCTTTTTATCAGACATATTTAATGCTTGATTTCTCACTAGAGATGTCTGAAAAAATTCTGTATAAAGGGAAATTTGGACTTTATTCACAATCGCTTTGCTGAAATGGACAAATTCACAGTCTACAGTAGATGTTTTTTAGAACTCACAAAAATAGGAGACAAATGACTCATCTTAGTCCTTACACATGGAGCGTGAGACGTGCACTTGGTAATGCCTGATTTCATAAAGCCATCCCAGACAGATACTCTGCTTTGCTGAGGGCCTCTACCTGTTGCTTTCCCCTTCATCACGTTAAAGACAGAGGGAAATCTGTCTGGGGTGCATCAGGACACGAAGTAGATGCTACGGAGTGCGGCAGGCTGCCTCCAACTTGACTGCAGAAGGTTTTTTGTAATGCTTTTTGCCACCAATTAATTATTGCCACTACAGTACAGTTCCAACATACACTTAAACTGGGTAGTTCCTCAGCTGGCTACCTGCAGCACCCATCACCGTGCCGTTCGGGTGCAATCTGTTGGGCTCTTGTGCACTCCAGCATGAAGTACTTACTTAAATACATGCCAAATTCTTAAAATATCATGACAGCCAACACTGCTTTCAATGGCTAAAATGATGCTCTCCATATTCCTAAGGTTACTTTGCAAAGCACATTAATGCACCTGAGCCAGACACCAAGGCCAATGTATTTAAAAAAGGTACTAGTTTATATGGCAAAACTCACACTGGCAATAATCTCATGGCATGTCACTAGCCAGTCCCTGGTCATCTAAAATGACTATGTAAAGTCAAAGATTTCAGGTGAGCTGCAAGTGGGAGTGAGAAATATGGTCAGTGGTGTGTGCGCTCCTGAAGGAGGAGATACTGAAATACTTCCTTTGATTCTCATGGCCAAAGCTATTATGAATGGAACGGGGCACAAAGAGAATCAGGAAGAATAGTTAAGAAAATGTCTCACTGTCAGAATTTAACATATTTGACAAGTTTAGTTTCTCATCAAGACGTGATGTAGAGCGACTTTCGAGAGTCTTCACATAAAGAAAATTTCTGGTAGTCTAAAGCACTTTGTTTTAGCGTATGACCCCTCTACAAAAGACAAAAAGCCAAACACCTAACCCAAAACAAGAAACAACTGTTGAAAGCTGAAGCCAGGCAAATCAAAACGGGACATGAGGCTATTTGCTTTATCACAGAAGGTAGTCAACCACGAGGACACCCTACCAAATGAACTGAGGGATCCTCCATGGCCTGAACTTTTGAATCATCCTGCAGATTTTTTGGAGGATCACTTTGGCCAAACCAAGTTACCTGGCTTAAAAAGGAGTATCTGGGTAATATCAGCCAGATGACTGAATGGCCCCTTCTGGAGAGATTCATCTTACCTAACTTCAGATGTAGAGTGAGAAACATAAGTGCTAGGCAGCTACCCTGGCCTCATTTCATAGTAAGCATAGAGAACAAGGTGATTCAGCTTACCTACCTTAGATGCCCAGCTGAACATGGGATGAATCATCTTCATCTAGTGCCTATTTCTCTATGATGACTATGGAAGGCACTTAAAGAGTCTTTAGCTCAGAGACAGACATCTAGCTTTCAGACACCGAAACCAGGGCAGATTAATTTCACCCAAGTCTATTGAGCACCTAGCTGCAATCGACTCTCCAGAGGAAAATTTAAGTCAACGCTCGCTATATATTTAGATTTTGGTGATGGTTAGCAACTGGAGAGTGATCTGTCACTGTGTCCCTCAGGCATCAGCAGCAGGTAATGCTGATAAAAATCACTCGGAATGAATGATGCCACCCTGGCAGCTCCAAGGAAAGTAATGTACAACAATTAACCACAGGAGGAGAATGACTTGTATTACCATTATTGTTCAGTAACCTTACATGTTCTACTGGCTTTTCAGAGGGGCCTTGACTGACACGAAAATGCTTGCACAAAGCATTATGAAGTTAAACTGCCTCACAGAAAACATATTTTCTGTATTTAGATTCTATGATTTTTAATAAAAGGGTGAGGTTCTACAAAGTACTGCACTTTTCACTGGTTAGAAAAAAAATACAGGCAGCACCTCTCTCCCTTGTGTGCCATTCTTTGCATGCCCACGTAGTCCTTTACAAACCTAGCGCCACCATCTATGTTGTACCACTGGTGCAACTTTGTTGTCTCAGACGGCATTACTCCCTACATGAAAAGTACAATCAAGTCCAAATGCATCTGTGCTCTGTTAAAGGAAACTATGCTGTTTCATTGCAACTTACAATGTATTTTCTTATTTAAGCTTTTCTGTCTTATAATCCAGAAATCATTAAAATGCAGATTTTCTCCTTGTTTACCTAATTTGAACGAGATAGTTTTCTCTAGGATACAATGAATTATAAACATGTATAATTGGTGATGCATCATGCAGAACAGCCTGATGGAACTGGTTGCTTGAAATCTCTGTTTCTATACCATCGTTTTATGTGTCAACTCACTCAACAACTGTTGAACAACTGTTCCTCCTTTGAACATAAAGATGAGTATTCCTGAATGCTTGTCAAGTGTGCCTTTCTACCCTAGAAATTTGGGGAAAAAAGTACATCCTGCACGTCACATCTCAGGGAGATGAGCAGTCCTGATGCCACTTCAGACAAAGAAAGAAGCCTAAAGTGCACAGACCTATTTAATTTAGCTATGGGAGCAGCCTCAAAGCTCCAATGTCTCTCATATACTTGCAGTTAAGAGTTTGTTGATAAGGTTGTTCAGAGATCCAGGAAAAATACTAAAGTTTAGCAGTGGTTTCTGAGCCTAAAGCCTTTGGGAATAGATTTAGTTTAAATACTTGTGTAGGGGCATATCTTTAGACCCCACGGGACTGTCATTGGGCAGCCTACTTCACTCCAGATTCTCATAGTTACTTCACCAAGTGACAGCAGAAAACACTCTGAATGTCTGGAGGTGATCAATAGCTTCTTTCAAGTCAAATTTGGCAAAGTAAAAAATCATCAAGTGATTATTGTTTAACTCAAACGATACCTACTATGTAAAGGTTGGTGTCACGGCAGATTCAGAGAGTTACCTGTTCTGCAGTACTCATGCGAACCATGAGGCCTCTTCTGTCTTTGGTCTGACATAACTTTGTGTCACTCCAGGGTAATTCTATTAAAATAAATAGTGTTTGACTGATACATAGCTAAATTAAATCAGACCAAGAGGTGTATGGACACTCTGACGACTGCCAACAATACTCCCAATACTAGTAATACTGTCAAGAGTGTACACGTATGGCTGCCAAGACATGCCCTTGCGGCTGTTCTTCCCTTTACCTGGCCATATTATGGACCTTGGATTCTGCTAGCTCCATACAATCCGTGATCTGAAATATCAGGGCAATTACTTTCATGGTTCCGAGGTAGTCATGCAAATACATATTATTCCCACTTGCTATTTAGAGTGGACATGGTTAATTAAACGTGACATGAGAAGTAAACATCGCTGGGTTTATTTCTTTTAAAGAGTGCAAATGTTCTGCGTGTGTTTATAAGAATCTGTCAGTTCCATGCCTTTTTTTTTTTACAAAGTGGCTACATAAGAGGCTTGGCGTTGTTTAGAATTCCTTCTATTTATGCCTTTTATGGTAATTTTTAGGGATTCTGGACTAAATCAGGTCAGGACTAAATTTTAAATCAGCTCAGATAGATACAGAATAGAATTAAGCTAAAAGAATTTATATAATTCCTTAAATGGGAGTTGTAACTTTATTGCAATATTCCTTATTTTAGCTGCCAAATATGTAGTTCTAGAGACATATTTCAATGGAAATATTATACAAAATGATATTTTCAATGGGTAATATGCTATCCAAGTTTGTCCTATGCCAGACTGCTCTAGCAATAAAGCACCTCTTCTGGATGTTGTTTAATAAAAGATCAAAACAAATCTCTGATTTTAAACAGAAGAAAACAATTGGTGATTGCAATATTACTACTGGAAAATGATGATGTTTTCATCAAAACTATTACAGTAACCTTTTCTGTATGGACTGCAAAGGTAGCCCCACCTTCTGCACCTAAACATAAATCTAGGCACTTTTGAAAGGAACAACAGAATTGGAATTAAACTCTGTAGACAGAAATCTCTGAAATTTGTACCATTAGCCGAGTACTACTACTTTTTTTCCCTCTGCATAAATAATGGTTAATTATAGTCTTACATTTCTTTATTTTTCTTTTGTTTTCCATAATTAGGAAAGAAATTCCTAATCCTTAAGGGAAGAAATGTTTCCTGAAGTATAAATAAAGCGTAAGAAATTTTCTTGCTTCCCATGATAACCTTTTCTACATGTACCAAAGCAGTCTGGATTGAATAGGATACCACACATCTATCTTGTGGACATGTTGGAGGGTAAAGGGACCGTTATAGTAAATGAGTTTTTGAATAGTTACGGCTAGTAAACAGCAAAAGAACATCAGAATTAATATGAATACCATTTAACAAAACCAGAAAGCATCAATGGGGCAGGTGTCTGTTATTAACTGGTTGGCTGCACAAACCAATTTCCCAAATACCAACATGTAGAAAAGCAAAGCACTAAACTGTACATTTTATAAAATATTACATCAAACTGCATAATGAATTATATATCCCACAGTTTTTCATGTTTTGGGGGACGTATCTGATTTATATCATGGTGGTCTCTGTCTGCATAAATGACTGCGCCCTTGAATTACGGTGGAGCTGAGAAACGCTGTCTGATCCATTTCGAGAAATCGAAGAGCTGTGGAGTCTGTAATCTCTGCCTGCTGTCTGCTTCCAGCACAAACTCCGCCATTTTCTTTTCAGCTCCCCTTGCACCTGTGTTAAAAAGAGAATGCACAAGATGAGCTGAAAACGTTCTTTTACGTGAGGAACTTTTCAACGTTTGTTGGCTGTCAAATGGAGCCCTCTATGAATAGAATCATAGAATGGTTTGGGTTGGTAGGAACATTTAAAGATCACCTAGTCCAACCCCTNGTAGGAACATTTAAAGATCACCTAGTCCAACCCCTCTGCTGTGGGCAGGGACATCTTTCACTAGATCAGGTTGCTCAAAGCCCCATCCAATCTGATCTTTAACAGTTTCAGGGATGGAGCAGCTACAACTTCCCTGGGCAACCTGCTCCAGTGTCTCACCACTCTCAGAGAAAACATTTCTTCCTTATATGCAATCTAAATCTACCCTATTTCACTTTAAAACCATTGCCCTTTGTCCTGTCACTACAGGCCCTGCTAAAAAGTCTTTCTCCATCTTCCTCATAACCGCTCCTTTTTATACTGAAAGGCTACAATAAGGTCTCCCCAAAGCCTTCTCTTCTTCAGGCTGAACAACCCCAACTCTCTCAGCTTCTCTTCATAGCAGAGGTGTTCCAGCCTTCTAATAATTTTTGTGGCCTTCCTTTGGACTCACTCTAACAGGTTCATGCTCACTCTAACAGGTCCATGTCATTCCTGTACTGAGGACCATCACCTCTCTCGACCTGCCGGCCACGCTTCTTTTGATGCAGGATACGATTGGCTTTCTCAGCTGCAAGCACACATTGCTGGCTCATGTCCAATTTTTCATCCCCCAGTATCCCCAAGTCCTTCTCTGCTGCACTGTTCTCAATCTATTCATCCCCCAGTTTGTGTTGGTATCGGGGACTGCCTCAACCCACAAGCAGGAGTTTGCACTTGGCCTTGTTGAACTCCATGAGGTTCGCATGGGCCCACTCCACAAGCCTGTCGCGGTCCCTCTGGATGGCATCCCTTCCCTCTAGAGTATCAAATTAGTTTTTACAAAGATTACAAAACTGAGGTGAAGACTGTGAGGAGATGCCCCAAGGCCACTTTCAAAATCAATTTTGTATCACTTGTGCTGCACCATTAGCTCTTGGTATCTAGCTATTAAATCACACGTACTTAAAAGCATAGAATCAAATGATTAGCCCAAAATCAGGCATCTCATGAATATCAAAGACTCAGGAGACCTGAATGTCAATTCCCTGTGCAAGCAGGTGTCTTCTTCAGATTCCTCCTGTCAGACACTGCATGCTGTATATTCTATGTAGATGAATGTATATTCTACCTTAAAAAGTGGCTGACAACAAAAGGAATTCCTTGCATCTTCCTCAGTTGAGATTAGGAAAGCTGCTACATGCTGAGCACTTCTGAAAATCTGCTGCTGTTCTGGGGGTTAGATTCTGTCAGAAGATTACCCCTAAATACTTACTAAATGGTGTTTCAAGTTTTGGATAAATTTTTGGATTTGTTGCACCTCACTTGCACAATCTACATTGCTCATAACAGAGCTAGAATTAGATCATGTTAAATAATGGAAGACACACTCAACTGACACCTCGGTTTACAAGGAATTAGATTTCAAACAGCACTTAACTCTTCACCCAAATACACTAATTTCTCCTGTTGCACAGAAACTGCCACATATATATTCTATAAATGGGAATGCAAGCATCTTCTAAAACAGCTTCATGTATCAGAGAGGAATTATAGGGGCACTTATACATTTACTGAAAACAATATTTAGCATCCTCAGCAGGAAAGGCGAGACTTACTTCACTGTTCAAAAAACAATACAGGACTGCAACAATCAATCCCTGGAAAGAGACAATATTCCTTAGTTAGTAGGCAGCACCAACCTAGGTCAAGAAAACTTCTTTTGAATAAAACTTTTAAAATTTACCTGAAACGATCCCAAACATAACTCGAAGATTATTTTATAATTCTTGGAACTGCGGTCAGGAAATAGAGCAAACACTGTGTAGTGAACTCCAAATAATGGAATAAGCAACAACGTGGATTTTGCAAGTCTCCTGGGTAAATAAAAGAGAAAAAGGTGGAGTTTAATGATAAGCTCTTCTTTTACTACGGTAAGAACCTGATGTAATGTCGTTTACAAAAACCTTGTGTGACTTCAGATTTATAAACAGTCTTAATAAGAGTCATTTATTGAAAATTGTTTTCCTTTCAGGCTTGCTATGAGATTAGTCACACAGTAACCTCATAAACCAACGTGTGCAATTCCATGTTATACTTGATCTTAGTGATCTTGCACTCTTCCAAAAGCCGGCAAAAGACTTCAGGGCCTCTCTAAACCAGAAGACCCTTTTTCTGTTGCCCTCTGGACAGCAGCAGGGTGTAGGACCTACCCTCTGCTGTGTGTCTGACACAAATCCAGTTCCCAGCCTGGTTTCACGGCACGGTTTTTGGGGGTGGGGGTTTACTGCATTATTCCCCAGGACCACATTCGACAAAGCATCATGAGCTGCCATCAGATCTCTCAAGATATTTTTTACCTGGCAGAAAGGGTCCAGAGTGGAAAAGAACAATGCCTTTCTGCAAAGTCATACTGACAGATTGTCTTGTACGGAAGGTAAAAACTCTCTCTTGAAATTAATTCATGTTAATTTCCTTTACATGTACAACGGTATGGTTAGGCTGTACATTGCACATACGCAGTATGCAAACAGTACCTAGGAAATGTAATCCAGAATAATCTCAACTGTGAGATTTTCATGAGCGATTTCAGATTTACCCCCAAATACTAAAATCTCCTAACTGTACTGCTGGTATTAGGCATATACCATTAAGTAATTTTTAATGTCGTCAATTACATAATACATTTTAGCACGAGACAATACCAAAGTTAAGGAAGGAGAACCTTAAATTATTAAGCAGAGCAGCTCTGAAAATCGTCCTGTGAATCCACTGAAATGATGGATTGCTAATTATCCCTTATCTTTCACTTATTTCACTCTAATAACATCAGTTTTATATATTATACAGGACTAGTCATGCATGATTATGGAGGTCTGGTATCAGATAAAATTCAAGATGTTATAATGTTGATTCCCATAACTCATCACTGTCTTGATGAATACAACTTGATTCAATAATGAAAGGATGCTGTTGTGAGTTCACCTATTTTAACAGAAAAGTCAAGGTATTTCAAGCTGTTTTATTTTTTCTGTGTCAGTCTTCATGGCCTTCCTTTGTTCATAATGTCCCAGAGGCTGCATCTGTTTATGTGGAAAAAATCAGCTCTGACAGCAAAGTTTCTCAAGAATAGTAAAACATTCACATCTAAAGGTGATACCAGTAAGTGGGACAAATAGGATTTCCTTGGCAGAAGAAATTCATTTACAACTGGAGGAGATGATGATGGCAGCAAATTTCCTGGTTTCCCAAGTGAAATGGAAAACTGATTTTATTTCAACTTAACCTTACCCACTGTAAAAGTAAAATGAGCAACAAAAAGGATGGAACCAGGTACAAGCAAGTGGGACAGAGGAAGGGAAGAAAAATGATGACTTGCATGAGTAGTATTCATTTTAGATTCACACTTCTCTTTCACTCCAGTCATGTTTTAATAATTTTTGTCTAGTGATGTTACTTTCTCTATACTGCGCTTACATTTTAGTGAAGGAAAGGGACAGACAAAATAGCCTTATTCTTCTCTGTATTTTAGAAAATGCATTTGCATTTTGAAAAACGAGCCTTCCAGACCTTTAATTTGCTCTGTAGATGCAGTACTTCTTGAGGAGGTTAATCTCCTGTTCCCATGAGTATCAGCTAAAGACCATCCAATCCAAACTTAATCAGGCAATCAAATGCTGAAAGCAAAGAATTCACAGGGCTGACTAATAAAGGATAAGGTTGCTATTAATGAACATTTTATACTATGAAGTGCTACAGTAAACTGTGGAAGATTATGGGACTGATAGGAAGGGAATGTCTCATTTTCATAAAATACATAAATACCACATGGAAACAAAGAAAAGTTCCTGTCACAAGAAGTAAACTTGAGGGGGTTTCCTGCCCATAGGTCAGTCATTGTGCTAAATAATAATGTGGCAACTGCATAATTTCATCTAGGTTGATTTGGTTCTCCCACATGTTTAGTTAATTCAAGCAGCAAACACAAACTATGACCCTTTCCTCTATGAAGCAAAGCCTTATGCCAATCTAGTTGTGTTGCCTTTTCTGTGGCGCATCAGAATGCTTCACTTTTTGCATCAAATGTGCCGTGTTGTTTACAAAGCACATAAGGTCCTAGTTCTCTTGGCTTTAAAGATATGCTTTACTTTAGCACACCATGTTTTATCTGCTTATAGGACAGAAATTCAGTATTTTTTAAATGAAGAAAAGGTGTTATCCAGGAGCACATTTTCAAAGGCCACTTGGATAGTTTTGAATTTGCAGTGTTCATGTTAGGTTTTGTCATTGAAATATCATACTAACATCCTGAAGCATCAAACTCAGTGTCTGTATCTGGGCTTTAAAGAAAGACCTACTACAACAGACTCTTGATTCTGGATTACAGTATCCAGCAGCTATTAGAATAAAGAACAATAACTGATATGGCAATATAATAAAGAACAAATCCAATTTTAGCAATGCGTTTAAATTGCCCCCCCAACGATCCTTGATTCTAAAGCTGTGGAAACAACGGATGTTAGGATTTGATTTTCTAATCAAAACCCAAAAGAAGAAAGTCTAAACAGAAATGAAGTTGATCTAAATCAGAAATACTTGTTTTCCTCTAGAAAAATAAAGATGCTATTTTAAATCAAGATAAAATATTGTATTTCATTTTTTGCTTTTTAGAAACAACATAATTTCTTTCCAGGTCTTAAAATATATGTAAATTTTACAACAAAAAGTGTTTTAGAAATGAAAAAATTTTAAAAAATGTTTTTAAGGAGGTTGAAGCAAAGTGTTTTGATCTTGAAACTTTTGTTATGTTGAAATGAAATATTTATACATTAAAAGAAAAATACTACTCTCCATATTTTTTGTATCAGCACATACATTCATGGATTAAAATCAAATTCAAGAATAGCTTGTTGGTCTTTGTGAAATTGCATATTTTTTATTGAATTTAGTGTTTGACAAAAAAAATTACGTTCATCTCTATTTCAGCATAGTGATAAGATCTTTATTGAACCACATCTAAAAGTACTTCTGAATTAAACGTAATTATAGTATCACAGCACTTGTTGGTAGCAGGTTTCAGCAGAGGAAATCTTACAGAGATTATTTTGGTTCTGTATATAATATCTAAAACCATGACTCACTTGTACTGTGACTGGTCATTTCCTCCAACATCTGGAGATCTTAACTTCTGCAGTAAGATTCTTATAATACTAATGAAAAGTATAAAATTCACCTGCAAAGAAAACAAATATAATGGTGATTTCTGACTTCTCCACTCAATACGCAGCATAAAGAAACGCTTATCATGCCAGACAAATCAACTCAGCAGTGGGTGTTGCGTATCTCCTGCCAGAACACATCAAGCTCTACACCGTCAAACCTATTGTCTGTTTTCTGCCTCTCTAGGTTTGTTACGTCCAGTGCACCTCTGCATGGCCACCAGTTCTAGTCTGCTTGGCAAAAATCTTTGAAAGCTGCAGTTGTCAACAATGCCCTCCTTCCAAAATCTCAGCTGAAGGCAGGTTTCCTAGCAGTATGGGACATCGGATGTGATTTGGTGCAATCAAGCATTGTCCTAAATTGTTGTGTGGATTCAGGACTGGAAGCCCAAAGGAAAATGTGAGTCCCATACACAGGCTTGACCCTCTCTTACCTCTCACCTTGACTTTTAATATTTTCTGTCTGAACTGGGGGAAGAGAAAATTGTTGCACAGGTGATCCGTCCACTCCCATCAAGCACAGGAAGGGCCTCTCACATATATCTCTGACAGTCTCAGTTACTGATGCAGACATAATCACTGAAGCAACTGTATCCTTGCGGTCTAACAGTTTATTCTTGAAAAAGCCCTCTGAGACAGAACAGTAGTATTATCTTATTTCATAGAAAGGGAATGGAAGCACTTGCATAAAAAAAGTTATGTTCAGACCCTGATCAATCTAGAAAATTGAAGTATAAGCCTCAGTAGATCCTAAATCTCCCACCCATTATTTCTTCATCCTTGGCTTTTGGCATCTTGTGTTCACCAGCTGTTATGGTGCTGGATTGTTTGGTGTGGTCAAGGAAACTGCACTTTAAATATGGCATGCCTGTATTAAAGTGAGGGAACACTTTGAATCCACACCTTCACAGTGACAATGTGAGCTAAAAGCTACATCTACAGCTACATAAACAGCTGCATCAAATGCACACATTTCTGAAGAACTCAACCTGGAGAAAAATGGCTATCACTGTGAAAATGAGCATTTTATCGTTTTTAACTAACCCCATCCCAAAGCCCAAAATCAGGAGGTTGGGTATCCAATCAGACAGTGCTGCCTCACTGCTATAAACCTTCAGTCTCTCTCTGCCTTTATGTATAGCTGGAACTCTTCTTTTTCCAGTCTTACCAATTTGGCTGTAAGCTTTTCAAGCTCAATGACTTTCTGTGTCTTCTCTGAAATACCTCGTTCAATCAGTGACATTAATAATAAACTATGATCATAACGACTACCTATCCCTCTGTATTTAATATTTTGTTTGAAATGACAGGTGAAGGGAAGTGACAGGAATTGACAGTAATTAAATAAAAAATCAGGAAAATGAAATCTAATCTTTTTGAATAAAGAAGAAAAAAAAAGAAATGTTAGAAAATATAGGCCTTTACTGAAGTAAATATAATTTTTTCAGAAGATGATGAATTTGAAGGTTTTTTTGATGCAAATCTCCTACAAAAGTGACAGGCAGAAGTCAATATTCTTGCTGATTGTATCTACAGACTTACCACATCAGAGTGTACAGACCAAGGGATATATGTTTATTTTGCCATATGCACTGGAGCTAGTATTAATGGACAAGGAGAGAGCTTCCATTTTATTGCATATTTGTTAGTCACAAAATAGGAGAAGGAAAAAATCTCAATTCTGTATTTGCAAAGGGATTGGCAGAATAATTTTTTGTTCTTCACAGGCATCCCTAGTTTCTACTGTAACAGAATAAACTGTTGTCCATTTGGTTTCTGAGGCACCAAATCATCTGCAAAACTACACTCAGGTGACTGATATTCATGTATTACTTTTAAGTCTGTTTTCAAACACAACTCCTTCTGTCTGTAAACACAATCTTGGACTAATGAAAAACATACATTCTTTGGAGTTTGTAACAGTACTTGGCACTACTGAGCTTGCAAATTCAGCCTGCGGAAACTGGGTTTTAAAATCTGAAGGTGGCAAATGCCATTGACTTACTACAGTGGAGCAAATTAATTTCTGCAAGATTATTATTGAATTGATCATTTGAAAAAATCCTTTAAAGTATATATCTGATTCAGAATAGTGTGTTTCAACAAAATATGAAACAAGTGGTGCCCTGGAATTTTACTTTTAGTATTGTAGCTTTTCATTCCCATAAAATCACTTGAGCATAATGTCTTTAAGTAGCATAGAATATGTATATTGTTGAATGAATATTTAAGAACAGTAAAATGAGAAAATAATGTGAATGCAGAGAAATGGCAAGAGATGATGACAAATGATGCCTCTTCAGCGGAGTAGCAGCAAGATGCTGCTGATACCCTTTTCTGCTGGTTGATGACTTCTGAAAGTAAGTTTTTGAGTCTAAACACATTGCCTGAGTTTCTATCATTTAAACTGTCTTCATGTTGCTTCTTTCTTGCTATTTAGTCCCTTACACTACCTGCAATGTGAGATAACTAGATAAACATTTCTCAGTTACTTTGATGTGACAGAAGTACTGTCTCCACCTGACCACCACTCCTTCCCAAATAAGAGCAATTTATGCAAGCGGAAGCATGGAGAAGGCAGCTGTGGAGGCATTTGCCAAATGGAGAATATGGGTGGTACACCAAATTAACGGTTTGGAATAGTCACCCCCAATTAAACAACTCTGAAATGTGTACAGCATCAAGTGTGGAAGCCTGCCAAATAACTTTTCTCAAGCCAAAGTTGTCAGGAGTAGATGCCAGGGAAGGCTTCTGACACACTGAATTAACTGAAGCCATTCCCACTTTGAGAAGTCACTTCAGAACGTGCTCTCTCACAATACTATTTACTGTTGGATAATAAACTTATAGAAAATATAATCTTCTAAGCAGTGAAAATGTTTGGAGCTAACACAGAAATCAATGGAAGTGGATGAATATGGCATGAAGACTGAGCTGACTTCCTGTTAAATCTAATGCAGTTAAGCCATTGTTCCTTAAAACCATTGCTTGATTTCCTCCTTCTTTCAAAAGTATATTCACAGCATCATCCTCACAATCAGGCTCTAGTCTACTAGTCTTTTCTTCACTCTTCTTCCTCCTCTTAAAGATTTTCAATATCAGCCACACTCTGGGCTTTCTTTCGTGCCGTTACATAAGACAGTCAATGAGAGTTCTCAGCTCAGGTGTTCTGCTCTCCTTTATTTTCCTGAAATTCAGCTTCTTTCAGAGATTTCCTGTGTTCACCTCGTTTACTACTTAGATTTCCTTCCTACTACTGAAGCCATTTGTTACTGCTGATCATCCTTGTCACCATTCTCTGTAAGTTTGCCAGTCTTCCTACATTCTGGAGAACAGACTGAAGGCACTGTGTCAGTATGATGTCAGTACACCGTACTTGAGAAACATCGTGGCTCTCACAACACCTATCCAAAGAACTTGCCATGATCTATTTTTGTTCTTGAATGGCAGGCAGCACTGACCTCAGTATTCAAGGACTTGAATCTTCAAATTTTAGTTTCTAGATGGTAACAGGAAACGAGCTTATCACAGTGTATGAATATTGAAAATTATTTTCTCATGAATGTAATATTGTTCAGTCACCAATGGCCAATTAACATTCACCAACGGTCAACACTTCATTAACTACTCTTGTTCTATGAATGCACACCCTACTTTGCACAGCAGTAAGTTTGTGTAGCATCCTAGCTGCCACAATGAATGTGCCGGTTGTAGTTTGATGCTGCAACAAGATACGTTACTGATCAGGCTGGAAAGGGTGAGTATCACTGCTTTTATAACTACCTGTACTCTGAATTCTTTCACAGCTTAACTTCCCAAATGCAAAATGTAGTTGATCAAACAGCTGAAGAATCATCTAACTGGAGAAGTAAGTGGCTTCACACAGCGCATGCTGCAGAATCATGTGGCCATTTGCAGTTGCTCTCATCCCTAAAACATGCTGATTAAGAGAAGAAACATATCTGGAAGGAGACAGCAGATCCTAAACATGTGCACTCGACAAGCCAAGAAAGGTCATTTGCAAAATATTTCCCTATGTCTTATAATCCATTTGTATCAAATCAGTAATAGAATCAGTAAAAAAAGAAGGAGAATGACTGTTCCTTTGCTTCAAACTGTGATTCTGGTCCACATTTTATGATATACTGGACTTCTGCTGACTGACTAGTACTCCATTTTCTTAACCTACAACTTATTTCCCGGTCTTTGCTAAGATCCAGCTGCAATTCAAGCCTGCCAATGAGCACTTGGATAACTTCCGTTTCCAGGTCTAGGACTTCTTTGGAGAAGCACTGCTTTCTGGCACATGACGTCTCAGCTGTCTACCAGATAGCTGTTTAAATTGAACATCCAGAGAATAGATTTTCATCTTTCTGTAAACACCAGGTGGGTTTTTTTGCTTTAATCTTTCAGCATATTTTCTTCACTCTAGACCAGCCCTCATTCTCCAGCTCCTTTGAGGTACAGATATTCACTTCATGCTGCTGTTCTGTTGCATGCCCATTTCTTCATATCATAAAACATCTTTTCTGTGAGTCCTTACCCTATGTCATTTCACACATACGCCTACTCTGCTTTCTCTTTAAACACGGTAGAATTCATTCTGATGAAGATGATAAGAAGTTCTCTCAAAATTATTTTCAGCAGGTGTGGATTGAAAGGCAAGCCCAAGTGTAAGTGCTGGGCTAATCCGGACTCTCTTGAAATATTATGTAATCTAATAATGCCCTAATTTTTCTGAATAAAATGTTAAAGCAGGTGTATCTGAAATGTATAAATTTGCACTGTGACTGTTTTTGGAAATGGACATATAACCATAGTATACTATGCCCAAATGAATTACACAACCATCACAATGAACACGAATTTTATTATGCTACTCCAGTAATTCTAATGAGCCCCATACAGGAAAAGCCCCATGAAAAATTCTCAAATGGTATTCTTTTGCAAATACTTCACGTTCAGTATCTATTTCAGTAGGCTACCAATTAAATAAAGATATACACAGCCATATTTTTTTATGGCTGCAATAATATCAGATTCTCAATTGCAGGGCTAGCTATTTACAAGCAACGTCAAATCTGCAATTCATTGAAAAGTATAATTAGATTTTTGCTTCCCCCAGGCTCGTAAACAGGAGAGATGTTAAGGAAAGAACAACATACAAATAAAAGCAACTGCTCATTTAATAGGAGGCAGATAAATTTTGAAGGCAACAAATTTTAATGGCCTTGGCATCTGTTTAACGTTTCTCCCACAGTGCAATTTCTTTTCATTAAAACAGAATTTTTGCCTATCTGTAACTACCAGTAAAGAATAATGGCTATATGCACTTCACAATGCTGAACTGATCTATAATTCATGCTTCAAAGTTTACTTACTATAATAGAAATTAAAATTGGTATTCGTATAACCCACCAGGGACCACCATGCTCATTTGTATCCCAGCAACTATAAAAAAAAAAGAGGGAAAATGATGTTGACATTAATATCATCTGGCAAGCAAGACCTATGAGGACAAGTATTTCTTATATACAAGTCAAAGCACACTAAAATAATGCCTGTTCTAGCCTAGAATTTGGCATTCAATCTTTTTCTGCTTTTAATTTTATTTCTCTGGTTTTAATATGCATATTCAAATCAGCTAAAACATCAGGCACACTAGACTGTACCATTAGAAGTCATGGAGGACACTGACCTTCAGGGCAACCAAGCTTAGTTTCACTTTGTGTAAGGACACTTTTCCAATAAGCACTTAACACCAGCCTCTGGGTAGCAGGAAGATCTAATGCAACTGACAGATACAATTGAAATGACATAATTTCCTTGTGGGATATTTAGGTTACAAATGGCTGGAACTGGTTTAGGAAAATGTGAGACTGAACCTGAAACTCTGTCTGAAAAAATGAAAATTTAATTTTCACTTTAGGCTTAGCACTTTTAGTCCAAATACTCCGAGAATAAGTGCTCTGAAAAATAAATTTTAAGCAAGGGCAATACCCTTTAGAGTTCCTCTAACTGCGATCATAAAGACAAAGGAAAAAGGAGTTAGTCTTCAATTTACATGTTAGAGGTCTTGCAAAGAAAACTTAGAAATTATGTAGGACATGACTTTTCAATATAATTACAGAATCAATTGAAAAATATTAGTCAGGTTGAAAAAAGGGAGTGTGAAAACTGTTTGTCCCACTAGCTAGGAATGCATTCCCATTCCTTGGGACCAGCAGGAGCAGCAAGTC
This sequence comes from Himantopus leucocephalus, assembly GCA_003993805.1. Taxonomy (NCBI): domain Eukaryota; kingdom Metazoa; phylum Chordata; class Aves; order Charadriiformes; family Recurvirostridae; genus Himantopus; species Himantopus leucocephalus. Next base: position 8,092,007 of record RSEF01000002.1, on the reverse strand, counting down.
TGATCTTCCTACAAAATTCTGACCTTGGTTCCCCTTCCCACGCCAGGAGCTAGGCCTAGCTCTTGATAGTCATAGTTTTACCTGACTTACATACATTTACATCATATTGCTTCACTTCTGGGAATGTAATTTAGATATACCCAAAGTTATCGAGATTTCAATCTTGTGCCCAGTGCATTCTTACTTACTGCACTGTATTGCAGCCCTGAGCCCAAGGACCCCCACTGCTATTTTAACTATTATTTTGACTTCCAAAGCAGATAGCTGTGTATGTGAGTCTCAAGGGGTAACATTAGTCCTAACCCATCTCTGCTCTCTCATGCCCTTAGAGGAGGAGACAGCAAACAAACAGCAAGCATAAACAGCATGCTAAAGGGCTCCTAAACACCTGCCCCTTTATTTCTGTATCTGAAATTTCAGTTCTGTGCTCGTCCCCTTCTGAACAGCAAACTACCTTTATGTGAACACCACCATATCCAAGGCAAGGATTGCATTGGCATAGCTGGAGACTTTAAACTTTCTCTCCCCCTCACACTTACCCAGTGTCCTCTAAAATGATCCGTGTCACTGTCCATGTAATAATGAATATGGTAGGAATTCCTGAAAAATTCCAAAGAGGTTTAGAGGATGATCACAAAAATATAAGTCCACCAAAAAACCCCCAAGTTCAGCCTGCAAGTAACCAATTATTCCCCAAATATACAGCATATAGCAAACAGTTTAGTCAATGGAGGGAGAGGCCCATCTGCTGAGCTAAGTGATGTTAAACAATGTGTTACAAAGACTGCAGGGAAGTGGGTTTATTTCTTATAAAAATGCAGCCATAATGACTAATACACAAAGAACATGCCTTTCTTAGGTTTCTTTGAAACTGTCAGAGTGACCTACAGGGAGATAGATACAAGTTATGCATTCCCAATTCACTTCCAAGGACTTCAATATAAAACTGAAGTGTAAATCATTTCATAAGGAACCATTCCCACACACTGGTTTATTCCCATTTCCCAGAAATACCTAAGTGTTTTATGACCACCTATTACTGGAAGCTTTAAAGTGCTCTGTATAAATATCATTGCACTTTCTGGAAATGAAAGGAATACATATATTTAAAACCAGAGGGACAATTATTATTGGGCTTTTCAAAAAGGCGCATAGCATAGCATAGCCTGTAGCTGTGCAGCTAAACTTTCTTTTTCCTCCCAAATTAGGACAGCCTGAATCGTAACTTTTGCGGTGGCAGTTCTATATCCTGAACGACCCCTGGGCATTGTCCAGACTGGCACAGGTCAGAGCCATGCCAAGGAGCAAGCTAGTTATGCTTCAGCAGTTTTGTGTCTGCTCTCTCCCATGGTACAGCGGTTGTAGCCCACGCTGGAGCTGAACTGAGGAACTAGTAAGTCTGAGGAGTCATCTAACGGCAACGGCATGACTACCTTGGTATGAAATATTGAACCTAATACATACAGACAGATAAAAGAATATTATTGGAAGATGTTTAAGTTCTTACCCCATCCAATCAGCAGGTAGATTGTGAAGTGTCTGTTGGGGGAGAATATTAGCACAAGGAGGATGTGGAGGTAAAGTCCTTCAACTAAGAGCCAGTAAAAGTTTGCCATAACACCATACTGAAAAAACACCAAAATAGCCTTGCAGCCCACCTGAAATATGAGAATAGGGATCAAAGTTGTTGCAGGAAAGATGCTGTATTATTCTGCTGTTAAAATATCCTATAGGTCTTAACTCTCCATGTAATACTAGTAACCCAGGTCCAGCAGAATTTGTTTTTCTTCATTCAAGCAAATTGAGACATTGTAAATGTTATTGTATATATAAAAAGCAAATGAATTATAAAAAAATATTTAGATGGCTCAGCAAATTCATTCAGAAATTTTGAAAACTTCATAGCATAAATATTGTAAAAGGTAGTGATTATCAATAAATGCACACATTTGCAATAGTTAATGAATGGCTATTAGACTAAATAATCATCTACTAGGTGGCTAGTAAATATATTAAAATCCCAGCTGGCTTCCTAATGTAGTAAAAATTAACAACGAAACTACTTTATGAATTTTTCAAGGCTAAATGGGAAACTCAGTGAAAAATGTAACGGTACATGATGAATACTCTAAATAGAAGAAAAAGTTGACTGGACTGTTAAAAAATTATGTTTTCCCTTTAGAAAATGCTTTAGTTTTTCTTAATTAACAAAACACATAAGCAGATATCATAAAATGAAGTCCCAACATATTTATAGGCTGTATGCTGCTCTTCAGAATTAATTTTCAGATGTCTGTGCTGCTGATGTTCCACAGTGCTGGCTGCTGCTACTTTGGTACTTCCCAGCAGGAATCTGGGTTGTGAGAATTGAACATAAAAATGTTTCTGCTGAGACTGAGCTGAGAGATGTGATGATACGGTGAATGTAACAGACTAAACAAAATGGAATAAACTTCTGGTTTCTGCCTGCTTTACTCCCTTCCCCATTTTAAATACCCTCCATACCTCCAGTGCTTCTCTTAAATTCCAAGTACACCAAATACCTAAGTAGGTAACTTCCTTATTTAGTGATTGATCCCTTTATCTAAACACAGGCGTCTATTATGAAGTGAGATGCCGTCAGGGGCCTTGGTCACCAGCTGCTAAACCAGAAGGGCACAGACCTCCTAGAGATACTTCTTGTATTCATCAGCCCATTGCGGTGTCTCAGATATCTCAGTGCATCCCAAGTAACAAAGAAGCCTATATTTATGTCTGTGTACGTGCCCATAAAGACAACTAAGTAAGAGCTCAAAGAGTTGAATCCATTTCACCTAATTTTAGCTGCCTACAAGCAAGGTTTCTGGTGAAAGCTAGCCATCTACTAGCCAACTAGCTCCTTATACAGCTCATGAAGAGAGACAGGCATGTCCAGAGAAAGTCTCAAAGCAGATTAGATAAACTTAGATAAACTGTCCAGTGAGAAAGACAAAAGCCCAGAGAAATGGCTTAGTTCAGTCATCTCATTTGGTAGGACTAATCTTACCTCTGGACTTTGTATGCACTGAAGGGATATCCACTGCAGACCAGTAATGGGCCAGAAAATTTAACATGGAGAAAATTAAACATTTCAAAGTGCAAGCTGAAATTTGCTTTTATGCTTATAATGACTTACAACCAGAATAGCAAAGTCTAAAATTTTCGTAATGTCTTTTAAATTCCAACACTCCCCTGTATTACATTATCAATTTACATACCAGAACCCTGCATCAAAATATTTTCCCTTCCTCCTGCAGCTAATCCTGTATCAGGTTTATTTCCAGATGCTGTACAGCGAAGGTATCTGTCAGTAAAGAGTTAGCCAAAATTATGGCTCTGTGTCATTCAGATCCAGGACCTAGTTACATTGCATTTTGAATCGTGTGCTTTTAGAGATCTGTGCGTGCAGCAGAACTGTGGAACATCGCACACGTGTGACAAAAGGGGCAAACCCCGCATGCTGTTACGTAAGAAAGGCAGCATCCAGGCAATGCAAGACGAAACAGCCTTGCCAAGCTGGCGTCAGATCATCCCACATATAGTGCAACAGAAATTACTCAACAGCCCACAAAATTGGACATATTCAAATAGAAAAGTATGAGGTTATGCAGCCAAGAATAACTGGAGAATAAAAGGAACTGCAGAAATCAACTAGCATTTTGAGAGTCCATTGATTAATCTTTCAAGGATCTAAGAACTTTTGATTATCCCTGGCAGTCTGCCTGCTAACTACTTTGCCTACTTTGGGTCTAGTAACTCAGAGCCTATTTGTCTTCATTGGAAATATCCCAGATTGCAAATTCATACACACAGCTTGGTAGTCACTGCTAAGAACTTTATGCTTTGGGATAAAATGGCTTCATCAATACAAAAATATTTTCCTTCCATTTTTTTTCTCACAAGCTTAAACTGTCGTAAATTAAATTCAGAAGATATTCAGCAATATTTGCAGCACTTTTGCTGAAACAATGGAGGCAGAGAATGGGGAATATCATATAGTGGTCTGTCTTTTAACAGCAAGACTTGAAATTTTTTTAACCCCTGTGCATGAAAATGCAGTAAACATACTAGCTTGCCAACAATACAAATGACAACACTTCTGTCACAGCCAGAAAGCACAGAGGAGTTAAAAAAGACAATTCCTGCAAATATTGAATTCCCCGAGTCATTTCTCTCCCTCCATGGATACCTGTCCAATTCCTAGACTCCTGATAAAGCTGCTGGAACATTTCCAGATGAGCTGCCTTTAACCGTTCCCATCTAATGGTGCTGTTTGCCTTTAACTATCCCAACTGATTAATGCAGCGGCCATATTTATTCAGAGCTATAGCTGGGCATGATTTGTTTTGGCAGATGACATGTTGTCCCTTCATGGGCATGCAAAACATTGACTTCTCTTACTTGCGCTACAACCTTCTTTCTCTGGCTAATTCTAATACATCATTTTGCTAGTTATTATATTCCTACAGAATTGTCTACACTGACAGTTCGGTATTCTTAAATATTTAAAAGGATCAGGGAGGAAAATTTAGTGACACAACAGTACTATACCATGTAGCAAATGAGGTTTATTACCCATGAGGTTTGATCCTCTGGACAGTGAGCTGTGTTGGAGCTGGAATAGAGAATATCATCCTTGACTAAAACAGAGATTGCTCTTAGAATGAAAGAGAGGAACAGGTTCAGATGGATGTAGTTCCGAGTACAATGAAGTTTTCTAAAAAGAGATTTAAAAACAGACATTTCTGATTTTGAGATAGAAAGCTCTTGAACAGACTTTTATTACTCTCCTGTCGTTTCTTAGTAATGTGAACCTTGAGTAAGAGCCTACCCTTTCCTCCTCTGTCATACTGTCAGTGCTGCCTTGCTGTTTTCTTTTATCATTATCATCTTCATCATCATTATAGGCTGTCCAAAATATACAAATAAAGTATCTCTTACTCCTTTTCCTTTTCAATAAGTATCACAGACCAAAAGATCCCAGTGTTTTTTCTCCCACACTTTAACAAAAGCTGACAATAAACACAGTTTACTATTTCCTTCTGTGTGTCCACTCATCCCAGTGTTTTTCTTACAAATAAAAATTTGATTAGCCTGGATGTATTTCAGACATGCTCTCACCTATTATCTTTTGGTTTCATTTTTTAACTCCTGCATTTTGCTACATAGTGGCTTTTCAGCCTATAACATAAGTGTATGCAGGAACAATTAAAAAATGCATTCAAAACATGAGATTGCCTATCCTTTCTATCCCGGGACATGTAAAACTCCTCTTCTTTAGTCCAGCAGCCATGTGAAAGCCCCACAAACAAATGAAAATTAAATATTCCAAGTAAGTGAATGAGTGCGCAGGGGAAGCAAGTTATAAGTTGAGGGCTTTTCACTTAAAATACATTCCCTTCAAGATCTTCCTATTTAACAGAACTTTTTTTATAGCAAATCCCCAGAAACCAAACTGCTAAGAGGATTTTTTGGTCAAAACCAGCACCTTGAACTGCACCTGGAAACAAGCCAGAAGCCAGGGCATTTTATCAAGTAAGAGCAAAATGAAAGAATGAAGATGCAATAGGATATTATGGTGGTGTGCAGTGGCAGCTTCCAAGTAGTCTTCATGTTTTGATTTTTACCGAAGAACATTAAATAATCCATTCTGAAACTACTAAAGCAAGCATAGTTACAGCAAGTGTAGGGAAATAAATAACAGATCCATCCTGCTACCCCCAAGTTTGGCAAAGGACAGAATATCAGGCTGAACTTGAAGCAGTTCTCAAAAATCCAGTGATTTCTGTGGCTATGCACGTCCTTTGCTGAAACAGGTTCTGAGAAAAACTGAAATACCACTATTAGTTCGGACTGCATCGTATGTTCCTACAGAATTCAGAGATACCTGCAAGCTGCAAATGGGGGGAAAATATTTTTCTTGAGTAATTTATTTAGATTACTACTTCTTCATCCCAGTCAGTCGCTGAAATCACAAATGTTGGATATATACAAGGCTAATAAGGTGACCCGCTTAGTGGATGAGGGAAAGGCTGCGGATGT
>RSEF01000002.1:8069255-8085847 GCA_003993805.1 Himantopus leucocephalus | reverse complement strand
CATAGGAGAGGTGCTCCAGCCCCCTGATCATCTTCGTGGCCCTAATGCCTCGGCAATGTCCCAGACAGTTTATATCTAATTTGTAACCCCTTGGTGCTCATGGTTAAGTGGATGAATTGTTCCTTTCAGGTCTGCTCTTGACTGGCCTGGCTAGACTGTGATCTGCCACCATGCTGCCAAGTTAACCAACTTCAGAGGCTGTCAGTTTTCAAAGGCATCAAATAAACAGACAAAAGGAATAACAAATGAAGAAAAAAAAATGAAGGATGTTATTTTAGAAATTGTTCATAAACACTCAGAGAGAAGGAAAGCAGCTTGAATGGCTTTGCGGGCAGTCTCAGAATTCAATACAAATTTATCTAACAGCATTTCTGAGATTATTTTTATATGTAGGGAGTAAATTTCCAAAGTCAGTAGTAAAAGCACCTGCTAAAGGGAATGGTGAATGGTCCAGAGATTCCCTGAAGGCAATAAACGATTCCCACTAGACATCCTTTACTCCAGTTCTCTCATGCTTCAGCTATTTTCAGCTTGAGACTGAGATGATCTCAGTCCTTAGAAAGCATCTAATGGCCAATTCTACAGCACTGGCAAGAAATACAGGAGCCATTATATTTCCATTCTCCCAAGAGTCATGCCCTTTATATATAAGCCACGTGTCACCTCTTGGAGTAGATGGAACTATACTACATATATTCACTAAGTTCATAGAATAGAAAGTTGAAAGGTCTTCACCTTGTCAATTTTTGAAGGCATCGTAAAAGCCCATTATTCAAGTTGGGAGCTGGACTATTGTCTGATAGCTCCAACTGTGGACGTAGATGCATAAATTGCATTCAACTGCATAAACTTAGCAAAATTGTTACCGTCTATAAACAAACTTGCATGGCAGGTGTTGATATCACAGAATTGAAAATACTACTTTAAATATTTTTCAGCCACTATACTATATAATAAGAGACCGTTTTGCACTTTGGCATAAAGAAAGTAGCTGTGGGGTTCAAAGAGCATTGGGTTGATTGAAACGCACCCAACAAAAAAGTTGGATTTATTTCATTTTTTTTATTATTCCATACCATCTTGAAAAATCTGTATAGATTTGATTTCAGAAAAACTCCATTGACTGAATCTTTTGAAATTGGACCCGTCTTACTTGTATCTGATTTCAATTCTTAAATGAAGGAAAAAAAGGTGAAACCCCATATGAACTTTCTAACAAAAGATCAGTTGTCCAGCCACGCTGATGTAACTGCGCCTCTAATTTAGCCTCCAGCTATGTACTCAGCTTCACAGTAACTGTCAGGCAGCCTGGATGTAAAAAGACTGCTGTCACTTTTACCCACTAGGGAGAATAGAAGAGGTTGTCTTCCTCCAGAAAAAACCACATTATTTAAAATAATGTTTCTGGCATTCTGTACACACACGACCCCTACAACACTAAAACCAAAACAAGAATCCTGTGTACTTTTAGTCCGGTACAATAGCTGTCAGTGTCAGCAGGACTGAACCTATCTGCTGGTTGTTCATCGGCCAAACGGATGAACATGAAATAGCTACGTGGAGGTATAAGTCAGGATTGAAGCTAATCAGTACCTTAACACCGACCATGGTAATTTTGTTCAAACTAAGTATAAGTAAATAAGAAATAATTACAGAATTGAAATTATTTTATCATACGACACAGATTTTAAATTATTCTCTATTCTACACTGGGAATTGTGGCTAATGAGTACATTTCCTTCTTTCAGACCATTTTACTGGTCTAGTATTATAATGGTCAGAAATCTTCAACTATCAAAAATTAACCCTGCTTCTCAAACTATTGCAAAGCTAAGTTAACACTACTACATTTTGATTCTATTACATCAAAAATTATAATTATTTAAATTCAGGTGTTATGATTTTCAAAAACAAGCACAAATTTTAGATGATTAGCATGAGGCACTTTATCAGATTCAGCATCAAAGTGCAATCACATTGCTACTTAAATTTCCTAAGCATAAATAGAAGTGTCTTAATTTGCCTGTAAGACCTCTATAACTCCTAGTGACTCAACAAAAAAATTGGCAAATGGTGTTCTGAAATTATATGTTTATTAAATATACATATGACCCCCATAAAGACAAAGAATTAAATTCTGCATTGTCTTGTGGTAGTTGAACACCAGGAAATTACTATAGATTAATACTGATTTAGTTATACCTATTAAATATTTGTCACTACTCTGTATTTCACATTATACCACTTAGAAACAAACTCTTCATATTGTATTGCTGCAAAAGAAACAGGCAAAGCAATGCCAAATCTGATAGCACATAAAAATCAATGTCTTTCATGTAAGATGGGTGTATCTTATTCCTTATTTACTCCTCTGTGCGAACCATAATTAGTCAGTTCTCAGTTAAAATTTAGCTTTAACCTCTGAACAAAGAATCTGAAAGATTGGCAGGAGTAAAATGAGTGCAAAGGTGGCATGGATTGACCAAAACAGAATTTAAAACTAAATTAAAATTTTAAAAGATTTTAACACAGAATATACATCAAAACCCATTTAGATTTTGAACTGTATTCAAAGCATAAACTGATTTGATTCATGCATATGAAACTGAAATGCCATTATGAAATAGAAATTGAAATGACATTAAATTTTCTGCATGTCTAACAAAAATAGTACTTTTGCAACAGTAGTAACAACAGCTGGCCTCTGCAAAATATTCATGTTATTATCTGAGCAATACTGATTCCAAAACTGAAATTCAACAATCTACTTTTAAAGTTTTGAGGAAAATATTCAAATTACAGTCACTAAACTCAATAGGTAGTTAGGAACAGCAAAAATCAGTTACATGATTTTCAGAACAATTTTATGAAACGTTTACAGAATCTGTAACTGCTTTCTAGACTATAAATACCTAATCCTAAAATATTTCCTCTTTTTTTGTGGCCACTGAATGTTAACAATTGTAAATAGTACAAGTTTGTGTAATCGGTGTTATCTTCAACACGCTTTTTGGTAAATTTTATTCTTGGGTGCACTTGTGTTTTGTTTTCTGAGAACAGACACCTTTTTTTCTGCTAATGTTTTGTTTAAAGTTAGTTTCATGTTATTTTTACTAAGTTCAGGAGACAGCAGTTTTCTGTTTATTTACAGAATAGACATAGCACAGAAGTTTCCTAGGCAAAGTTGACAGTTGCCCAGTGGATCTTTCAACCTCAGCCTTGGTTTGGAAGGACCTCTAGAGGTGAGAGGGTAACTCAGTGCTGAAGGACAAAACGCTCTGAAGTAGAACTTTTAATCTCTTTGTCCAAAGGAGTTTTACTATTAATCAGAGGCCAACCTTAACGTAAAAGAAAAATGCACACCTCTTTATTCATTCAGCCAAAAATCTAATTGATTACTAATAAAGTATTTATGATCATTATCATTCCAGATGACTCTTCATTTTTTATTCTGTGGGCTAGTATATTCCTGTAATGCGGTATGTAAAGAGAGTCTAGTATTCACAGATATGATTACTTACAAGTATATTAAAATTTGTAGCCTTACATTTTCACGATACATGTGTCAGAGTACATTCCATGATATACATAGAAGAACACATCAGAAAATCTTAAATTGTACAAACACTGTAAAATCAGAACTGGGCCTAGCAAATGAGTTCAGTGCTTTAGAAACACTGAAATGAGCAAATGCAAGTAGAAGTGGAATAAAGGACCCTAGTTCTTTCCTTTTGGAAAATGAACTTCAACAACACAGTAGCCATTTCGAAAATCTTGTAGTACTTATTTATAAGAGAATAAATATAAACTGAGATAAAGAGATGGATTACATGTTGTGGACAATTTACTTTTTTCTTATCAGGCACTTCTACACCTCTTTAAAAGCAAAACAAAATTTACTAAAAATCTATGCAATAAAATTGGTCTTCCTTATGGTATTTAATAATCTTTATGCAATTAATTAATGATAACCCTTTTCTGACATGTTTCTCCTTCAATTCACCTTAAGCCTTAATATCACCCAAAAAAGATGAGACCAGCATTGCCTTAAGTATCTCTTAATAATAGTAGCATCACGAAGTAACGGAAAATGCAGAATGTAATGTAAATAAATATAGCATGACTTATAGGTACACAGAAAAAGCATTGATAGATGGCTGCCCTGCATCACATTTTGTTGAGAGGGAAGGATTTAATTTAGACTCAATACAAACAATCCATTAGTCCAGTGCAATGATCCACTTCACAGAGAGTAGTAATGCATCTGTTTTCCAAAGCTAGCTACAGACATTCAAGACAGTTTTTTGTCTGTGTCAGTCTTGACCCCACTACCTTCACTCCATGGGGCTTAGGTACAGTACCTGTATCGGGTAGTGGGTAGCACACCCAGGATGGGATCTCTGACAGCAGCCTAAGAGTGAACGCTGCAGGGAACTGGCCAAATAGTGGAATACTTCTTCCATAGATAATGCTTCTACTCATGCACAAGCTGCAACAGTATCATTACATTTAACAGCCCTGAGGATCTTTCCATGAATTTGTCTTTGTATGACCCTATGCATTCAAATCACATAGCCTGTAACTTGTGTATATTGGTTTTTGTGTGATGTAATAAACCTCAGGCCAATTCACACTAAGTTCAGACAACACTGTATTAACTGACCCAGTCATCATTTTAAGTAAAGTGGACACATTTCACTCCTTTACATTCACCGGGCATCTTGCCGTATATTAATAATGTTGACAGAGAGTTTAATACCTTCTGAGGACAGCTAGGACACATCTCTAGCTTGTTCAGTCTAGATAGAAGATGTCAAAATATGTCCACATGAAAGGAAAGATTGTGGTGAGGCTTGGACTGGGTTAACACACCTTGACGTGTGTTGCCAGCATGGTCAAATCAAGCTATTCATTTTCCCATTGTGCTGTCATGATCTCAACAGAAATATAAAAGGAAAAAAAAGACACTTATTTGATGAATCTAAAACTTGAAGGTTAGCAGTAACTAGTTTACTTATAGGAAAAGATTGGAAGTCTATAATAAAGGTTTAGATCTACAATTTGATGTGATAACATTCAGATAGTTTGTTCAGACACACAGAATCACAGAATGGTCAGGGTTGGAAGGGACCTCTGGAGATCATCTAGTCCAACCCCCCTGCCAGAGCAGGGTCACCTACAGCAGGTTGCACAGGATGGTGTCCAGGTGGGTTTTGAATGTCTCCAGTGTGGGAGACTCCACAGCCTCTCTGGGCAGCCGGTTCCAGTGCTCTGCCACCCTCAAAGTAAAGTAGTTCCTCCTCATATTAAGATGGAACTTCCTATGTTCAAGTTTGTGCCCATTACCTCTTGTTCTATCATTGGGCACTACTGAAAAAAGACTGTTCCCATCCACCTGGTACTCTCCCTTTAAGTATTTATAAGTATTGATAAGATCCCCCCTCAGTCTTCTTTTCTCTAGACTAAAAAGACCCAAGTGCCTCAGCCTTAAACACGGTCATACTTGCCAAATTGGTCACCTATAAATACAGACAGGAGCACTAAAGAATACTAACAGAAGATCTAACATAAAATAAAACATTCTATTTAAGGGTGCTGTATCAGGAACTTATAGTTAAATTTCAAAATGTTAAGCAAATAGTTTCTTTTTATAGAACCTACTAATATACCATTTGACATGGTATAAAAATTGAACGTTTTAACTCTGAGTAAAATCAATGCAAACTGTAGAAGCAGACAAGTTCTTTCATACCCTGAACAATATCAGTGAACTTGGCAGAGAAATAATAGATGACATGTTTGTGGTATTTTTGAATAAGCTTTCTCATTTCAGTGTATTTTCAGCATAAAAATTTGGTACCTATTAACAAATTGCCTGTTCAATATTTGCTCACCAATCTATAATTTAAACCTTCTCTAGAATACTCAAAACTGCCCAAAATAGATGCATATCTGGAGAGATATATGTCTGTGTATATGCATATATATAAAGAAAATAAAGGTATAGAAATAAGTCCCCTTTGAAGTAAAGATACACGTCCATACCCTAAAAGACAGCAAAAAAAAAGCAATAAATATTTAATTTGATCTATAATGGAAATTCATTCAGCAGTGAAGATGCAGGCACCAAACTGACAGCAGAGACACTTTCTACATAATCCTTTAATGCTGTCTTCAGAGAAAGCACACAGAAGAAAATTTAAAACTTATCGTAAGAAAAGTATTTTGTCACTCTCCCTAAAATATGATGTTCTTACTTACTGTAACTTTGAGGGCAACTTCACACATCACCCACAAAGCATATTGTTGCATGATATTTTTGTGTTCAAAATATTTTGTATCAAAATACTTAGGATTTCATTTTTAGTTCTTTTTGTTGAAATTCTAGGTCAAATTAAAATGAAGTATACTCATTTATGTTGAGTAAAGACTTTTTGTTTTGAGGTGCTACCACTGAGCACTAAGATCCGAATTCAAGAAAATATCTTTCTGTGTAACAGTTGGCTGATGCAGAATGTTAAATGCCTCCTGAAATCTCACAACTGAATGATACTTGTGTTTTTTATATTCTCCCATGAAGAGACGGATTTAAACACATTTTCCTATTCCCCTTTTCAGATTTTATTCTGATAATTTTTGTCCTTTCTGTAACTACAAAATATATAATACTTGCACGGGAACAGCTTATTTTCTGACAAGCCAGCACTATTGTATCCACTTTTTGACTTGTCAACTTTAAGTTTAGGAAAGAATTACTGTCTTGACCCACTGAAATAACCAGTTTAAGATCTTCAGGCAAAGAATATTGCCGAACAATGACATTGGTACTGAAGAAAAACAGACAGGGCCCTCAAGCCATGTTGCTTGAAATGCAATCGGTGCTTGACTTTCCTCTTTCTCCCTCTGCAACATACTATGCATTTATTCTGTATACCGTCTATATTAGATACCTATTATATTCTATCTATTGTACTTTTGTTAATCACTTTTTTCAGTACTTACTTTCCACATCTCTCTTCTGATTTTTATCCTTACTGGTTTATTATTTGCTCTTCTGCAGGCTTTTGTAAATGTTGCTACTACTTCCTATTTACAGCTTCTCTAGGTTCATTCCTGCAAGAATAGTCAAATTGCATTTCATTCTTCTCCTTCAAATTACTAATGAATATGTCAAACAAGAACAGCTTTTCTATTATAATATTTCATCTGCTAATTAAGTACTCCTCACTACTTGAAATGTCACCTTTTGCTAAATTGAATTTTTAAGTCTTGACCCATTTTCACTCCACATGAATCACACCATTTTAAAATGGCTGTTTTAGCAGTAATGCATGTGCGTCCCCAAGCTGTCAGATGATACCAACATTTTATAATGTGTCTTCAGAAAAGTTGGGAAAACAACATGTTCTATCCATTTTCTTTGGAGATATTTAAAAGATGTGTAGATGTAGTGCTGAGGGACATGATTTAGTACTAACTTGGCAGTGTTAGGTTAACAATTGGACTTGATGATCTTAAAGGTCTCTTTCAACCGTAACGATTCCATGATTCTGTTTTCAACTACAGTAATGGCTGGGCTTTTAAATACAGAGAGATGGCAAGAACTGCATGTCTTAGCTAGAATGCCAGCACATCTCTGCAAACCAGACAGAACAGGTCTGCTAGAGCTATTCCACACATACTAAAATCCAGAAAAACCCAACCAGCCAAGTATCTTTATTCATGAGAGGCCTTCATCTGTTCATGATAACAAGAGTTTTACTGACACTATGAGCTCATCCTTGTAAACAAAATCTTGCTCTGTTAGCCTCAGCAGAAAAATAGATGGAAAACAGATAAATGTGATAGAAAAAGTACTTCCCATAACAAAAAGAACAAGAAAAAGGATCTGCAAAGTGAACAAATTTGTTTTTCCACTTCTACTGTATTTAAGATATCTTGATAGCTTTTTGCACCACTTCTAATTGCTAACACAATTTAAAGTCCGATAGAAGCTTGCAATAATTCCAATGACCTAAATTCATTCTATTTTACTTATAACTTAAACACATACCAGCAATCAAGTGGTGCATGCATTATTAACAGATTGTTACAGTATTAGGATTTGTTATAATAGAAACTTCTGGAAATAACACAATGAAAAACATACTGTGCAAAAGCCCAGTAACAATGCAATATTAGAAATACAGATGTATTACTGCAATTACCAACTGTTTATAGCCTTGTGTTCCAAAGTTACTGAATTCTACATTTGTGATTTTAGGTTATAAGACATTTGCAATCCAAGCATACACCAAACAATGCTACCAAAAATTACTACAGATTTCCATGAATTCTGATAGAGTAAAACCGGAATTATTTAGAAGCAGAATGTCTGATAGCTGTATTGAACACCAGCACGTAAATGAACAGAAAAAGTATTTTTCCTACCTTATAATCATCCTCATAGTCATTATATCCACAAGTACTTAAGATGTCAGGAAAAATATCTGACCATCCATTACTCGTACAATTTTTGCTAATATTTCCTGTAAAGCAAAGTTTGAGAGTTTAAATCAGAAAGATTCAAAAGTCTCCTCATCAATGAATCTTTAGACAACCTAACTTTGTCATTCTCTGTTAACATGCTGCATTTCCTAGCACTCCTGTTAAAGCAACCCAGCCATTTCCTTTCATGTCCTCTTCATTCATATTACTTTGGCTTTTACTCTTGCTCCGAGTTGCCTTTGCACTAAAGAAAAACAAAAGCAATTCCAAGCTGAGATGGCAGGCTTCTGCTTTGGTATAACAGCTATTTCTGTTACATCTGCAAAAGCCTGAAATATTTTGCTGTTTTATCTAAAGTATTCTGGAGGGAGACTATCAGCTCATTCTATAAAGGGGATAATTTGTAGGTAAAGTAATTTGACAGAAAAGTAATTTAAGTGAAAGTTGTTCTAACCTCCTATTTAAGCTTTTCTGAGAACATAACACCAAATGATCTACTGAAGAGTTATAAAAGCTCTTAGATATTATGGTGATGAATTACTGCTACAGCTAATGTTGGTAGAGCTCGTAATGCACTTTAAAGGCGAAATTATGTGATTGGTTGAAGAACGAGGAAATAAATATGCATGCTGAATGTCACTCTTTGAACCAATCACTGAAATAAGGTAGTCCAAGGAATGTACAGAAGATGCGTAAGTGTAGTTGGAAAGGAATTTCGAACATATATTAATTTCAGAAAGGATTTTTTGGTTAGAAGTGAGCAAAGAAGTTGACTCTCTTCCCAGATGAAGTCACAGAGATGCGATGGTGGCAACCCATGATTCTACTTCTTAATCTAATTAATATGAATGTTCATGCAATATGGAACTGCTTCAATAGGAGAAAACTGAAGAGTCTGATGCCAGAATAAAGAATAGTTATGAAAATTATTGTTACTCTTAAAGTTAAATCATAAGCAACTACCCCTCACTGTTTTTCCAGCAATTTTTATATCCATGATACTTGAAATGTGTAATACAACATTGCTTTGGTTTTGAGTTTACCACTGGTCAACTGATTTAAAGATGCCTGTTTTTCACCACACAAGAACAAATTTATGTGTCACAGACCAGCTTTAGCCAAGAATAACCAAACGTGTTTATATATACTCCAAACTAAAGCTTTTGTGATTTTTATCTTGCTGATTGGTTACTGGAATTTATGCTGTGTATAAAGTCTTCAGCGGAAAGTTGTAAATATCCTACAAATGGTTGACCAACCAACAACCATATCTTTCTAGCTTATAACAAGGACTTGACCTCAAACCACAGTGTCTCCTCAGACAACAGGACCACTTCTGCCATTTGGCATAGACATGGCATTTTTCAAAGAAAATGTAACCTATTTATACACTCTGAAGAGTCTTCACTTTAAAAGTACATCAAGCTTCTCTGACTAGGCAGAGCAGAGGAATGTGTTAACAGAACCACAAATTACGTCAAAACCAGTTTTGCAAGAAAAAGACTCTATGTACTCAAGATGCTGAAGTATTTTCTACTATGAGCACTGTAAGACCTTCTAACTTAAAGACAGTTTGGCAATGTTCTATGGAAGTCATTGTTTATTTCTACACCATCGTTCCATGCAATTAAATACTTCAGACAGCAAACTCATTTAAAACCTGTAACTTGACACATACATTTGAATAAAAAATTCACAGAATAATTCTCTGATAGTCATATACTTAGATCGTCATGTACAATACAGAAAAAACATTACAGGATAAATATGATTGCTTTTACAGTAAAAAGACATTTAATATAAAGTTACTAATATTCAATAGAGAATTATTTATGTGGTATGCTTAAACTATAACCTTGACCATCACAGAAGAAATTAAGAGCCAGTTCTCCAAAAATTGTAAATATAAGACAACTACTTTTTTTTAATTCACAATTTAAATTAAGAAATCCTTTAAAGAATGATGGTATTTAAAAGCCTACTTTATGATTTGGAATACTTCCATAAAAAATAAGGTAGTCTAGACCACCTTGTAGTAGAATTTTAATTCCGCTTAAACCCTGGAAAAACTAAAACATACATCTCACAAATCTGGCTAAATAAAAAGCACTAGATTTCTTGTTTAAAAATATTTTTATAAGTTCCTGCCATAAGAATCAAGTGAATTTGAAATGTGCTGCATATGAATTAAATAAATGACATATTCAAATTTTAAAGGTGCTGAGATACTTAGTTAGATCTTAATGGAATCAACCATGCAAGATATTTGCTGTCTTACATCTGAAGGAAGAAATTATAGAAAGACAAGATTTAAAAAATCCTCTTAATTGAACAGTACCTCTAAAAAACCACCCTGTGAGTTCCAAGAGCAAGAAGTAAACAGGTAGCTATGAAAAAAGCTGTATACGGGAAAATTATAGCAAACTATAAAAAGGAAGTGATTTTTTTCAGTCTTGGTGATCCCGTGCCCAAGTGAGATTGACTTGTAACGCATTGTGAAGGTTTCAGACTTAAATATTTATTGCAGTTGTTTTACAGGAAAATTAAAATGTTATTGTAATATAAGATATAACAGTTGTTAAACATCAAACATTCAAACTCCAGAGAGAGTGTGCATGCTCTAGCTTTTGGCAAATAGAAGCAGTGTGATTTAATTCAGATTTTGAATTTTTCATATTTATTAGTTTGCCTTGTCTCATGACAACACCTTAATATCTTCGCTTGAGTCATTTGAATACTTTTATAGATTTCACAAGATTTAGTGAAGATTACACATACTTCCCCCTTTATAAACTGTTTAGACTATCCATGATAAACTAATCAAGATTCACCAGCTCCAGGAATGAAAACCTTTGCTCATCTGTGGAATGTTTTAGTTATTTGTTTTTTACTGGAACAAGACTGGAACAACAGTTTTGAGAATAAAGGTATTTTAGTCATACCCCGAGTTAGTCTGTGTTAAAAGTAATATTGTTAAAAAGCTCCCCACAGAGACCTCAAAAGCAGAATTAAATCACTGTGATGTTTCGCATACTTCCCCAGTTCTTCATGACAAAGGTTTCTCACCTGAGCAATGGGGATAAGAATTTTTCTGCTGCATTTTGAGATACATATGTGAAATACTGTGTGTGCATCCTCTATTTTTAAAACCCGACTAACAAGCCAAAATGCAAAATTAAACCACAGTATGATATATTGACAAGATGGTGCAGAAGACAGTAGACTTGAAACAGTTAAATGTTTCAGCAGTCTGAGACACTGATGAGCTCTTTTCAAGTTCCATTAAGAAGCCGAATAAAAGGTTTCATAATAACTACCTTAAATTGCAATAGTGATAATTTTTAGGCATTATGTGTTAATGTTGGCTCGTTATTCTCATGAAGGCAAGGTAGAGCTCTCCTCCTAAGCACAGAAGGAACAACCGGCATGTGACCTGCTGGCAACTATTAAATATGTCAGTCAGGCCCAGCTGCCTTAATAATTAACATAAATAGGTCAAAAAGAGCAAGCAATGTCTTCAGCCTTGATGAGTGTCACTATATCAGAATACATACTTAGTATTTGACTCGAAGACCACCATATGGATGACAAGGACAATTATTTGCTCTTTTCATGATATATCATGAACAACTGTGTTAAGAATCTATTATGTTAACTATTTAAAAAGAAAATAAAAACCTTAAAATGCAAAACACCCCCCCCCCCCCATTTTTAGCATATTATGTTATAAAATACCAAAGAGAAGCCAGCAAAAAGACACCTTAAAATTAAATACCTGGTTTGCCAGAAAAAAAGCTAAATACTTTTGGACAAGGGACAGTGACAGTCTCTCCAATCTTCGCTGGACGCCAACAGGTGATGTTATCCCAAACTCCAACACATCCTGAAACAAAACCAGCAGTAACAGACTTGAAAACTCAGTCTGGTCCAAATCACCCTTCTGTATTTATCTTATAAAGACTTGAAGGAAGCTTTGGTTAAGTAGTTCAAGAAAGATTAGACTCTTTCAAGGGAGTTGCAAAGACAGTATTTGGTATGCAAATGTTGAGAGAATCATAAGAGTCTGTTAATTAACCAGCTTATTTTTATGTCAGTTAATAGATTGTTTGCAAAATGTCTCATTAAAACGATGTCGTTTTGATGGGATCACGTGAAAAAAAGCAAAGAAAATGTTAAAAAAAGTAAAAGTAGATCATTGGACTCAGCATCACAAATACAATGGGAGCACACCATGACTGGACAATTTTTGGAACAAAGGGCATGGACTAACAAAATCATCTCTCCTAAACTAAATAACAAAGAATATTTCTGTGCATTTATTTCAGGAAAGCGGGTCATAAAATGTTATAGGCATGTTTTACAGTAGTATTAGTAACAACTTGTTACTAGTAGATAGTAACCACTTGTTACGGTTTTGCCGATGCTGATGTCTCTACAGATGTGGCTCACAAGTGGTATCTTATGAATGAGAATAAATCTTCCTATAGCCTGCTATGGGCACTTGGAACAAGCATGCTCTATTTGTTTAAAGGTGATTACCTATAATGCAGGCTTTCTAAGCTAAGTGAAGAGTTATGAAGGTTTCTGAATATAAGCCTTATGAAGAATTATGAGTACAAAGTAAGGACATTTTACTCAACTCAGTTCAAGATCTCTCAAAAAAAAGATCACGTGCAAAATTCTGGGCATTTATGGCTTCAAATAAGGCAATTGACAATCAACAATTTAAATTTGTAATTAATGCTAAAGAAAAAAAAAACTTTTATCCTACCAGAATTATTAGAAAGTATAAGGGACAGTTTGTTCCTTTCAGTAGAAAAAAAGAAACTTGGAGCAGGAACTACTCACACCCATGTATAATACTGTTCTTCAGAATATTTATACTATTAGCAATTCACTACTCATTCACTCTGTGCTAGTGGGGTCATGCCCAAAATCAAGCCACCTGAATTAAATGAAGCTGGAAAAGGAACATTTAAAAGTTCTATATTGGCATCCTACTTTCAAAGTTGAAGTTACTTTTATAGTATAATGTAAACTAGGGAACCCAAGAACGTGTTACAGAACCGGCAGTTGGATTCACCCCTGGGGGTATGTCCTAGCTGCTGCTTGAAGGAGAGCCAGAGGCAAAGCATTCCCGTGGGCCTTGCTTTCCTTTGGAAGACAACTAAGTGTGATAGTCAGGAGGGAGCCTCTGTGCTGTACCAAGAATAGGGTTTGGAGATGAAAAAAGCAGATGAGAGAAGGATTATGGGCTAAATTCTGCATTTGGTCACTAATTGTGTAGAGTCATGCTTATACAGTTTCCCAAGGAAAAGCTATTCTCCAGAGGAGTCAGTTTTTCATGGGCACTGGGTCCTTCTTCACTCCTCCTAGGATTATGCAGCTCTGAATGCAGCATCTGTTCTATTTTCAGAAAGATGATGTCAAAAATAAGGGATTACTAATGGAAACACTTAAAGTTTATCTGTGTGGGTAGATAAAAGGTAATGCCTTATTCTCCACTGCCTTGTATGCTGTATCAACCTCCACAGAGGTATGCAACAACTGTGTTACTGTTCATTACCTCACACACTCACCCATGCTCACTTCAATGCCTTTTCCAGTCAAGCACCAAAAATCTCCAAAGAGATTTGGACATTCCAAATATCCAATCTATCACAATCTCTCTGGGCAACCTGCACACACACAACTTCCTCCATGAAGAATTTTGTCATGCATCTAAATAGGATGTCCCTTGCTGCAGGTTGCTTCCATTGCTTCTTGCGTTTTTTGTTTGGTTTTTTTTTCTGTTCACATCTGAGAAGAGTCTGGCTTCACCTTTATAAGCCCATTAGGTAGATGAAGACAGCAATCAGGTTGCTATTCTCCAAGCTGAACAAACCCAGCTTTCAGTCAATTGTTACATGCTGCATATTCTAGTGCCATCTCCATACCCTCTGCTGAGCCGATTAATGGCTTTCCCGTACACAGGCGCCCAAAACTGGGCACAGTACTCTGCTGAGATGCAGTCTCAAAAGACCCAAATAGAGACAAACAATTACTTCTCTTGATCTACCAATTTGCTAATGTAGCACAGTATATGGTTAAACCTCATCTGCATAAGGGTGCACTGCTGACTCACGTTTAAATTAATCTATTTTTAAAGCAAACACCTAAAATGAGTCAGAAGAATTTAATCCTAAAAAATACTTACTTCTTCTGATGAAACTCTGAAGTTGTTAATCCAGTTGCAGAATTTAGACTGTAGGTAGCTGTCTTTAATCAATCCCACCCTTATTTGCTTAATAGTGTGTGACTAACCTCATCTGGTTGAATTCTCCATTTACCTGAAGAGGACTAATTGTTTTGGTTCCTTTAGTAACTTTGACTCCTATGCCAAATTCCTTCTTTTAGCCTTACCTTAGCATAAGGGAGATTTACTTAGGACATGGAACTGTAAGAGTGGCATCCTTTTTATCTGTATTCCACAGTCGACTGAGAAGTTCCTCTTCCCATTGACAATTCACTCTTTTCAGGTTTCTGGTCCTTACCTTTTGAATGAGTGTTTTTAGCAACTGACTCAGAATGTAATACTCTTTGAACTCCACAATCATTCCTTTTTTCCTGATGATCATGCAGAGTTTGTCCTTCCTAGTGCATCTGCCCCTACAGCGGGTTCATACATTTCTTTAAGAATTAACTCATGAGTTTTATCCACGCTCTGTTTTACCTGACTACCTTCTACTCCCTCCAGCACTTGTGGCTTTTCTTTTACCATTAGTAATGATATCTCTGAGGTGATGTTGACTTGGCCATGTATATATAATTTAAGAGGTTTACATCTGAGCAAGTCATCTTCATACCCTTTGAAGTCAATGGTACTTAAACATGCTTAGGTGCTTCCTGAGTTGCAGTACTAGATGAAAATCAAGTCCTACATCTCTACGATGCAACATCAGGGCTTATGCAAAGTAAAACAATATTTACTTCAGCCAATTGAGGTCATGCTTCCTTCCCAATTGATTTTAAGCCAGAAACAACATCAACAACGTGACATACAAGAAAGACAAAGAAACTATTTTCTTCGTCTGCCAGCACTCAGAACTATAGTGACAAAATGCAACTGTTTTGGCTTTGATGGATGTACTGCCTGAGCCAGCATAAACAAGCCCTGGAGTACACAAGAGTAATTAGCATCTTGTGCGACTTCAGACCTTTTTAGTTCATCCCCATTTCCACTAACAAGTGAGAGCCAGATGAATCATGAAAGTGTTCATGCACACCCATAAAAGCTGACAACTTTCACAAATTTTCTCTTTTGTTCAGTATACTCTCTGTAAAATGGTGGATTTGCTACAGTAATCTGCAAACAGTACAGAGGCCTTTACAAATTTTTGCTACACTGCTATATGGACTGAGCTAAGGTTTTGCTAAAAAGGCAGCTGAACAACGTGGACCTCAGAGCTCCATTAGTACCTTTTCCACAAAAAAAAAAAAAACCCACAAAACTNNCCACAAAAAAAAAAAAAACCCACAAAACTGTTATTCAAACTTCACTTACATGAAATATTGTACAGAAAAACAGAGGTCCAAGTCCTATTCCCACCAAAATCAATCAACACAATTTGTATCAGATCTTGAAGCTAGCTTGCAGGAAGGAAAATCAATATACAAGTTTTTAACATTCAAAACATTACAGGTCACTAATGTTTTCTGGGGAATCTATTTTTTATCTCAGTTTTTCCTCAGTATTTTAGGGCTTTTAGGCATCTACAGCACAGGAGAGAATGATACTTTTTCAGACTCCTTAAATCAAATAGATGAAATAACACAAAAGATGTATTTCCTATATCTAGACTACATTCAGGTCCCTCAACAATCATGAGAATGAAACCTGAGTAACTGTCGTCAGAATTCCAAGACGAACATTAAGCTTCAATTTATGTATATATACAAGCTTATTTATTATGGTACAAGAAACCTGAGAAAACTGCTGAAACGTCCTAGAGGCATTTATAGAATCATAGAATAGACTCATAGAGTCATCTAGGTTGGAAGGGACCTTCAAGATCACAGAGTTCAACCATCAACCTAACACTGCCAAAAACCACCACTAAACCATG
>RSEF01000002.1:8041568-8069155 GCA_003993805.1 Himantopus leucocephalus | reverse complement strand
CTCAATGTCTTTCTTGTAGTGAAAGGCCCAAAACTGAACACAGCACTCGAGGTGGAGTCTCACCACAGGGAGACAAACACTTCGCATATTCAGCCGGCTGTCGACCAACACCCCCAAGGTCCTTTTCTGCCAGGCACCTTTGCAGCCACTCCGCCCCAAACCCGTAGCACTGCATGGGGTTGTTGTTACCCAAGTGCAGGACCCGGCACTTGGCCTTGTTGAACCTCATAGCATCGGCCTCGGCCCATTGATCCAGTTTGTCCAGATCCCTCTGTAGAGCCACCCTACCCTCAAGCAGGTCAACGCTCCTGCCCAGCTTGGTGTCATCTGCATACTTACTAAGGGCGCACTCGATCCCCTCGTCCAGGTCGTTGATAAAGGTATTAAAGAGAACCAGCCCCAGTATCGAGCCCCGGGGAACACTACTTGTGACCGGCCACCAACTGGATTTAACTCCATTCACCACTGCTCTTTGGGCCGAGCCATCCAGCCAGTTTATTACACAGCAAAGCATACACTCATCCAAGCCATGAGCAGCCAGCTTCTCCAGGAGAATGGTGTGGGAGACAGTGTCGAAGGCTTTACTAAAGTTCAGGTAAACTACACCCTCAGCCTTTCCCTCATCCACTAAGCGGGTCACCTGAATGACTACAGTGTGTTTCTGAAAACTGGTCTAGGGCTGAATGCTGAAATGCTGGTGTTACTGGTGTGCTGCTGCGGGCTGTTAAAAGTACAACTGTTAAACAATATACACTTTTCTGGGCTTTCAAGTCACACCTTTCCTCATTTCCCCCTCCTCCTACTACCACAGATTTTGGACAATATTGCAGTCATAGATCTTTTTCTTCTATCAGCAAAACACACCCTTATGCAGAGTGTGGGATACAATTAACAAGTCCATTCTTACTACACATGCATCAATTTGTCTCTGCCATCCCAACAACATGTCTCTACTGTACAGCATGAGCTTAACCATGTACAATTGAAACTAGCAATTAATCTCCCACTGATCTTTGAAATTCAAGATGTGGCACAACTAGAGACCTTGGTGAGTTTCACAGGTCTTCAGATACTGCTCTTTACCCACCATATTATCCTTTTACAACAATAACATATGCAATATTGTTACAGGGTGACAGAGCATGATTCACTTCATCCTAAAACACATGAAAACCGGCCAGATTAATTGCTCCCAAAAATCACCTGTTTCTCCCCAGTGGCTACAGAGCAGCCTACAGTGGTATAAATACCTACACTGTTGGAAAATGAAGGTGCAATAAATGCTTTGTTAAATGTGTCTCTTTCTGCACATAGAATATCTAGCATGATCAAGCTTGATATTCTCCTCTCTACTCACTTACGCTCAACTACTCTCTGTCCAGCCATTAATTCATTCAGTGTTAGGATTTCTGGACTGTCATCCATCACTGCCGCATTTCATGAAATCATTATGTATGCTATTATTCTGTGGAAGTTTTACCCATCTCCTGCATATATAAACCTGCTTCCTACTACCTCCAAAGGATATTAATCAATTAATAAGGATACTTATTTGTAGCTTTAAATAAGGTTTTAAGTTTTAGTTCTAGTAACAATTCTATCAGTAATTCTGCAGAAAATATCTCACATTTTAAATACAACTTAAATTGCTCCGATATTTATTTTTTATAGATGCAATCCTCTTTATTTATGCTATTAAAAAAAATATTCTAAGTATCCGAAAGTATTTTAAAGTACATTTATATCCTTTTATGTTCATTCCATGATTTAGTTTCTGTTTGCATCCAGCTTCAATAAATTCTCAAGCCTTGAATGTTTTTGACACATACACATAGAAAACCAGTTCAGCTCTTGATCTGTCCCAGCTCCCCACTTTTCCTGTGCATCTCTAATACTATACTCTTTACCTATTTCTTTACCTATTAATAAAGCTAGCAAAGAAAAAAAAAATGGGTTCTTCATCTCTATTTCTGTGGTGTCTAGAAGAACTCCCCTGCACCCTACACATAAAAATCTCTTTTAGACCTCTTAATTTACATCATTTATTTCTCTGGTGTGTCATTCGCAGCATATCCAAAGAAACAATCAATCTTCCCAGAAAACCTTTGCTCAATGACCTGCTCAAAAGTGCGGCCATGGTGTCACTCCTCTACTGCTCTTCCCCCCTGTTCCTCTAGACGATATTGCAGATGCTATTCTTAGTTAGTTTCAATGAGATCACTTACTTTATTTGAATGTTTGGTCTTTAATGCTTGTGATGCTTTTGCAAATACTTTACAGTGAAAGGAAACACAATATAGTATAAACTATGTTTTGTTTCTCATTTTTTTCAGCTTACATAAGTATTGCCACCACTTTCTGCATCTTGCTATCTGAGATCCAGTTTTTGAGCCACAAGTTTGCTTACCTACAGGCGCTTCTTCATCTATAAAAATGCGTAACACTGGGTTTGTACCCGCAAGTTTTGTTTATATATGCATTGTATCCACATATTAACCACTAGGTGGCACTTTGCATTTGGATTTCAAAAATTGCCAATTCAAAGAGAGGTTTAGCATTTTTTAAACTGTCTAGGCATGCATGATACATGAAACAAGGAGAGCGCTCTGAAAATCATCCAGAAAGTTGTCAGCTAGGCCAGGGTTTATTTTTTGAACCAGGAAACATTTTGATTTTTGTATTTAACTTGACAAAGCAGAAGCAATCTCACCTCTTATGGGCAATGCTTTCTAGACTGTAAGGTCTGAACGCTGCAGCATGTAATTTAGGCCACATGAGAATTTATGAACATATACGGGCTGAAATTCTTTCTGCACTTTCACACAAGTAATAAGAAAGAAAGGAAAAGGAGGTGCTAGACAAAGAGCATGCTAGCAAACTGGAAGCAAAGCACACACACCAGAACTGCTTCAAGCTACAATAGGAGTAAGACAGCAGCAAAAATACTGTTGCTCCAAGCTACTTTGCTAAAGTTATTTGCCGTCTACTTTTGTCAGGGCACTGAGTGCACTAATAGGCCTGAACGGCCCTGCCCAGCCTCATGCCCCGGCCCAGGGTCCCCTCCGAGCTCAGGTCTGGGCCTTCAGCGATGCTGCGGCTGCACCTGACTTCAGCTTCACCCCAGCAGTGCCGGTGCCCGCCTCTGCCTGGGCCCGACCCACCGCTGCGGCCCTGCCCCGCCACCACAGGGCTGTGTTGGGCCCCGAGGTCCCCGCACCAGGCCAGATCCTGACCCCACACCTGCAGGCTAATGTCCTTGGCTGTCCCTGTTCCCAGGGAGGTGCCCCGGGCTGGGGCTGTCCCCACTGTCCCCCCCAGCTTTCCTGGCTCCCCAGGAGCCCCCAGTGCCCCTCCGCAAGGAGCCGCAGCCTGCGATCCTGCAGAAAGGAGAACACCGGCTGCAGAACGGTCAAGAAGCAGCTCCGATATGCCTATGCTGCACTAAAGCACTGTTGTGAAACTGTACAGAGTGTATACAAGCTCTGATGATTCAGAAATACTGAGGAAACGCGAATGTAAACTTTTTAAATTACTGGTCAACAAAAACTACTCATACACTGCAAGCAGAATTTGGAAAGGCTATAGTATACATCAGATTTAACTAGTTAAACAGAATGACGAAACCAGTACAGTTTATCTCATCTTCACCTTAAACGTTTGCAGTTTAGGTTTTCAAAAGCCAGTCCTGTTACCAGGCATGGCAAAAATACTGTTCCTGAGATTTTTAGAGTACTGGCTTTTCACTAAATGAAATGTTTCGGAAGAAATTACTTACTTCCTTTCTGAAGAACAGTTTCCCATTACAGAATCAAAAATCTGCAAGCCAATTTTGTTTTTTAATGTAATTCACAAATTTTAGAGTACTGTAAGGAAATATGGAAGTTGCCAGCTAAAAACTTTGAAAAAAAAAAACACCTTCTGAAAAAGAAAACACATTTTCATCCAAGTTTTCTACCAAGTAAATCCTGCTTTCCAATTACTCAAAATGTTATTTGGAGATAACAGCCTTTATTTTTGTATAACTGGACAGCACTCTAATCTTACCATAAGAACACCATTTTCTATTATACTGGAAAGATATTCATGGATGTATATTCAAAACTCTAAGCTCTTCATCTTCATGTTGCCCCAATTTAGACATGCTGTACATTATTCATAAAATACCATTAAATATCAATCTCCCGTTCATATAAACCCCGCCACAAAATATTAAATGTCTCTGTGAAGTATTGGGATCATATATTTCTGTTAGTTTGGATTACGTCTAACCCATGTGCTATTTCTTGTATTAGGTGGAGCTCTCTTAGTACTTTGGTATTCAAGATTTCTTCCTTGTGGTATTTGAACTTTGGATGTCATGGAGAGTAGACTGCCATGGCCACAGCTGTCTTCACCAGGATTCAAGTGCAAAACTATGCGGGGCAGTATTTCTCTCAGAATCCTCTGAAAAACACAATAAATTCACTTATGGCTGTGCACTCTCCTTTTTCAGGGCTCCAAATGCCATTTTTTAATGTCTACTGCTAAATTTCTATTTATGTTTTTGGGGGGTAGACATTTCAGACCTTCAAAATTGTAGAATGTATCTGTGGCCACATGTTGCCTCTCTTCTTTCCAAAAAAGTTGATTATAGTCACTCTTAGTAACCTTCATTATGCGAGATTTTTCAATGAGGCCGATCAGGACATTTTCTTGGTCTTCACCATTTACTTCCTGTTGGTTATTTTTCAGTAGGTAGCTCCTTTCATTCAAGGTTCTTTCTCACCTACCACCCAGCCTCCTCTGCCTCTCTTCTGCCCTCAAATAATTAAGTATAGCTTTCACAAAGCCCAACCATTGTCAACACCAGAAGGATGATCAGTTTTACGTGATGTCATTAACGACACTTCAATTAATGGAAGCCAAAATAGACAACCATTCAAAGCAGCCCCTTCAGCTCCCCTCATAAAAAAAATATGTGAAGCAAAAAGTAGCAGAATGTCTATACTACAGCTAGAAAAGCAGCAGCACAGAGATTCAAGAAAGCTAAAGTCGTCCTGCCAAGAGCTACCGGTGCTGCATGAAAGGATCCCACTATTTCATTTAATTCTACCTTTAAAGCTACTTCAGATAACTCTAAGCAACACTGCAATCTGAACTACTGGCTCATTTTACAGAGAAAATAGCTGCAAAAACAAACGAAAACTAATGGAAGACCTTGATGAGACTGGGAGGATTAAGAAAGGGGAAACCTTGAAGAGATTCCTTTTCACATAGCAAAAGAAAGGCGTCATCTGGCTTTGTGCAAGTCTCATATTTACTGATGTAGAGGAGAGAGTGATCGTCAGGTTGGCTTAGTTATACCCACAGTCAGTCCTTCTTTTGCACAATACAGAGATATGTATGTGTGGGTTTGGAATGCAAAACAGGCACCTTTCTTACTGGGGAAGTAAGTTTAACAGCAGAGGTTAGTTGGGTAAACTAACTTTTTGACAACTTGCCGTAGGTCCAACATTTGAATATTCATCCCACTGTTCTGCAGAGCTTTCAGAAAGATCTGCTGTTTCATCCATAACATTATGAGCTCAGTGCTGAAATCAATGAGTGAAATTCTACTGACAGTGTTAATTCAGGAGATTAGATTACATAGTGACATTGGTCCCTCTTGCTTTCAATTTATGAATGAGAGTATCATTTTGGTAGTCCTGTCTGTTTTAATTTCCCATTACTAGCTGCATTATGAAGCCTCTCTTTGAGAGGTTTATGAAATTCTTTCCAAAGCCATTTCTCCTTCCATCTACATCCCTTCCTCAAAGTTAAGATGCCATATCTAAAATCAAAAGTGTTGTCTGACATACGGGTCTCACAAAAACACATTTTGGAAAGCAAGAGCCGAAAAGACTCATTTAACTGTGCAGCCACTCAGTCCAAAATGAAAAAACCCAAACCCCAGACTTCATTTTTTCCATAATGAGCTATTTTTAGAACTTTTTATTGTAGAACCCTGTTATAAAGTCTACTGATGGTTTTAACACTTTTTACCATAAGATTTCACTTTTCATTTAAAGGAAATGAATCAATTACTTTATAAGGTAAAATTCTAAATATTGAATAAAGACAGAAATTTGCAGTTGGCCATTTCTTATGTATTTTCAATCACTTTTATTGGGAGCTATTTTTTTTTTAAGAACACAAGTCATGGGTAGTTGTTAAAAGATAAATCAGTGTTTTCCCATACAGACCTCAAAACCTGTAGCTATTATAAACTATTTAAAAAGGCATTAATCTGCCCTCCAAAAATGAGAGTGCAAAAAAAAAAAAAAAAAATCCTCTCCTAGGCTTCCAGCTAAGGTGCATCCATACCTCAGGTGTCAAATTATAGGAGGAAAGACAAAAACAAACACGGATGGAAGCTAATGCAGCCTTCATAAAATAAACAGATTTGCTGGAGAGCACTACAGAAGACACTTCCACAGATCTCTGGAAAGTTACTTTCTTCCCTAAATGGAGCGTAATGACATCAACTAATGGAAGAGTATGTACTAATGCCTGAAAATCCCCAAAAGGGTGCAAAACAGGAGGTCCAGATTGCTGCCTAACAGTTTGACATTGGCAAATGAGCAGAATTTAGACAAACTGGGTCCTTAGCATTGTTCAAAGGATATTTACACAGTATTTATACAGTGTTTCCTTGCAAAACACACTACTGCTTTATTAAGCCATGACATAAGCCAGTCCTTCATAGACTTCATAGACAATGATTTTAGGTGCACAACAAAAATTAATCAGCAAAATTCATCAGCCTGTTGTAAGGCAGTGCAGGTAAGATTACTATAACATCATTTTATTATGTAAAAAAACCCCAAACCACAATCGTGGCCACCTAGGCCAAAGGAGAAACTCCCTGTCCCATAAAATTTGGATCCTCCAAAATTCAGTAGCTGTGCACGCCAGTCAAATTCTGAAGCATGATACACAGAGGTGTGAAGGCTTCTCAGGTGCCCAAGAAGTTAATGAAAATATTCCCACTGATTTTGATAATGGAGACCCAATCCTCCAGTGGAAAATCTCAGTGAACCTTTATTTCCAAATTCTAGACTTCACCTTCTGTAGATTTCATTATAGCTTCTGTGAGGCAGGTAGCACATACTAAAGCATGTATGGCTGTATAACCATCTTTCCCATTCAGGAAGAAGTGAAAGAGGTTTTGTGAATTTATTGTAATGAATTATGTTTCAAATGTACTACAAGTTTTAGGTGCGGAGCTATGACTTGGACTAGTTCCAGCTTGCCAATTTTCATTAGTAGTTCTTCTTTATCAGCAGTCAGAGTGCCACTGTGACAATCTGCAAGTCTCTGTTCAAAATACTCCTTACATCTTTGCACGAACACAGAGAGTTTATCAGGAAAATAAGGATGCATAGAGAATGGATATTTTTGGAAACGCAAATGCATATATTTAATGTAGGCTTTTCTGAACAGGTTCATGGTAAAAGTATCTATAACACGAAGCATAGGAAAAATTCTCCTATGAGGTGAAACATACAGTTTTTAAGGGTTCATTACCACAGGGGCTTTATTCCAGTCTCCTACAAAACGGAATATTCCCTTAGTTTCATCCAGGCATTCAATTGAATTTATAAATCCTCCCACTGCTGTCTTATCACTACCTGCAGGGCTGAATCAACACCATCAGACATGCTGTCTCCTTCCAAGACATGAAGTTTTTCCACAGCAGTTTGCCTTCAGGAGGCACCCCTCTTCCAGTGAAAACAGGCTGTGAAGAAAATATTGACAGAAAACTTCTTTCTTCCCCTAGGGAACCGAAAATAAAACTGGTGTGCATCACAAGGACACCCTTGGAGCAGCCCAGCATCTGGAGCACAAAAGTGGATCTTGAAGAAAGCTTGACTTTCAAAGCTGTATAATAGCTAATAATGAATTTATTAATTCAAGATTTAATTCATTAAGCTGGGCTAGTAATTATTTCTCCATCTGGCTTCACACTAGTATTATTTATGCAACAGCCATCTCTCTTCACCACTTATATAAATAAAAAAATCTAAATGTAGATTAATTATTCCAGCAAGATTTTGCTTGGAGAGATATCCACGTAAATTATTCACTGTTATTATAATTTTTCTAATTACTGATCTGGATTAATCAAAAGGCAAAATTATAGTAAAATACAAACTGGTGATGAACCTTTTAATTATTTTATTGTATACAAATTGATATTAAAGTATGCACTGAGGGAGTTACACATTTAAATCAAGAAGAGAGGTGGAGAAACCATCATGAGTTAGGACTCATGTTTATGCTCAAAGGGCACTGCAGATGGCAGGTCCCTGAGGTACCATAATCATCTTCAGAGCGCATTCAAAACAGACTGAATATGAAAAAACAAATACACTGTGTATCACCTAGTTCTGCCAAAGGAAAACAACTGCACTGAAAGAGCTGTAGTATTCCAAGGAGTCCAGTTATTCTGATATGATACATACCTGCACTACCACATCAAAAGGCAGGACACCAATGAGGCTTTAGGGCTTTCTAGAACTCATTTGAAATGAAATACTTCCAGCCACTTAAAGATCATTTGACAACAGAAATTTAATGATTAGTTTTAGATGTGACTTTGTAAAAATCAAAGTTGTATTTTGAACTGAAAAATGTTCAGTTGCCTTTAGATCTAAAATTTCCTTCCCTTTTTTCTAAGTCTCAGTGAAAGCCCATCCTTCCCTTCAACTTTTTACATGTTACCAGAGGAGTGCTGGGCAGGTAACAAACGCAAAAAAAGCACACTAAGAAGCACTTTTACCTTTTCACCAGTAGGTGAGTAGAGACTGCTTTCTGCTCACAAGTTCTGACATACGGTTTACAAAAGATATTAATCATAAAACATTAATACCTTTGTCATTAAATAAATAAAACTAAATTAATAAATACACACTTCCAACTTTCCTAAAAAGCCCAAACCCTTTAACCAGGTTCTGCCCTAGCTACTTTAATGTTACAGATTTGCTTTTCATTTGGCTGTGTGGATTTATCTGTCGCCTTCACATTTTGCTTACTAAACAAATGGCTTTATCAGCAGCTCCAACTTACACGAAAAATGTCACTTTTTCTTAATCTTATTCATAATTTCCACTCGTGAAAATGTAGCAAGGAAATCTAGTAAAATCTAAAATAAAAAAATAATAATCTACATCTGCTCTTCCTTCTTTCTTCTATTAAATTACAATTGGCCATATGTCTATCTCTATCTTTATCTTTCTATGTAGAGAGAAAATAAAAACAATAAAGTAACAGAGAGAATCTGTTTTTTGAATGTAACACTACTGTCCAGTTTTTCCTTTGCATCACCCTGGTACTCTGGGGGTGAATCCGGTCTTCCGAAACAGAAGACCTGAAACATCTTCTGCCTGGGAAACCCAGAGACCATTCCTGCTACTAGGACTTAACTTTCAGCCGTAGCTAGAGAGAGGTGGTTGAATCCAAGGCTTTCAACTTTTCCTCAGACTTGGTCTTTCTGCTGGTCCCATCATCACCAGCCTGCAGCTTCTCTGCCAGTCAGAAAATACTACTAGCAACAGCTTAAAACATGAGAATGCATTTGCTCCCATCTAGTGTCCCACCCAATGCACGCCTAGTGCCTGGCACACCTCTCACAACATGCTTGCTGCAGCTGTACCTTTAATGCAAAATATGCATAAATTCTAAAATACACAAAAAATAAGCACAGTACAGAAAAATACAGCAACTGCAACAGCAAAGAACACAAAGGGAGAAAAATCTTGAATACTCCAGTTGTCTCTACATTACAGCTTATCTTTTCTTACCTTTGTAGTCCACTGGTTTTGCATTCTTTAGAAGTTCCATGCACCTTGCTTCCTCCTTGTGAATCTCCAGCTGAAATCTGCATTCTGGATGGACACCATTCACCTGTGTCAAATTAATAAACAGGCCCAGGTCTTGAAACACAAATTAAAATGCTTGACAAAGGATACAACTACCAATAATGAAATCCACAATTTTAACTGGCACTGGTTTTGCCTAAGTACGTGCTAAGCATTTTACAGACACAGTCATTGCCCATTTTAGCTTCTCACACACTGCCTTTTCAAAACAAAGCGTTAAAATAATCTACCACAGCATTCACTGGCTCCTTCTTGTAGCATTTCAAGGCCAATTGTCAATTACAAGAAAATATATAACTTTCTAGTGCATTCACCAACATTGTTTCATGAGACTTTTTCCTGCAGAAAAAGCGAGAGTTAAACTGAAGCAGGAAAGTAAACACATTCACTTTTTTTGCTTTTGTAGTAAGTTAGGAAGCTGAAAGTTTAATACGAATCACAGAACATGAAAACTGATCAAACTGCATTCTCTTTGACACGGTAAATTTTGCTTTTCTTCCCTTTTCCACCATGTATATTTTACCTCCTGAAGGCCCCAGAGCATGATTATTTTATTCAAGCAAGTGTTACATAGGAAGCAAACCCCACTCCTTTAAAAATGAAAGCACTATTGCTTTTACCTGTTTCTAGCCCTGCCCCCAGTGCCTTGGTTTACAGAAAGAGTTATTTGTGTCCATGGGAAGAGACAAGGATGTAGCAGTACTGGGCAGAGAAACAAGAAACCTGGAAGTTGTACTGAAGTCAGCTGGATTCACAGAGGCAGACAAAGCCTAACAGAGAAACATGCAGAGCCCGTAAGAGACTGCATGGGAAAAATGACTGTAGTAGGTGAGAAATGGAAAACAGGAATGCCACTGGAGCTGAAGGGACAGTGAGATTAGCTCAAATAAAATAACATCATAATGAAATAAAATATGAGTATGCTGTATTTCAGTCATCCTCACACTTGTAGTACCAACAAAAGTGTGGTCTCTCTCCAAGCTTCTCTCTCCTACTTTTTCTAAGAGATATTTACCAGCAGAATATGGTAATAGTATCTGATTCATGAGACACTATTCTTTTTAAATGGCTATACTTAATTAATTAAGCTGTGATCGTGGACCCAGACCCTAGGACCCAGAGTTAGGACTGAGAACCTGATTATTCTGCAGCCTCCTTGTGGGCAAGCCACTTGCTCGGCTTTTAAAAATACAGCATAATAGCCATAAACATAAGAGCAGGAGCTGTTAAGAAAACTCACGAAAATCTGTCTCCTCTCCAAATATCTCATTTCACCAACTACAACATCAGAACCTCAATTCCTTTTCTCTGTATTGACTATTGAAATTATATGTTTCCAGGGCAGATTTTTTTCTTTTTAAAGTGAATTTGTACAGATCCTTAAGATAAATTAGGATTTCTAGCACTTATAATAGGAATAGTTCAGTGTTATGTTGAAAATTTTGTTATGTATTATCTACTTTCCAGATAGCTCGCATGTAAAATAAAGTCTCATGTATACATAATGTCTTTAATTGCATTTTCTTTGCATATAACAGATTTTGAATATTATTCTTTTTTCCAATTGCAAACATTTGGTAACTGGAAGTAGAGCTACTCATCAAAAAGTATCATAATTACTGGGTCTTGGAAAGGTAGATTCCAATAAACGGAAATGTTAACTAAATGAGGGGTAAATGAAAGCAGCTACTACAATTAAGAAACCTGACGAATAAGTGACTTCTCTCTCTCTCTCTCTCTCTCTCATACTTATGAAAGAACTGCAAATTTCTCAGTATCAGTGATCTAATAGCGAAGGTTACTTTGAGAACGTGAATTTGTGAGTACCCAAAGGTAACACAACACTACTTTTCAAACCCGGGACGCATGCCAAACTGTAATATACTTTGTCCTAACACATACCCCAGTTTCATTCAGATGTACCAAGCTAAAGAGACTTAGGATTCAAGACTGTGTGGCAGCGACCACGTCCCAAGACACATCAGGAACCCCAAAATGGATTTTGAGGGCACTCACCACCTTTCAGGGCTGGTGCTCACCCGCCTTTCCCTCTGCTTCACCGAGGGTAGGTCACACTTTGCAACCACCGAACAGACAACCCTGTGCGCCGTGTTGCGCATTGCAAAGGCACACAGTTAGCTGGAAATCCAGCCGAGTCGTCCCTCTGCGGTTTTGGCTTAACAATTCTTAAGGCATCCAGAACTGCAGTTTGACTGCAAACTTCTGACAAGCAGCTTACATTTACCTTCAGCCTGGGTGCCCGACTCTTGGTGAACTTACCTGTTATTTTAAATTTACAGNTTTTTATTTTTTGTAAGTCACGCTTTCAGCAACATTATGGTTTTACAAACAACTGAAGAACCGCTTAAAAATATAAAGATGTTAAAAGCAGACGCTCTAAATTCGAAGAGTTTAATATTCTGAATACTTTGTGCCGCGTTATCCGGCTGCGCGTATCGAAAGTAATCACGCAGGTTTCCTCCCCCCCCCCCCCCCNCCCCCCCCCCCCCCCCCCATATTACGATCGCTGAGCACCCTCCGGACCGTTCCAGGGCACCGCTCCGTGACAACTCCCCGCGCACTCGCGGTGGCCGCCGGCTGCCGGGGAAAGCCGAAACTGCGGGGAACGAGTGACCCGCCCGGCGCCGGCCGCTCTCAGCGCCGCTCCGCCGGGGACGGCGACGGGGACCGGGCCCGTCCCGCGCTGCCCCGCCGGGGCGGAGCTGTCCCGGCCCCTGAGGAGCGCCCGGGGGTGCGGGGCGGCGCCCCCCGCCGCCGGCCCGGCCCGCCGCCGCCTGTGCGGCCGGGGAGCCTGCCCCCAGGAGCGCCGGCGCGGAGACGGGCTGGGGGTCCCGGCGGGGACAGGAGCCCCCTCTCCTGCCAGATGCCCGCCCGGGGACACCCGGTAAGGGCGAGCGGCGGGAGTCACTTGTCTCCCGAGGTAAGCGCGGCGGGGCCGGAGTCTCCGCACCTGCTACGGCTGCGGCTGAGCCCGCCGCCCCCGCTCCGGGGAACGGGGGGAGATGTGAGGGAACCGCACAACCGGGGAGGGGGGGTTGTCCGCGCAGGCACCTCAGGGACGGAGAGCCGGAGGGGTCACCCCCCGGGGTTCGGGGGCAGCGCGGGGTGACTTACCCGCCTCAGGCTCCAGCAGAGGGAGAGGAGGAGGATCGGCAGGTTCCTCATGCCCGCCAAGAGCCGGGGCCGGCGGGCTCCGCCGCCCCGCGCCGCTCCGCGGGCCCCTTTCGAAGGCGGCGAGCAGGAGCCGGGTCCCGCCGCGGCACCATAGGGCCCGGGGGCCGCCGCTGCCGGGGCGCCGAGCAGAGCCCCCCGCCCCGCGGGCGGCCGCCGCCCTGCGGCTGTAGGCGGCTCCCGCACCTGCCCCCGGCCGCCTCCCGCCCGCCGCTCCGGCGGCCGTCAGCTCCCGGCCCGACTGAGTGCCTGCCCGCCGCCGCCTCTCTGCGCTCAGCTCCTCCTCTAGACCCCGGCTCCCTTCCCTCCCGCTGCTCCTCAGCCCCTCGCCTCGGCTTCCTTTTCTCCTCCTCCCTCTCCCTGCCGCGGGAGGTGCGAGTCGTTCCCCTCAGCCGGGACGCCCCCCGCCCACCCCGGCGACCCGCAGGTGCTCCCCCGCCGTCCCGGGCTCCTGCCGGGTTATGGGCGGCGTTTGCCCGGCCCTGCCTGCCTCGCCGTGCCGGAGAAGCCCCCTCGTGTCATGCATTCACATCCAGAGGGGACCGGGTGCCCGTCCCGACCGCGTCCCGGTGCCAGCACTGCGGTGCCTTTTGCGCCTGAAACCATTAAGATAATCGAGTGCGGTCCCCCCAGACACACACGAAAACCCCCCCACAGATGTGGGGTACGTGAGACGATCCCTGGCAGGGTCAGTCTTACCACTGGGCAGGTCAGCAACTGCATTACAAAATCTTTCTTTCCCACAAGTTGGGTTTTTTTGGGGTCTCAGTAGAGGACCAACAGTTTAAGGCAACTCTATATTATTGTCTGGCAGTTTACACCAGGCATGGAACTTGGTTTTGCTTCACAAGGCATATAAAAAATGTAATTAAGTGACATTTATGTTAGCCCGAGCCTTTTTTTTTTTATAGAAAAAGCAGAGTTTATGGGCTGGCTTTTAGCTGAGAATGAGAATAAATTAGTCGTCTTTCCACTGTCTTTACACTGTGCTGTAATTTAGGTACTATATATTAAAAGGGACTGAGCAGGCAACATAAGACTCTCCTAATTAGCCTTATGCCACCCAAAACAACCAGGTATAAGCAAAACCAAGGATACTTCTAGGAAAAAGCTGAAGAGAATTTTCATATTTTTTAATGCCTTTGCAAAAATTCTTTTAACATATTGAGGAGAAAGGCCTGATTATAAGCTCTGTGATAGCATTTAAAAGAAATACTACAAACCGTAATGAGCAGTATTATAACCTGCATGCTGAGAGCAGAGGGAAACATTAATGTAGAAAGAAAAACTAATTGTAGGATGGCATGTGATCAAGTAACGAAAATATTTTCATTGTAACAGAAAGTAGTACCCCTTTGGATTGACTTGGATCTGTATGTGACAGGTGGACCAAAATGCCAAATTGCACCTACTTCTAAAACAGCTGGGTTGTAGAAGAACCTGGTTATTCCGCTAGCTCTGAGATTCCCGGACAGACTCTCATGTCAAACCTCTTGGAAATGGAGGATTGCACCGTGCAACCCGCCTGATTCCTGAGACCAGTGTCCAGGGTTCCTCTTCAGGCTCCTGGTTATTGACACGTGCACTCTGGGGATGCTCTTAGTAATTTCTTAAGAAGTATAGGTCTTTCCAAAATAACAGTCTCAAAACCATGTCTCTAGCCTTATATTTTACAGGAACCTGATGTCTTATCATTATTGTAAGGCTTTGGAAAAATCCTTTCTGTCTTCTGTCTCTTTAGAAGTGATTTCTTGCACTTTATGATGACTGGCCTCCCACTAAGAAAGCAACCTTTATATCTAGTAGCTCTCGTGAGTGAAATTTATACATGTCAAGGCTCTTCAGGTACTTCAGCAGTAAACCCAACAGCAGTCCCTTCGCGGATGAGCTGTCAGGCAGACTGTCCACCAGCTGGACTCCCCCAGCAGCTGAGGACACAAGAGCTGCCAGACACCAAAACCCAGTGTTTGATTCTTCGAGCAAATGATTCATTAGGCTGTTGAAGCTGAGTAGCCTGGGAAACCAATTAACAAATTACCGTTAACATTCTGTGTAGAAACAGTCTTGGGAACTGTCATCATTATTCCTTCTGTGGAATGACAGAAACTACTATCTCAGGTAGTAGGCAGTCCACATATCCCAGAACTGGCAAAGAAGTTTTGAAACCTGTATCTGTTCAGTCAGAAGATTGTCCAGAGTCAGATTTTTGTGATGTTTTGTTTTCAATGAATCAGCATTTTAAGGAGAAAAGAAAAATCATCAGTTATTTCTCTGCCATTTCTTCTGTCACTGTTCCCAGTGACTCTTTGCCATGAAAGAGATACCAGATGAAAGAGATGCATCAAATACTAATATTTTTGTTTTGATAGCTAAGTGCTTTTGTTTTGCCTGAAAAGAATACAAATTATTGATGGATGAAGCCCAGAAAACATGGTTCAAGTTCTTTTCGCTTAAACGTAGCACAGTTCAGTGCACTGTTACAGCAGATGTAGAGGGGAAAAAAGAAGAAGAATGGAACTAAACCAGCTGTTGGTATATAGAGGTAGATATGAATGAGACTGATACTCTCATGCAGCAAAGAACAGATAGGGTTATGAAAGAACCAAGGAATCATATAAATTTAGACAGCATAGATGCCATTTCCAAGAATGGCCTGTGAAATTCGGAGGAAAGAACAAAGAGAGAAATTTTGTGGAGTTTTCCATAAGACACAGAAGGACTGCACAGACATGGAGGAAAAGGATGGAGTCCAAACATGGAGAGAAATTGATCCTCTCTTCACAACAGAGGTGGTGGAAAAGTAAATGCAGGAGCCAAAGGGTTTGCTGCAATTCCAGCTGTTGGAAGAGTCTGCCTACCAAGCAAAGGTACATGCCAGTAGAGCTATAAGTAACAAGTACCTTCTGTCTGGCCATCTGTCTCTTCAAAGTCCCCTGATGCACAGTGTTGGCCATAAGTAGCTGATGTGATTTTGGCCAGGCCCATGGAGAAGCAGATTTCCATACTGAAGCAATGACATCAATCCCCTTTGAGCTGACTCCTTATTTAAATTGTTTGTGGAGTTCAAGATGTTTTGACAATTTGTATTCTATCCACAAATCATGTTCTTGTCATGTATAAAGACTAAAAAAACATTGCTTTCGTTGTTTAAAAGGCGATTTTCTTTTGTTCAATCATATAACAATTATTGTTTATGCAATGCATAGCATACAGTTGCCAGAAATATCTGAACTGCATGAAAAAACTTAGACTGATTTCCCTCAAAGCATGTGTACAGACCATCTTGGACAATGTGCCTCTTGCAAGGGTGGCTGTCTCTTGAGCTACTCAAGCTATTTCACATGTCTTGAGTCCTGCTTTTGAGACCGCAGAGAGATTTTTTTTGCTTTCACTTTATGCGGAACGCTGTACTAAGTCTCATTGCAAAAAGGATGCTCTTCCTAAGTCATCACACTTAGCGAAGACACTAGGTCTTCATCAAATATTCCTGAATCTCCCAAAGGCACTCTCTGCTGTCATCCTGCATTTTGTTAGGCTTTTTTTTTTTCTGCAGTCCAAATACTTAAGGGAAGATTTTATCCCCCGTACAAATAGATGTTAGAGAGGGTTTCAAAAAAAAAAAAAAGGAATTGTGGCTTTAACATCTGTGCTGTTTGGACTTTTTATATTGGAGAAGATTAAAGTTCCCCAAAATTTTATCATCGGTAACTACTGACATAGATGATCTTAG
This sequence comes from Himantopus leucocephalus, assembly GCA_003993805.1. Classification (NCBI taxonomy): domain Eukaryota; kingdom Metazoa; phylum Chordata; class Aves; order Charadriiformes; family Recurvirostridae; genus Himantopus; species Himantopus leucocephalus. The sequence continues at coordinate 8,052,334 of RSEF01000002.1, read as the reverse complement.
TGACCCTCTTTTGGTGATCAGATGGAAGCATAACAAAGAAGATGCCAGGCCTGAGTGGGGCAAATGATACGTGTGTCCTGCTCATGACAATGGGAATTCGGACCTTAGACAGGCTCCAGGGGACATATGGCCACACCACCATCCTGTGAGAAGCAGCAGTGTTGTTACTGTCCAACAGTTGAGCCTCCTGCACCAAATGTTGTAGGAGGTGCAGTAAGAGGAAAAGGTGAAATGCAGATTCTCTGAATAAACAGAAGAAACTCATCAATGTCTTTTATCTGCAGCTCCAGCAAGTGTTCAGAAAGTCCTAGTTATTTCAAACTTTTGCTGTTGTTACTGATCGTCTTTGTTTACATAATGTCTTGAACCCTATGCTGCTTTCTTAAACAAAGAAGCAATACCATGCAGAGGGAGAGTTTCCTAAGGAAAGGCTGTCCTTAAGTGTCACCTCAGCTTTTTCATTCTCTTTCCTTTCAGCATCCCCAACAGTGCTCTGCTGTCTCTAGGCATGAAGAGTAGCTTCATGCTGTAGCTGAGAGCGTATCTTCTAGTGATGATGCTCAAACTGCTCCACAAACTGCTTTGTTGCAGTGACCTGCAAAATGGCAGTTTACAACATCAGCGTACCGAATGCACCTGAACAGCACAGGTTCCTAACCAGCAACATGGTGATATGAAGAACTCTTCAGAGTGGTCTTTCTACAGTGTGCAAGTAGCTTGGCTACTGAAAAATATGTTTCTGGAGATTAGAAACACAAAGAAATTCTATGAAAACAAAGAGACTTTTCTTTTTGGTATGTTAAGTTCAGGACTCACAGACCTTTAAAGGGCTTGATTACGGAGATGTCTGTAACTGTGAGGTCTTCCATCAGGTTATGGCACAGGGACATTATTCACTGAAGACATGGAGTGTAGTCTGTAATACTTAGTGTAAAGTATGCAATTTGGTCCTCTCTCCCTCAAATTTATAAAACTCCCAGGTCTTTTGTAATTTCAAAAAAGTGAGAGAAGTCACTTCACTATAAATAACTTTCCAGTTTCTTGGGCAGGGTATTCTATTTTTCTTATTTGCATTATAGGCATGTCCTTTCATTAATACTTGTCAAACGCATTAAATTAAGAGGTATTCTGTTACATTCACATCTATAGATGAAGTAGAACCTGATCTTTTACATTTATAAATTAAATATAAAATAAATAATTTGGGTATCTGGCATAATGGAAAATACTTGGCTAATGTCATTTAGCTATGATTTACTACAAAGCTCCACATTTGATCAGTGATTTTTGAGTCTTTTACTAGACATGAAGAAATCAAATCCCTTTATTCTGAAAATTTGAAGTCTTTTTTATTCTGATACAATGAGAGGAAAATTGTCCCCATTAGTTTTAGGGTTTTTGTAATGGTTAGTTATTATGATGATAATTCTTTTTTTTGGTACAATTTAAAGTAAAGGATAGACTTTGCCACAAAACTCTAGAGGCAAAACTCAAAAACTGCAATAAAATGAACTGATAGAGTGGCAGGCAAGGCTTTAGAAAAGTACAGAAGAGTATGTGCAGAAGGGAAGGCAAATTAAAAAATAGAATAAAATAAAAGTAGTATTTATCAAGAGGAGTCACTACCAGCTTAATCCAATACCTTACTAAGACATATTTTCTACACGACAAAAATACATTAGATGTATTCTAGATATCTGTCAGTAAAGCATTTCATACAGTGCCATAGAAATTGCTAGTTAAAATCAAAATGATGGAGATTAATGAAAAATTTATTTGACCAAAATGTGGTTAAATGAATTTGACAAATAATGCTGATGTATAAATAGGAGGATAAATGGAAATAACAGTGAAGTTCCTCAGAGATCAGGCTGGGGTCCTATTTTATTATTTTTAGTCATTGTTTTCATTTTTGACAAAATTTGCTAAGGATTCAAGGTGTTGTCAACAGTAAGCAGTATCTGGATGTCTTACAGAAATGGATCAACTGAACATGAAGCACTAGAAAAAAGCTGGAGATTTAATAGAGCAAAATGGAAGGTCACATGCTAACGAACAAGTGTTTCCACCATAAGCTAAAGGGCGATAGCAGGAAGTCCCGTGTGTACAAGTCAACGTGTGGCAAATGTGAGTATTAACGTGACATGACTGTGAAAAATAAATGTGATCTTAGGAGATATGGGAGAGATACTTGCTGTAGAGTTAGAAAGTAATGAGGCTAGGTAACACACAAAGGACTGGTCAGTTCTTATCTGGAGCGTTGCATATAAATTTAGCAATCCACAGTCAAGAGAGATGAATTCAGCAGGTGCAGAGCAAATAAATGAAGACCCGAGTATTTTAGAGAATGCTTGGTTCAGTAGCCTGATAAAATATAAACTGCGATTAAATATGTTACCAGGAAAGGAACTATGTAGACTAAAGGAAATTTGGCAGAATAAGAGATGAATTAACCCAGGTGAGAGTAAATGCATAGATTGATATCCAGGTGGCTGTTCTGGGCAAATATTTTAACAGTGAGGGCCAGGAAAGGAATTGTTTTTCAAGACAGAACTTGATCAGCCAGTGAAAAGGATTTTATAGTCCTGCACCTGGGTCAAGGCAATCCCAAACATGGATACAGGCTGGGTGATGAGTGGATTGAGAGCAGCCCTGGGGAGAAAGGCTTGGGCGAACTGGTAGATGAAAAACTGAATATGAGCTGGCAATGTGTGCTTGCAGCCCACAAAGCCAATCACATCCTGGGCTGCATCAAAAGAAGTGTGGCTGGTAGGTCGAGGGAGATGGTTCTGCCCTTCTCCTCCACTCTTGAGAGACTCCACCTACAGTACTGCGTCCAGCTCTGGAGCCCTCAACATAGGAAAGACATGGCTTATGTGGGTCCAGAGGAGGGACACAAAGATGGGGGCTGGAGCACCTCTCTCATGAGGACAGGCTGAGATAGTTGGGGTTGTTCAGCCTGGAGACGAGAAGGCTCCAGGGAGACCTTATAGCAGCCTTCTGGTACCTAAAGGGGGCCTACAGAAAACATGAGGAGGGGCACTCTGTCAGGAAGTGTAGTGATAGGACGAGGGGTAACAGTTTTAAACTGAAAAAGGGGAGATGTAGATAAGATATTAGGAGGAAACTCTTTACTGTCAGGGTGGCGATACACTGGAACAGGTTGCCCAGAGAAGTTGTGGATGCCCCATCCCTTGAGGTGTTCAAGGCCAGGTTGGATGGGGCTTTGAGCAACCTGGTCTAGTGGAAGGTGTCCCTTGCCATGGCAGGGGGGTTGGAACTAGATGTTCTTTAAGGTCTTTTCCAACCCAAACCGTTCTAGGATTCTATAATGTAGCTCTGTGCACCAATATTAGACCAGGCTTTTCTAGAGGTCTTTTCCAAGCCCCTATTCTACTTTGTGGTAGATAGTCCCTCTCCAGTCTTTTCCATGAAAATCACTGCTCTACAGAAAATTGGTTGCTGTATTTTGGGGGTTTCGTTTTTTTTTTTACACAGAAAAAGTAGTTTTCTATACAAAGTGCCCACCTTTGTGGAAAATTTCTATTTTCTATCAAAAGTATGACTATTTTTGGCAGAAATACAAATATTTAGCTTTTGGATAAATTTTTCCATTTGGGGCTTTTCAAAACAACCATAAATTTTGCTAGAGGGAAAAAAAAAAGTCTCTACCAGGCTCTACTTTTTCAAGATTTTTTGGTCAGTGGAATCTTTTCTTGGTACAAAGAGTATTTGTATCAGGAACCCTGTACTGGGCTCTTCTCCAGAAACAGGGGAAAATGAAACATTAAGACTTGTACTATGATGATTAAAAAAGAGATTAAAAATCCAGGCCAGCCCTCATCTTGGTAAAGGGAGAGGGGGAGAAATTGCATTGACAAAGTCAAAAGATTGAGTACTAATTTTGCATGATTTTAAATCTTGAAATAGAGCCAAGTAAGTATATAGTGAATTTTTAGTCAGAGTAAGTTACAGCTTGAGGTTGTTTGGATTATTACATTTTTGTATCTTTAGGGTAGAATATTGTTTACACTGGGGGGGTGGGGTTTGACACTTCAGGAAGAAGACTGAAGTTCAACATACTTTAGAAATTCAGAACATCATTCTGTCAAAACCTCTGAATAACCATCAGCCTAATGGGATATACATAAAGCAAGAATTTTAGAAAGAAGAGAGATGAGATTTCAGCGTACTTATCAATATGGGGCTTGATTTCTGTTGCTTAGCTCAAGTCTACCCAGGAGATATGAAAGGAGAAACTTCATCTTTAGTGTAATCAAACTTTTAAACACTCTAAAATGGCTGCCTCCGTTAAAGGAAAAATTCAACAGCATAAGGTAGTAAGTGCAGCCTAATCGTCCAGTGTAATATGATCTGAATGACACTCTAATCAAGAATGGATTACTGAAGGTTGTATGAAGAATTTTCCCACATAACAGGAGGGTAAAAGAAATACATGTTGACAAAACAAGCCCCTGTAATCCACAGGAATGTTCCATAGACAAAATCAATACCACCCACTTCAGGTGCCCAAGTTGCACAGAAAACCTCTGAAAAGCAGGAAAAGGCAGGGCAATCATGACACAGGCTGCCAGCATTAGTGGGTGAAGAAAGACGGGCATTTGGGTGAGCAGGCATCTGTCTGCAAAATGAAATATTAGGAGCAGATGTGTGCTCTGTCCTTCTCTAGAGATTAGATGCCTTTGTCCATTCAGGATCCAGAAAGCTTTGTGAAAAACAAAGGCCTAGTTGAGCGGAATTAATCCCTTAAAAAGGCAACCCCCAAACCAAAAAGCAACATTAAAGTAGGAGAAAGCAATGAACGCTTGTGGCATAGTAGCAGCCTCAGGGTTGCTGAGGACTTCATTCCATGTCTTCCCTAGTTCAACCTGAATTAAGGCCATTGTCATGAATGAGCAGGAGTGTGCTCCGATTACCAACCCAGAGGCACACTGGGACCAGAGGAGGGTTGAGAGTCTGCTGTTCTTTGTCACTTGGTGGTGGTGACAGACAAGCCTCTCTTCTGTTTGATCATCTGTTTTCATGAAGTATGGAGGAAAAACACAACTTTCATAACTTTCTCTTTGGTTGAGGCGAGCTAACTGGTTTGAAAGTTGTTAGAAATAGACGGATAGAAAATGACAGCCAGATTCATGGCTGCATAGTGGCCTGGCTTCAAGAGGGCACATGAAGGAAGTCTTGGAGCAGAGAGCCTGTTAGATTGGACAGTTCAAATCTTCTGAGGCTTATGTGGCCCCTGAAACCCACATTTTCTACTTCCTGGTAAAGTGCACTTATTGCTGTGGTATTACACAAAAGATGGGTATTGCCAACTGTGGCTTTGAATAGATATAATAAAGTGCGCGTAGGCCCTAGATGCTTGCATTTTGCTGGAAAAATGTATGCCTGTGGGCTGGATCTTGCCCCATATTCCACAATCATTTTTTAACAGTGATAACTAAGGCCTGAGAATCTAACTCCAAAATCTGTTGCTCTGATTCTAGACAGGTGTTGAGTGTCCTTGGGTTTGTGTAGCTGCAGTGGATACTGAGGAAGCTCAGACTGGAATCATTGAATCCTCAAGAGAAACTTGAGTATTGCCTTGTTAGCCTTAATCCTGCATTTCTGGTCCAACCCTGTTCACCTTGAGACCAATGACAACAGCCCCATTGGTTTCAGCTGGAAACACAATCAAGAACTTGGCTGTGACACCATGTAAATACTGCTCAAAATTTCTATAAATCACAGTGTTCTTTTTGAGGTGAGCACATAGCTGGCTGGGCTTATGACCATCAGAGAAATGATGGCACAGTCTCCTCCTTTTTTAAGTATCTTATATCAGCCATAGTGTGGGGCACCTCATATATTGAGGAATGATATGCACAAACTAAATAGGCCAGCAATTAGCTAACCAAGACTCCTGAACCAAAATGCCAGTTCAACTTTTCCCCAGTTGCAATGCTGTTTTGGGTTGGAAACTTAGAAATTAATCCTAAGAGATGTAATTTCCCTGCTTTAATATATACTGTTTTTAATTGAATTGTGCAGAATGATTAGTGAGAGGCAAATGTCAAAATACCAGACAGAAACTGACTCACCAGTCATAGGATTTAATATTAAGGTCAGGCTATGGAAATGCAGTGATGCTCAGTCTTTATTGCCTTGCACCTTATGTGGTGATTTACATTGGAGCAAAATGACTGGAGTGGATGTAATGTCCTATTTTTCCAAATTTGAAGGTATTTTACATATTCCTTCCACAGTTGTTAGTGATGACACAGGGCACAAAGCAATGAAAACACGACAAGAACCCAAAGCAAAGGAACAAGCTCAGAATGTCCTAGAAGATGAGAAGATGATTATGAACAATTGTCTGCGGAGATTTTAAGGCTTACTTTTTTTTTTTTATTGGCTGGATTGAAATGTTGAAGTTCTGTCCAAATAGAGCATCAGAAGAGCACACACAAGTGCACGCTTTCCCTTCCTAGTCATTCCACTTTTTCCCTCTTTTTCTTAATGCATTTGCATATGCCAATTGGTAACAAACCTTTAATGTTGATGTTTTTTATTTGAAAAACAGCTTTCATCACAGAGCTTTGATTGCACAGTCTGCTCTAAAGTAAATGAGCTCCAAATTACATTATGCTTGAACTAACTGCATCTACTCACCAGAAGTAGCTCAGTCCATAGTGGCACAGGAAGACATGAAAGATTGTAAGATCAAATGCTAACACCAGCTTTCATGCAATACTAAACTTATATGTTGATGTTACTCATTTACTTGAAACAGCCCTCAACTCACACATCCTATAAGTCTTTGCTGCAATTCTGTCCCTTAACTGCTCATCGTCACCCTATGATGCTAAATTTGCATTTTGGTTGTAGCATGATGATGAATTACAGGGCTCATATTCAGTGTCATCTACTCGTGTTCTCACTGTTTGTTTTGTCATCCATCCTTTCTACGCTGCTGTCTATCCACTTCGTACTGGCTGGACAGTAGGTAGCATATGGTAGTATTTTCTATCTTTTTTTTTCCTCAACAGCTTCTTAAGGTCATTTTCCAACTCCCACTTGTCAAGCCGTGATGCTAGCTTACCTGGGGAGTGCAATGTTTGGTCAATATCTGGATTTCAAACCACCCAGTGACTATGATTTTGACCGCAGTAGCCACAACAACTTCATTACTACTTCATTTTGAATATATTGCTCATAGAGGTCACGTACCTAACTGAATTTGAAACGAAGAGCCTTTCTGTTATTTCTGAAAATAATTCTGTGTTTCTGAAAATGAATGGTATGTTTTTCTGTTTTCTTGTAGCTACTCTGAAATACAAAGAGCTTGCCATTCTGCCAAGGGCTGAGTGCATTGATTATGTTAATGCTGATGGGAAGAAAGATGCAGATATGATGCTGCAGAAAGGATGCATAAGGGAAGAATCAAATTGAAGGAGGTAGCACAAAGTTAGTTCCAAAGATATTCCTGTGGTGGATCATGTTTTCCCTAAGCTGCAATACTAAATGCGAGGAATGTCCATTTAACGCAACCTCTTACGTAGGCTGAACATTGCAAAGTGATGGAACAAAAAGTAGGCAGAATGTAAAGAAAAAGGCCAATATACTTCTCTAAAGGAAAACAAATAAGTATATTGGTTTTGCAAAGGGACATGAGGAAGAAAAGAATAATACTTTGAGGTGTAACACTACATGCAAAAACACACAGAAGGAACAGGTTTCCTCACAGCTCAAGTATAGAGCACACAAAGGAGGAACGTCTTTTGCAGGTACTGTTAGGACTGAAAGAAACTTGATAGAAAGAACCAGTTGCTTCTGTTTTGGTATGGGAACATGCGATACTTCTTCACAGACTTTGACATTGCTCACAAGTTTGAGCCGGTATGGCTACTGCAGGAAAGTAGGTATGGGGTGTTTTGGAAAAAACTCTGTGCTACTGTGTTACTTCCTTGAATCTCATCAGGCATGTATGGACGTGGCACTAATTCCTGTAGAAAGACTCTATGTCAGGGCTGTCTTAAGATACACAATAAGATGTTGTTTAATGGTCATTTTTTTAATCTTCACTATGACAGTATGGCTGGCTTTGATTGTATTATTTCTAAAGACTATCTAGGTCTCTTTCACAGTTAATTTTCTTTTTTTGAATCAAGAAAAATCTGACAGAGGCTAAGTTTAAAAAATATTCACCAAAGAATGGCTAAAGTTTTAAAAGGAAACAGTCCTATAATCCTCAACACCAATTGATAGTGGACAAAAGATAAATGTATTTCAGAAAATTCTGGGTTCAATCCTGGTAGTTGCAGGCTGCCCTGATGAGAAGAGTTGCCAGCTCCTGTTCATGTTCCTGGAAGACTCTGATTTCCAAAAGCCTGTGTCAATGTTTTTCTAGACTTTGGCTGTGATTTTAGGATCTGATCCTAAAAACGTGCTGCTAGGTGAAGACTAAGCAGCCTTAGCACCACAAGGCTGGATTGGGTCCCAATACAAATGCTCAAACTGTTTAGTTAACTCCAAATATTTATACTTATAAAATGTATTTCAGTAGCAGGCTGTGTATTATTTAGTAAAGTTTTCTCTGGAATTACCCAGAAACAGAAATATAAATTAATTTCCTGCAAGGTCAGTATTGCTAAGATGAATACATATCCTTGTTTATTATTTCTGTTCCAAACTGCTTCATTCCTCTATAATAACTTTCTCTGAAAGATAAATCTAATTTCCGAAGCCTTCCTACTGAATTGTAAACAAATCAGATAAACAGCTATAAACCAGTTCTATCCACAAACAGAAGACAGAGAATTTATCCCCCAGATTTCAAAATATATAATTAGGTATCAGGTCAAAGAAAATTAAGTACATTCCTGAATACTAGCACAGGTCTTTGTTTGCAATTCCTCATTCCAGATGAAGTGAAGTAGCCCAGATACTCTGTTTGAAGGCTTTGGTACTGATGCTTGATTAAGGGATGAAATATTAGCCACTGGGTGGCTTTCATGCCTTTCTATCTGGTCCGCACTCACTTCAAATAAAGTTATGACACAATGAATATTGCAAAATTTTCATTTTAGCAATTTGCTCAATAGCACTCCAACTATTTAATTCATATTAAAAAAGGCACCACTTTAAAACATTTTATTTGTCTAAAAATAAGTCTGACTTGAAAGTGACAAAGTTCAGATTCTCTTTTGTGCTTCTTTGTGCAGTATGTCTCATAAGAAAGTTAATGGAGTGCCTCCAGATTGGTACTGAATACACTGAGCACTCTGTAGGGAGTGCCTACCAGAGCAGAAGGTAGCAGTCCTAGGAGAATTCATTTTTTACTTTGATCTCTGATCCTCCTCTTAGTTGTTTGGTTTTCTTCTTGACCTCCCTCCGGTCTGTATACCTATGCATAGACTGCTGCCATGCCAAAAGTTTTGATCAGGTCATTCTTATTTCTAAATACCTCCAATGCAACTTCTATTACATCAAATACAAGCTTTCATACCACTTCCTGAGCTGTGTAAAGCTCTTCTTCTAGTTGTTCCTATTCATCCTGAGTCAAACCGTGCTGCATCAGTTCTCTTTGTCCCCAGTTACAAACATCTCTCTGGTGGTTTCTCAGACTCTTGTGCATGGCTTTTTCATCTCCCTATCCATTAATCAGTAGTACTATGAAGTAATAACAGTCTCTAATTGGTCTTTAGCCTGTCTCTCAGAAAAAGTTTTTTTTGCGAGGGAGCATTTGTCATTTCTCATGTTGAAGGTGTACCTCTGTGTATGGCATTCACAAGACCCCAGCCAGCCCAAAAAAGTAGTGAAGCTGAAGTTTCTCAGAGAGATGACATGGCTTTCCTGAGGTCAGTCCATGGCCAGGGGCTGAATTCCACTCTCCTGAGCCTGAAGGCGTCATTTGGTCTCCTAGGCTGCAGAAAATGAAGAGATGCTCTTAAAATTTCCTTAAGCTTAAATTGTGCATCTGCTCAAAATACTGAGGAAAGGCTGAACAAATATAGTTACTGCATTTCCAAACAAACCAGTAGGGCAGGAAATATGCAATTCTTCTCTTTGGTGTTTATTCCAATTTCTAATTAAACAAACAGTAAACTTTCTTTTAGCAGTTTCCAAAATGAGATTGTAGTATCTCTCATTTATTGCCTTTTATTTTCTTGCTTCATTGTATATGCATAAGCACACATATGATTGACCTTGGTATGTAAGATATCCTCCACTTCTCACCCCAGCTAGTAAAATATCTTCCACCACTTCCTGCCCCCAAATGCATAAAGATATGAAAAAAAGCTTTATTAAAATAGCTAGATGAAAAAGATGGTATAAACTTGTCAAAATACTGTGTCAACATAATTTTGATTAAGGTTATTTCAGTTTCACATCAGCTGACCTCAAAATAGTCATAAAAATTGTTTTCATAGTTCCAATTTCTAGAGTATTACCCTGAAATTTTCATTTTAGACTCATAGTTGTGTACACATTTCTTTACAATACTTTTCATTTGCTGAACGTGGAGAGAATCATCTGTTCAGTTATAGCCTGTAACCATGCGTCAACTGAGGTCTCAGCCTTTTAAGTAAGAAAGCTTCTTATCTCTCATGAACTCCCGTACTAAGATTTAAGACAAAGGGGTTTACTGGAGATACTTGGCTGCAAATTTGAAGCTCTTTCTTAAAAGTAGTCTGTAAAAAATTGTGTCTGGTTTCCTAAGGCTGTGTCCTGGTTTGAGGTAAAACAGGACCAGTTTTGTTCAGTAA
>RSEF01000002.1:8013828-8041468 GCA_003993805.1 Himantopus leucocephalus | reverse complement strand
AAGTGGTGGAATCACCATCCCTGGAGGTATTTAAAAGACAGGTTGATCTGGTGTTTAGAGACATGGTTTAGCGGTGGGTTTTGGCAGTGTTAGGTTAATGATGGGACTTGATGATCGTAAATGTCCCTTCCAACCCAGACATTTCTATGAATCTACAGTTAGTAATCCACTTCCTTTACCCTTTCCACCTCTACATTAACCCTGAGTGCATATGTATGCTTGATGGATTGTTTTGATTATTTGTTTTAAGCTGATGTAATATTGTAAGTATATACAAAAGAAAAAAATGTGTCTGCAGTGTTGTGGCAGAACACAGATGCAACAAATAAGAAATGGTGCTATTTATAAGCACAATGGAACAGCACTTTCTCCAGCTCCACGTGCAAATGACAAGGACTTCAAGCACTTTCTCTCACTACCTGTCCAAATCCTGAGTCCTGGAGTGAGATCACAACCAGGGATGGAAGAGGAGGAGGACACAGCGGAGCAGGACTACATATACACAGTGTCAGTGAGAAGTAGATTCTTCCAGTGAAAGCCAGCATCCTGACTGCTTTTCATGTCCAGATGGCAAGCCAAGAGTTCAGTCTTCATCATTGGCCTGGGAATACCAAAAAGGAGAGCTCAAGTGGTGGACACGAGTTTTGAGTGAAATGATGACTTTTATGAAAGACTACAAATCATTTTAAAGTACTTTCTGGAGTTCAAGGATGGGCCACGCTATTTGTGTGGACACAGTCAATGTGTTTTGTTTTTTTCCCTAAGTGAAGGTTTATATGAAGACATCTGTTAGCTGGCCCTAAAATTTTGCTCACACAGCCTTTCTGAAATCAAAAGAAGGGGTGTAGGAAGAAGACAAGCTGGCAAAAGGGGAATTAAATAGATATCCTGAAGTAATATGAGAAGGTTTTGTTGCAAGACTCATTTTCACAACTTCAGGCTATAGCAATCCTTCTTAAAAAAAAATAAAGAACTGATTTGCTGGATTGCTGACTGCTAGAGGTTATTGTTTGCTGTTTCATTAGTTGCATACTATTACTGCCATTTTGTACAGAGTAAACATTTTCAGATTCTCTGAAATATTAATGTGGACTATATCAAGAAACTTCTGTAAAATCTCAGGGTTGCACTGTGATACTATGAAAGAAGTCAATGCAGCTGAACTTTACTGTCCTGTGTAAATTCGCAGCTACAAGATGTTTGTTTAACTACTTTTCTGCAACACAGTCATCATCATGTTTCATCTGCAACATGAAATCATGAAGAGTCCAATGACAGTCTGAAAACATCTTAGCTAAAAGAGAATTATATTTGTCTGCAGCTAATGTTATCATTGGATGATTTTTTCCATAAGCCATTTATTAACTAGAAAACATGCTTTTGAACAACCCCAAACCACTTGTAATTGCAGATTGAGTTCAGAGAAAAGTTGTTAATTAAAATTATTACTTACTATACACTTATTGCATGTTGTAAAAAGTTATTAACAATTTATTTTCTATTTATTTTAGAGCGAACCTGATCAAAACAGTGGAAGGGAAGTCATCAGTTAGATTCACAAAATGCTGAAAGAGGTTGTATTCTTTGACAGAGCAGTTAGGCTTTTACCCAAGGAATGGCCTGGGTAATTCCCCTTTCTCCTTGAGAAATCTGCATCCACCACTCCCACTTTCCAAGCATCTCACTACCCTGTTGATAGTCTAACCCTAACTATAAAATACTAATCACAGAAATGAAGTCACTGAAGCATGACTGCACACAGGAAGGGGCAACAGTCACTCTTTGTCTCAGTGACAATATTGGTATTTTGTACTTAATACAGAACAGGACAAGAACAATGTGGGGAATGTGGGAACCTTTTAAAAAGAGCAGAGAAGTCAACCTAAAGGCTCTAACCAAGACTTACCCCCAGTTTTACAGAGGTTAAAGTCGCTCGCATCTTTTCATTGCTTCATGGTTGAGGGCAATGCCTGATACTCAAATGAGACATTTCATTGATGGACAGCTGAAAACATTTAGTTTAAATTTTTCATATTAAAGAAGGAAAAAATATAACTTTCTGCATTATTTTCCCCAAAATGTTTGTTAAATTTTGGCAGATCTACCAAAAAAGATTGCGTTCACGCTAAGCATTTATATCATTGTTGTGTTCCCCAACATACAACCACAGTGGAAATGATCATAAAGAGAGCTGGTTTCAGGAACGAGCAATTGCCTTTAGTCCAAGATCACAAGGAACTGAGAGACAGTCCCAAGGACAGATGAGATTGCAGCATAAATCATCTAAGGAAGGTAGGAGGAAAAGGTGAGGGTACGCTATAGCTCCTGGGCTGAGTCTTCAGTGCTCCAATCCAGATACTCACCAGAGTGCTTATTCCTTTGTTAGGACAATATCTGCAAAAGGGTTTTGTCAGAGAGATTAACAACGTTAACAAATTAGCAGCATTTGTATTATATTTGTATTACAGCAACTCCCGTCAGAACAAGATCGTCGCATCGTGCTAACTGTACAAACAAATGTTTCTGATCTGCAGAGCTAACAGTCTAAATTCAGACACAATAAACAAATAAAATAAATGGAGAGATTGGAGAAGAGGACAGGAGGGAAACAGCGATAAGAACACTTAGTTGCATAGACCATGTACATGCATAATTGCAGCTCTATTTATAAGCTAGAACTAAACATGAGATATTAATGAGGTTAGTAATCCCTGCTGGCCAGCTGCCTAGCCGTTAAAGGAAGGACAATTTGTCTGTAAGGAGAATATTCCTACGCCCCACTGTGTTGCTGAGCGGGATTTTATAAATGCCATGGGGTTTATTCAGATTCTTAATACTGCTAGCCTTGCCTTCTTGAGTCAGCTATGCGAGGATAGAAGTTGTACCTCTTATGGCTAGATATTCTCTTTCATCCACTTTAACACTTACAGCAACTAAGTGAGTCCTTTCCCACCCTGTTCTCTACAAGGGGACCACTTGACATATCAGGATAGAAAGTACACTTGTAGCACAAGTCAGTTAAATGTTGCCTCCTTTTTATTGACAGGACTTTTTGTGATTTCTGTTTTAGTAGTAATATAAGCTGTTATACTATGCAGATATATTACACAGTAATAAACACGTTTCAGTAATAAAAACTTTGGATTAAGATCAACTGCTCTCCTCCCTTCTCTGCCTCATGAAGCTTAATCCTGATTTAAAAGGCTGTAATACCTTCTTGTGACATTAGGATTTGCTGTTAACACAATGCTCCATGCAATTTTCCACTTTCCGTGTTGCCCTCAGCCCTGGGCAGGGATGCTCTGCTGTCCTCAGGCTGGCGCTTCCACCCCCAGGGAGCAGCGAGTGATGATGGCTGTAGGGCTGAGGTGAGCTGTGCTGATGGATGTTACGGGGCCAGCGTGTTTGCAGGAAACACACACACGTGTGCCTGACTGAGTACTTTCCTGACAGGTAATTCTGCTTCTGGATTGCCATAGCTTCCTGTCTCTGTGTTGATGCCTGTCTCCTGGGAGACAGGGCTCTCCTGCTTTTGTTCACAGAAGCCAGGACCCGAATACAGGGAGAAATTAGCTGTTGTTGACAGTAGCAGTCAATGGGAGGGAGGTTCTTCTCCCATCCTTCCCTCTACCCTTCCCTCATTACCCACGGTGGTTTTGAATTGTTTTCTAGGCTGATATAAATAAGGCAAATCTCCCAATATTCCTCGCTGGTAAGATGCTCACACCCTGTAAACTGTATGCTGTACAGGGAAAGATCAGCTCAGAGCAACGGGGTTTGTTTGTGCCTTATGAGGAAAGCTGCTGGTAGGTGGGTGGTGAATTCGCAGGTAGAAAGAAGATGCGCAGGAACTACAATCTCCCTGCACCCCGTGGGAAGGGGCTGCATAGCCCATCTCCTGAATAAGCAGTGCTCAGCACTGGGATGCTGTCACCAGCTCAGGAAAACCATAAAACACAAGCCACTGGGAGCAGCCCCAGGGAGGTATGAATATACGCTCGTCCTGTTCTCGTACTTTTGACTTGGCATCTGCTGCTGGTCAGATACCAGGCTAGGCAAATCTTAGGTCTGAGTAGAGCTGTACTTGCATTTTTATGGTCTTGTCAACTGTCATCATAACTCCTTGTATTAGGGGAGTCAGATGAAAAAACTGGCTTTATCGTCTACCTTACTCCTCTCTCCTCAACCCTCTTACCATGCACCTCTCTTTCAACTTCAAGCTTTTAGGCAATCTTAAAAATTATTTTCCATTTTTGTTTTCACACTGCCCCAGGTCTCTTGGGACTAAAATGGGAATAGCCGAAATACTATGAGAAAGCCTTTTCTCAGGCTATTTACAGCTTATCCAGAAGCAGAAAGAACTAAAAAAACCTCATAAAAAAACAGTTCTCACAAGACTGTCCAACACAATTTAGCAGATAAAAGGGATGCAAATAGCTTCGAGAACTATTCAGACTTTTGGGTGGTTCTCAGTCCTGACCTTTTTCAACAGTTTATGGTTTACTGATCACAATCTGTATTTAATATCACTGTTAGGAGATCAAGATTTGTTTCTAGCTTGGGTTGCCTGCATGGGAGTATATTTTACCCTCCTCTTCAAACACAGTGAATTTTACAGTCAATGAAGAGTGGTAGGTGCCTGACTTATGCTTGTTGAACCCTCTTCTAGAGCCATCAGAGATGACACATTGGACTCGGGCTCCTAATTTAGGCACCTGATACATGCCCAAGGTCTACAGTGTTGAATATTCCCTTCAGCCTTGATGTAACAAAAGTGTTGCGCCAAAACAGAAGTCACTGTGGAATGTCTCAATACTGTGGTTCCACTCAATAAGTGAAACTTGCTTTTTAGGCCATAAGCAAAGCTACCTGCGAAAGGAAAAAAAAAAAAAAAAGACATTTTTCAAGCTTCTACATAGTGGCTTTTCAGACAGATGGCTGAGAGGCTGTCCAGAAGGTGAGAAGAGTGCTCATTCTAAATATTTCATGCCTTGCTTGGAAGCTAAAAAGGAATTGATACTGGGTAGGATCCAGTACAGATAAGTGCTTTAGCTCCTGTTTTCCCTAACAGAAAATTTCTGATCAGATGCAACAAGAACAGATCCAACAGGGTTGTAAGATATCTGCAGTCCTTGAGCTGCAACACTGGTCTCAGTAAATTCAGTGGCAAAATTCCCATTGACTTTAGCTGGATCCAGGTTTCTCTCAGATAATTTTGTCAAGAAAGAACGTTTTCCCTGACGTGCCCCTAAAGAACAAGCAAAACTTANCCCCCCCCCCCCCCGCCTCCACTGACCGGACAATCAATGCCAAATCCCTGAATCTTACACAAAAATGAGCTTTTGCTCCCAAGTTTTGAGCTGGGGGGGTTGCTGCCTACTCAATAGCATTGTGGTACCCTTGACTGAATTAACTCTGGTATGGAAGACCTTAACAAAGACTGATTTATCATATTGAGAAGCAGCCTGCATTGTAGTCATACGAATCATCTTCAGTCATGTGTCTACAAGTGATTAGGAAGAAGAATTGAATGGGCTGTTAACGGTATGGGAGCAGCCTGTAGCTCTACGACAAAAGGATAGAATGAGAAACAGCAGTGAAGCTGATGAATATTGGGGATTTCAGCATGAATTACAATATACTTGGTGGAGTGCAGTGCATTATTTCCTACAGCCAAAATTCAGCCTGAAACAAAACCTCCTTTTAGGTTACAACTCAGAACTTATGTATTTGAAAATACCACTATAGCTACCAACTAGCTCAGCAAGACAGACACGAGGATGTTAGCACTGTTTTGCTCAGCAGCAGATTTGGGGACCTGCCCTCTTCGCACATTGCTTGTGTGGGTAATGTTTCTTTTTGGTTTACGGCATAGTAAAATGATTTTTTTGAGCTAAGTTAATGCAAAGTCCTCAAACTGTCACTTTGCATAGTATGAATATGTTGAGCAAAAATTAATTAGACTGTATGAGAATCAAGGGAGCCTGGCAGTGAAAGAAAGAGTAAATAGGCTGGACAAGGTGGAGTCTGCGTTTGCAAAGATCTTCCATTGCAGATACAGCTCAAAGAGAGTGAGTTGGAGCTTGGAAGGGGAAGATGGGCAGATTCAATGGACATTCATTGAGAATTAATGGAAAAATCCCATTGGCTTTTTTTTTTAAATTTTTTTTTGTCCCTTTCTCCTTCTCAGTCATTAAGAATTGCCCTGGAGAAACAGAGACAGTTTATTCAGGATACAGGCAGGATTTTCCAAATGGTAGGCGGGATTTGGGTGCAGTGATGTAGAAGGGAGGAATGGCAAGGAGCCGCCAGCCATTTGGAGGTGGGGAGGGAAGATAAGGCCAGTGTGGGTGATGTCAAGTAGTTGTGAAAAGATGGCAACAAAAACAAGGGGGTCATGGAAATCTTTGCATGCACGTATGAGGAGAGCAAGACATATCCCATGCCTTACTCAAGAGGAGGCTTAATTCTGTTTGCTCTTACACTGACCCAAGAGAAATCCGTGTCTGAATGATACAAATATCTGTCCTACTCTGTTTATAGTACTTCCAGTTAAAAATAGCTGGGACAGGAGGGAGTCATGTAAGGAAAGCAGTTTGCTTATGAAAATGTTTTTTTCCTGTTTGTATATAATTTGTATACACACCCACACACTCACATGTGCATAGCCACATCTCACAGACAAGTTTTTTTCCTAAAGAGGCTCAGTGGAGCAACCACTAATAATACTTTCTCACAGCTTTGCTTACTAGCAGTGCTCTGAACAAAGAGCCCAGTTCAAAGTCCATTGGAGCCTGTGGAAAGATGCCCATTGACTTCACTGAGATTTGGATCAGGTCCCAAGTCTTCCCCTATTTAGAAGCTGGAAAATAGGCTGCAATTTCTCAGCTGTATATGCTGGGCTAACTGGGCCTGAAACTAAGTGCACAGAAAAGCCCCACATACCCACGGCTGTACCTTGCAGACGAGTCTTTTGTTTCTGTCTGCTCATGGATCATTGAGTTCTTCAAAGTCAGTCAAACAAATAATGCTTCTAGTCATTGGATTTTCTGTCCTTACAAGGTTTGGCAGCTCTGAGATGTTATCTGCAAGATGGAACCATCCCTGGGGTCACGCCAAAAGATACAAATTTGGTCTTCTGCAACAATGAAAAGTAGTCTTTTTTTTTTTTTTTCAAAAAATTTGAGGAAGAAGAAATACATTTTGAAGAAAACTTTTTCAGATTCTCGTCTGTAAAATAGATATTCTTCAATCATCCAACAGGCTTGAATAAAAAGAAGCATCTGCAGTTTAGTCTCAGCATTAGCACTGAAATTTCTTTCTAAAGCTCAGTTTTATCAAAGCACTTTTGCAAAAGGTTTAAATGAATGACTGTGGAAGCTTTTGCATGATGAGGGATAAGTTGACCATGCTGTTTCTGATCCCCTTCTTGAGATTTAACTGACTACTTCCATACCTTCTTTTTTCCAGGCTTAATTTCATTTTTTACTGCAATAGAAATCTAGCACACTAGATTTTTGTTTGTTTTTAATTGAGACATTAAAATTACTACTTCAAGCTTAGAATAGGCCTGAATAAGAATAATAGGCTAGATCCTGTCCTTCATCTATGAAGAGATCTGCACTATTTTGGGCTTTTTAGCATCAGTGGGAGTTTTTCCATCAATTTCAATGTGAATTTCACTGATTTTGGGTTCAGGAGAAGGGCTGATGGGGGACCAAGGTAGCTTTAGGCTGGATGTCAGCACTCGGTTACTTCTGCAGCAGAGGAATCCGTTCCAAGTCTATTGTTTTATGCAGTGATACATTACTAAAGTGACATAATTATGTGGGTGGCATAAGATTTATGATATCCTTAATTATTCATTTATTTAAGTGTTTGGGGGTTGCTCTTAATGTGACAGATGTACACACTTGTCAAGGCACCAGCTGAACTGTCTGGTTTTTAAATAAGGTTATTTACTTTTGGAAAAAAACCCAGATGTAGATAGTCATCTATTTTTTTCAGTTTAAATTTCATTCAGACTCATAAGAGAGTTTGTTTAATTTTCTTATCTTCATTATATTTTGATGACAACTTAATTATTTTAGAAAAATTAATAGTTCCTCCACTTCCCCGTGTTAAACACAAGAAGAGTATTATGCACTAATTATAAGGAGTGAACTACAACTGACGTCAACAGAATTTGTGTGACTGCACATATTATAAATGAAATCAGAATATTATACAACAGCTGGAAGACCGTCTAAGAAATAACTTTTTGAATGCCATGTGAAGGAACATGCTGACTAACACATTCATTTAATTCAAGAATCTCTACACAAATAGTGTTCTTGTCTACTGACTTTTGCGCAGCCTGGAAAATGTAAATGAACTGATTTCCATGCTTGTTCTACCCAAATGTAGTGATTCATATTTAAATACATCAGTTGTACTCTGATTAAAGATTAGTTTAAACTGCATTGAAGCCTGACATGGGCAGAGTCTGAAGAGCTCAGGACTGTAGTCACACCTATAGTCACTATGGGAGTACAACTAGTGAAAGGCTGCGAAGGAAACTCATCACCAACTCCAGGACTTTGACAAACAGGTGAAGTCCAACGTCCTCCTACTTGTTGTGTGCAAGAGCTCATTTTAATAATTTGTGATCAAAAAAAGAAGACCCTAGCTTTTGATTTTCAGTTGCATTTATCTCACTCCTTTCTGGGTGTCATGGATATTCTTTTTTTACGACAGTCCATGAAGAGGTCCCAGCTGTGTGTTAGGGGAGGTCCCACAGACAGGAAAGGCAGGCTCAGAAGCAATCTGTGGCACAGAAGACCATGGAGTAAACAGCGGACTCATTTCTAGGATAGGGAATTACTTAAAGTGGGCAAGAGTGAAACAAAAATTCTGCATTCATATGTCTGATCTCATAATCTCATAATCCACAAATGAGCAGTGTTCGTTGGAGACTCCAATGCTAGTACACAAATTAATTTGTGCAGACATTTGAGAGGAGACATCTTCAAAGCTCCAATCTGTGAGCTAAAACAAAGATCACAATAACATGAATAACACGTTCAAAGCATAGATGGTAACTATCTAGAAATATAACTAGTCTTCTTTACTGTAAAGTCTTTATAGTCATTAGCACACTGACATTCATCATTCTGTGGATTAATACATTGGTAAGAGAATGACAGAAACCAAGTGAATGTCAACTGAGGATGAGCTGCTGCTGGACTTGCTCAAGAAAATGGAGCAAAAATTGTCCAGTAATCAAACACCATTTGCCATTTGCACAAATCGTTGGTGTGATTGACCAGATTACATTGGAAGATTATTTTAGTGGGTATTTATTAGTGTTCTTTATATTTAAGGTAACATCAGGGACCTGTGTTTTCCCAGGCTGTTTAGGGGAAGGTTTTCTTTTTTTGCTGCTGCTGTCCATTCTCCATTTGCGCCCGAAGAGGACTTACCTCGGTAGTCTTTGAAGTTGCTTATGAATTTGATACAGCAATTCACTCTGTGAAAAAATTATCCTTTACTTGAGTTTTACATTTGGTATATATTTTTTTCTTTTATTAAACTGTCAGCGAAGACTACACTCTTACTCTGCAAAACTGTTAAATATCGGATGCCAGAAATTGCCAGTGCATTCATGCTGCTGATATGATGATTTTTGGCTGCAGGTATGCAGATTGGTTTTGTAACTGAAAATGTAGAGCCATGAGCACGAGAAACTCTTAGGAGTCAGGGAATGAGAATGGGAAAACTGTAATCCTTCTTGGAGAGAAGCAATCCTCTTGAATATATGGCTTGAGAGAGTAGAGTAGCCAAGCTGTGGCTTTTTCCTGAGTTTATAGGTTATTCCTGTTCCCCTCATTTAGCTGCCAATAACACACAGCAAATGCTGGGGCAATCACTCGGCATACGGACTGGATTGGTTTAATGGAATCCAAAGTTCACCAGGGCTCCAGAATAGTAACATAACTTACAAATTTTGGTGTTAATATAAATATCTTTTACTGATATCTTTTGATGTAAATTATCTTATACATCTTATCAGGCTGTATATTTTAACACATACACACTCCTGGCAGGCAGGGCCAGACCACACACATCACCCCTCTGGTTACAGAGCTGCTTCTGTGCAATTTGTAGCTCAGGTAACTTTGCCTTCCTTTTTCCCTGAGTGTATTGAAGATATCAAAGACAATGTTTGGAAGCAGAAGTAGGTGTCTTATGTGAGACAAGTTAGTATGGGTGGGAAAACAGACAAGTCTGGAGAAAAAATTTCTTGTTAGCATAAAAGGCAAGACATTCCAAAATGATGAAACTGTATCAAAACAAGTGAAACATAAGTGTGCTTAATTTAATCTTACTACAATTAACCTCCCTTTTTTTTTTTCCGTCTTAGTAGCCTTGATGAAGCCATTTTGAGCCCCAAAGTTTGTCATTTTTTCCAGGTATATAATTTGAGCAAATAAAAGTATATAACATTTCCTAATAACCTGCTTTCTGCACACTGGAGCAGATTCAGCTGGAGCAGTTTGCAGCACTCCTCCTGAGCAGCTCGTAGCTTTGTGCTGAGGGCGTTTTCCTAAAAGATGGCTGCAGAGCTGTCCAGCTGGACGCTCTTGAATTTCTCTCTCTCACTTAGGGCTGTGTGCTCTATAGTAAAAAGGTGTAAAAGTAGGAAAAGTACCTATGTTTTGAGAGGAAAAAAGTTTTATTCAGGAAAAGAAAGGAAGAGGGAACTATACATACCTCTTCGAAGAATGGTTACAGACTATAGAACTTGAGTATATAGCAGTGCCTCAGTACAGCCCTGCGAAAAGTACTGCAAGGCAGGTTGTGTTTCACATATAACCTTACTTACTCTTGGTTTGCTCGAGGGGTCTGCATGGCGAGTGTGCCAAGAGCTGGGTATCCATCCTCAGGAGCAGCGTGAGGATGACTGCAGTGGTTCAGGGACCAGGCTTTAGCAGTTCGACATTAAAGCATTTAACTATAAAGCTCCTGGATCTTTAGATGTAGCCCTAAAACTTCAGGTTCTACATATTTACTTATCCCAGAAGGTGTGAAAAAATGAGGCTAGCCAACAGGCTAGTTAGAGGGAAAAGGGACATTTGAGACTGAGGTAAAAATTAAGTTGCCTTTTAAGGTAGTAATATTTTGCTATGTGGTGAAAATGAACTTTATTACAGAACATTCAGGAATTCCCAGGGTCTGGTGAGCTATAGTTTTTGTTCACTACTGAAATCTACCCAGTGTGTTAAGCATAACACTTCAATTCAGTTTGTATTATATTTGATTCTTAAATGTTGTCATCTACAGTGTTTCGTATGTGAATAGCAACTTACAAGTTTTTTGTTGAGAGAAAGATTACCATCCTGCTAGCACTGGCAGCCAGTCTCTATTTATCCTTCCAGCAACATACAATCCTTAAAAATTCCCATAGCTACCTGATATTTATAGGCACATTTATTATCCAAAGTGTAATTTTACTTGTGGGAAGGCACACAAATGCCCTGCATTGCAGAACGTCTGGTTTGGGGTTTTTTTCCCCTCCAATATTTCTCTGAGTTTATTAGTCCTAGATGGGATTCACTTCAGCTAAAAGGACAGTATTTGAGTGAAACTACTGATCACCTTCTACCAGCAATTTACAGGAACAGGCACTTGGGAAGAAGCAATTCATCCCAACCGCCTGGGATATCTATTTGCAGGAGGTGCCTCGGTCCCATCACTGAGGTGGAGGGTGCTTAGATATCATGCCTGGCTTTTAAATAGGGATTACTAAGTGAGATGAATTCTAGACTGTTTATTTACAAAAATACTTCACATATTCTAGGTAGTATTCTGACTGACGTCAAAATCACATATAACTTCTGATTACAAAGACTTAACCTACTTTTTCTGAAAAACAGAAAACAATTCAGAAAATCTTGGATCTGAGAACTCCATTTTTGTAACAAAAATGTTTTAATATAAGGAAAAAAATTAAATTTAAAGATTTAATTTAAATATTTGCCTCTATTTTGTGAGCACAAAGACTGTGGACATCTTGTGCTGCCCTATTCCCCTTGGGCTACATTTTCCAATATATGGGGCTGTGTGCCCTGGGACTCACAAAATCTCTGACCGGGTAAGCAATGATATAACTCAGGTCTTTGCTATTAGGGAAGGACCAGTACAGTGCATTTTCATTACTTTTCTCTCTACTGGAGAAGCAAGGTAGCCAGTTCTCTTTTTGCTGTTTTACAAATCCATTAATGTTTCATAGTAAATCCAGCAACATTCAAATCCCTGAACACCGCCAACCTTCAAAGGCAAATGGATGAAGCAAGATCTTCTGTTACCATTAACTAAACAGACTATGATGTACCTTGCCAAAAAGCAGGAAAAATAAGCAAAATAAGTACCCAGAACACTGGCTGAATTTTGCTCTGAATTATCCAGATGTAAACCAAAGAGAACACATACAGACTTTTCTTGCACTTAACAGTGGGTAAACATCATTTGTGTGCTAAGTTTGTAAGATGCATAACCAAAATTTTCTTTAAAGAAGGTTTAATAAAAAGCGCACAGATTTTGCCATGTTGATGCAAATGCAGAAAGTCGGAGTTCAGGGACACATCGGAGACAGAAAATCTAAAGTTCTTGACTTCTGCCAACTGTCCAGACTGCCAACAGAATTGTGGACAGTATAGGATGTGTGAATATATTTCTTCCTCTTAACACTCTTCATAACCATCTTTGAGGGAAACACAAACACACGGAACATGTATAAAGTATCTACTATCTTTCATCTTTCCACTCTTCAGAAACTGGGCAAGCTTTCAGCCTCCAGCTTTCTATTACTAACTTTAGCTTGTTTAGTTGCTTTTTTGTGCCCGTTTAACCAATTCATCACAACAAATGCTCCACCCTGACTCCAGAGCTGGCACAGCTGAAAATATTTACTTCCCCATTTCTTTTGTTACTGTTTAGTCTCATCTATTACTGTCAAAATCGTATGACACAGGAGATGGGCTAGTCTCCCCACCAAAATATAAAACTGATATGAGAATATGCTTAAACCGTATCTAGTCAGCAATTTAAGAAAGAGATGTTTATTGCAATGATTTTTTTTGTCCTGAATTTTTTTTGTTTGCTTGGATGCGAGAACTACCCTGAACTTCATCGTATACTTCTTATGGTCAAGTTCAGAATGTCTTCAAGATTCCTTTGTCCTACGCATTACAGTCTACACATAAAAATATTGCACAAATAATCTATTACGTACACATACTTTCTTTTGTTTGGATTTGATTTAGATATTTTTTTTTTAAGAAAAAAATTTTTTGCTTTCAGACAGCCCAGGATGGTAATTTGTATGACAAATCCTTTTGCAGATTTTTTGCTGAAAGGGAAGCTCTGTATGGTGTACATTAGAAATGGCCCAAAGCTACATGACTTGGTATTGCAAAGCAACACAAACACAAATTTATTTCTAATCTTCTGTGACCCTTCAGTTTTGGAGCATGTGACGAAGTTTTGGTTGAGATTTTCTAGTATTGGTTAATCTTATTTTAAAAAATAAGAAATATAAAACCTTAGTCTTACTTTAATTCCTTCATACAGATATAGAATACCTGCTCTAAAGAAAAAAAAAAAAAAAAATAGGGTGTGTTTTTCCTGGAATTACAACTTAGATCTGCCCTTAAAAGTAATTTATCTGAAGCAAGCTATCTCCTTTCTCCTTTTTCTAATCTATAATATCTGAATTAATACATGAACAAACAGAATGAACAGGTTGCAGCTGAGGGAAAAAGATTGACTTGTTTGTCTCTAAGATTGACTTGTTTGTCTCTAAGGACCATACCTGAGGCAGGTCATACCCATTAAGGCCACAATCTTCAGAGAACCACACAGGCTGGTCAGCAAATTACAAACAGATTATAATAGAAATATGGTAGATACAGTCATAGTAGCTCAACAGTGCTGCTGAAAATTCTTTTGCTGGCTGAACTCTCTTTTTTTCTTCCCAATTCCTTCTCCCTCACTTCACTTTAAAGAAACCTAATGGAAAAGACAATAGAAATGACAGAATTCACTCAACTAAAAAGCAATATTTTCACACAGAAAAAAAAAATCAAAAAAGCTATCAGGAAGAAAGAAAAACATTTCAAAGATGCCCTTTATAATGACCTCAGTCATAAAATAAGCATAGTAATATCAAGAACGGGAAAATGAATTTTTACTCACTCAAATACATAAATAAATACATATCATGTTTTTTCCAGATTGGTAAAAGGCAGAATGAAAAAATAACCCTTTCATATTCAAGCCATATAGCACAAAGTGAAAAAAAGGATGCATCCTGGCAGATTTATGCTCTAAAAGCACTGGGAATTTCCACATTTTTCAAGGCTAATCACATTCAGAAGGGACTTAGCCCTGGAGCAAGGTACGTATATTTATGGATACTCCATAGACTCATCCAGTACTAAGTGAAACACTGGAGTACTTGATTAGCAAAGCAAGAACTGATGCACTTAGGGCTGGCAGCAGTACTATAGAGACAGAAAGCCCCAAAAGAAAGTGGTTACAAGGTCTCTAGCTTTCTAGTCCCAGCTCAGGCACAGGTCTTATAGAGGCACAATGCTTGAGCGGCTTCAGAGGAGGCTGTGGTACCACCTTGGACTTACTCCAACATTATTAAAAGCAGGCTTGTGCTCATCTACTTTACTCTGTGAGAAATATAATACAATTATTTCATCATATAGCAGCGTGCTGGTATAGATGCATTGGACTTTCTGAAGCTCCTCTATTGCTGCTCTGACCTGGCTGGACATAAGCATCCTCCAGGCTGGAAATCATTTTAGAAGGTCATACTCCAGCAGGCCTTTAACGTGGCTGGCCCATACTGACCAAAGGCAGGTCAGGGCTCCTCTGCATTACATGTACGGACATACTTTCAGTTCACAGTGCCAGCTCAGGGCCTCTCAGCAGCGTAGAAATGGTGTAGACACCATTTCATTTTCATTTTCCTGCTCCAAGACTGACAAACCAGGACTCAGACCTGTCCATTCCTGCTGAAAAAAAAGGGAAGGAAGTATGATAAAATCCAAGCCAGAGATCAGGGGCAAGCCAAAGAACAGCCACAAAGAGCTGTCTACCAGCAAGAGAAGGTTGGAACATTGGCTCTGCTTCTGGTGGAAGGAGAAGGACTTACCAGCACCCCCTCCTCCTGCCATGTACCCAGTGGCATCCTGTCAATGCAGCAACGACTGTAGCTTTTCAGGGCTCAAAGGCAAAAGAAATGAGCCGTGGCCCCACATTGGCTGTAGAGAACTGCTTGCTTCGCCTACACCTAGGAATTGCCCTGCCTGGTAGGTTACCTGCAAGGCCAATTCTGCAATGAACTGTTCCGCATTCCCTGATTGATCCCATCCACCAGCTGAGTGTCACTGCGGGGCTCAGACACTCACGTGCTCGGCATCTATCGCTTCACCAGCGAAAACAACTCTTCTGGGCTGCACGCAGGGAGAGGGGAGGGAGGATGAGTTCTTAATTTCCAAAAATAGTTCTTCAGAAGGATAATCTAACCCTAATGACTTTCAAAAATTAGTACCACATATGGCAAATAGAAAAAACTAAGAACTTTCAATAGGCATTCCAAAGTGCCACTTAGCACTATAATTCAGCTAGCAATTCAATTTTCCAAGGTCTAAATTCAGGATATGATGTATAAAAAAGAACCAATTCAAAAGATATATGAATGAAATGGAAATGCAAGCGTGTGTGATTCATTCTGTCAGCATCATCAGCTTTATAAATGTAGGTTCAAAATACCCAAGGTCAATATTTCTCAGTTATAAAAGTGAAAGAAAACTGTGTTCATGAAAATCAGCAATAACTTTGGAGCTGTCATGAGAGATCTTGTGAGAGGTAACAGCTTCTTTCAACAATGAATTTTCCCCAAGTCATGAAAGGTAAGAGTAACAGTGCAGAGATCTGAGTGTTGAAATAGTCAATGGTTTGGTTTTTGTCTGAATCTGGATTCTCCCATACAGTCAAACAAGAGCTGGGGCGGGGTGGGGGGAAGCTTTTCCATTCCAATTTCTTCATCCCATTTATGTTGTCTAAGTTTCCCCGAACCTTGCTGTACCGCAAGTTACTTTCATTGGCCCTTTTCCACATTTTCCTGTCAGGCAGTGATACACCCCGTAGCTTCATTCTTAGCACATACTGGATTTATTGAATTTTAGGATAAACCTATGAATTTGTCATAAATTAATCTGTGCTCAATATTTACTATTTTCCCAAAGCTTTTAAAATTATGGAGACATCCAGATGTAAATTTGTGAATTATGTTTGAAACAAAGGTTAGTTTGGTCTTGAGTTCCTAAATTTTCAGTGACCAGATTTCATTTGATTTGATTAAAGACACAACTGAGTTCCCAATTCAAAATAGAGTTTTCATCTGATTATTTCTCAGATCTACATTAAAGCAAATTGTCTTAATACTCATTTCCCTCTAATACAATGCCAAAATTAGAAAATACTTGATGCTCTATATTCTTTTCATGACTGCTTATTAGCCCATCTTTTTTTACAGTGTTCTGTGTTGCTTGCCTGTTAGCTGATTGCCTTATGTAAGAGCTGTGTCGTTAGCAAAACCCAAGTAATGTTCTGCTGTCAGATCACTCTGTTCTCACTTTATCTGTCCGACTCCATCTTAAAAACTTATAAATTCAGTGCCAAACACCATGTTGGGAGAACCTCTCTGACATCAATGCTACAGTTGTCTGTCGTTGTCTGTCATTGTCTGTGTATACTTCATGTGTGCAAGCTATATCCTGATAGAAAACCATCGTATCGTATTTATTTTCTTTTTGCTTATACAGTAATCCAAGAAGGAGGCTATCAAATACTTTCTTAAAATCTGTAGTGTGTATTGTTGTTTGATGAACCTTTGAAATAGTCTTCCGTGGCTGAAAATGTGGTTGAAGACTGGTTAAGATCTACCCTGCTCTTGCTAAGCTTTGTCTTTATTCTCTTTAAGATGCTTTTGTAGCATATTTGGCTTATTAATTCCGCTGCCGAACTTTTCTCAGGTTGAGCTTCATAATTTATTTAGCCCTTATAACTTAAGAATATTATAGATGAATGTAGTAGACCTTGTGATTTACTACCAATTCTTTCAACGTTTGTGTCAATTTCCTTCCTATTAACGTAAATCCTCTTGGATTTTTCTGTACTGCTTTTGTTGATGTGATTTTTATTGATGTTGCTTCCCGTGGAAGAGTTGTGGGCTTCTTGGAGTTATTGAAAATGTTTTTTGAAAAAGTTTGTTTTGGCTGATTTGCTTTTGTTGATAGAGCTCTGTATTTTCTCATTTATCCATGCTGAATGATTGTTTCTCTGAAAACTGTATTTTTTCCAGAATTTATGATACTGTCATACAGAAAGGGCTTCAAGATGTCAGTGCTGATGTCCTGCAATGAGTCAAGCCTTGCTGCATGTGAAATCTTTACTTCAGTTTGAAAATGCTGTAGTAATTAGCACTACTCTTAGTCTGTTGCAGTCAACTTTCTCTTTTATTTTTCAGAGGTTTGTTTTCTTATGTTTCATCTGCTTTCTTATCACATATAGTTTGTTATCTTTGGTTCTGAGGATTAGGATCGTGGCATATCCAGATATTCATGTAAGTTTTTTCCAATACATATATGGTACCTGATAGCTCTGTTGGGAGAATTCCAAATTACTTCATGGATTTCTTCATGAGGAAATATAATTCATGAGCTCCAGTGCCAGAAACAATTCAGACATCTATGCATCATTCCAGTTTGGAAACTCATGCTATATTTGTACATTTATTCTGAGTTGTTTTCCCAGCCACTGGGGCTGAAGTTCCTCATTAACCTACTTGCTGTAGGCTTATCTAAATAAGGTGGGGTTGAAGTTTATGTGAAAACGGGAAAAGTTCTTGCCTAGATTTTTTGTTTAGTTCAGATTTGTTTTTTCTTTCTTTTTATTTGTTTGTTAATTCTTTTTTCCTAACCTAAAAAAAGCTCCCCACAGTTAGATTTAGATACTATTACAGGAATGGAACGAGACACAGTCAGTCAGTAAATATTTCTTTAAATTAATTATTGTCTTACAATGTCTTTGACAGTAGATATTTATTTAACTACACCTTTTTTTTAATATAAATGCAAAAAATGTAATTTTTGCAATCAGGAGGTCCTCTTGTCACAATACTATGTGGTGGTAAGAGGTGACATACCTAGTTAGGTGTACCAGCTATCTGGCACTTGTTTCCAATAAAGCCTCACTGCAAATTCTCACTCTACCAAGTTGTGCTTACCCTACTTGGTAGTAGTAACCAGTGCTGCCAATTCTTTAACTAAAATGTAATCTTTGATTTTAATTTAGAGCTAGATCTTACTTTTCTTCCAGCTACTGACCTCTCAGGGACCTAGCTAGTTGTTATAAACAGAGGTAGGCAGCATTACCATAGCCATGTTAATTTCAAATATTTTATAACTTTTTTTTTTTAGTACTGTATTTTTGTTATGCACTAGAGGTTAGTAGCACATGTTTTCGTTTCTCTTATCTCTAGTGACCAATCTGTATTTCATCTACTGCTGTACACGACAAGGATATACTGCCATGTATTGAAGAGAGAGCAAGTGAAATTGGAATGAGGCCTTTGGAATTTAGTTATGTTCACCATATGGTAAGGATTATGGTTATGCAATTTACAAAGGTATTGTTTTAAGTTAAAACATTTAGAAGGGCCTTCTTAAAACTCTAGATGCTTTGAAAGAATTCATCCAGATTCCTAATCCCTGAATGGCCTTTAGGACCATTAATCATGCCATGCTGGTTTTTGCCCTTCACATTTTTCTTCAGACTAATCCACAGAAACAAGCAAATAAATTACACATTAAAATTTATGAGTACAAATTTTTCCTTCCCTCTAACTAATGTGTGTGATTTTCCCTGGAGAAATTCCCTCCTGCATAAGAAATTAAAGCTTTTAAGCAAAGAATAGTTCCACTGTCAGGAAGAAAAACAAAACCATTGCCATAACCGTGTTATTTTCAAATATTTTATAATTTTGAATACTATATTGTTCATATGAATGAGGGCTTAGTAGCATACATAACCATGGTTAGCTTCTGAATGCCACAGCACTATAATAAAGTATGAAAAAAAAAATTCATAGGTTAAATATTTTTTTCTGCCAGCAAGGAGATTTTCTAACAGTTTATTCTTTAAAGAACCCTCAAAAGGAATAAAACTCTCAAAGCAGCAAACCTTTGCATTCTTTTTATCTCCTGGCAGCTGAAATAAACAACTGCAGACCCTACGGAAACTTCAGTTACCAGTCTGGATGATGAACTGCATTTGCAGGGACTATCCGTTTGTAGGGAATGGACCGTTTGTAGGGAGAGAAACCAGTTGCATGACTTGAGAAGGCTGTCTCAGTTCAGATGAAAATTTTTATCAGTTTCTGAAGAGTCAGCGAAACTCAAGGACAGTTATAGGTTATTTTTGTCAAGAGTAATACTTTTAGGTCAAAATGGACGTTTTGAAAATCACAAAAATGAAGATGTAGGCATTTTAAATGCCTACTTGATAAATTTCAATGGTATTGCTGCTGGAGGATACTGCAGCATACATATTAACATCATTTTTACATTGGAATGTGTATCAAAACCAGATTATTTGTGCAGAAAAGTAAGGGCTTTATCTTGGTTTCCAAGAATATATCCAGTGCAGTTATGTGCTACACTATAAATACACATTTTTTGCAAGGGAGAAAGCATAATTGTCTACTGCCAATGGAGCTGATTGTTAGAAGATAGTTATTTTCTTGGGTCACGTCAAGACAGAGCCTTGATTAGTTCTATATTAAGCCAAATTGCTTTATTGCATCAAACATTTGAGCCAAGCAGGCCTTAGTTTTAGCATAATGTATATAAGAATGTTTGTTATCTATATATTGCTAATGTGACTTTTCTAATTGTAGAGTGGAAGGACCTGGCAAACGAAGAACCAGCCCATGGCTGCTGAAATTTCATCTGGTACTTACCCAACGTTTTAAACATGTAAATTTGTTTGTAGGCTCCCAGCAGTAAAAGGCCTCACAAAACAGACAGCAGTGGACTGACAGTCTCTTTGCAATCAACCTATTCAATGTAATTATACCTTACTGTTCCTCAGATACGTTTGTGCTTCTAAAAGGCAGAACAAGGGGGACTACATTTTATTTGAATTACCGGGAAAACAGCTTTACTGAGATCAGCTGGGTATTATACATAGCAGAAATAAAATAATTTAAAAATCCTAATTACGGAATAGAATAGAATCAGACCTGCAATAAACTGGCAAGTGGTTTTTATTCTATACAGCACAAAAGCAGAAAAGTTCACTTTTTCTGAGTTATACAAAAATAGCATGAAAATACAATATTAGATGTCATTGTAAAGTTTGTACTTTCTCATTTTATCTTCAAGACAGCTTGCCTGGGGGATTTGACTTTTCCAAACTGCGGGGGGGCAGGGGGGTGGTTTAAGGCTGAGTATAAGATGAATTTCATTGATGTTTACTTAGTAGCCAGACACCAAAGTAAAATTTAGAAAGGAAATGCAATCCATTTGCAATATACCACTCCAATAAGTCTTAAAACTACAGAATTCAGCATGCAACTCCTGGCTGCTCAGCTCCAACTTTTCAATTTCAAAATAAGTTTGATTTTTCAGTGCAAGGTGGCAGTTTCCCATGTTCCACAATGTTCAGAAGAGAGCCTGCTGTGCTCCAGAAATGAGTTGCTGCCACTTTCATTGGGACCATCAAGCTATACTCATTCTCTGGATGTTTTGAAAAAATATAGAGGACACGAAAGTCTGTTTTGACTTAGTTCCTGAGCCTTCATCCACAAAGAGATTTAATGGACCCAAGAGACAGCACAGGTTCATGCTTTTGGGGAGAAAATAGTTTTCAGGAAAAAAAGAGGGGTTTTTTTTGACAGTGGCACTTTGGAGCAGGTTTAGAATAAGAAGGTCTTTCACATCAAAACAAAAAAGAAAAAGGTATGGATAGCCAAAGAGTTAGATAAATCTATTTGACATAGCCACATTCTCAATTTGACTAAAAAGAGACAGAATTGCAGGTTTGAAAGAAAGAAAAACATGCATACCTTCATTTTCTTTCAGTCTTTCGAGATCTGCTTTAAAGATTGAAGAAGTTCAGTATAGCCACCGAGATTTTGGATGCTTAGTCTAAGCCAAAATTGACAGCCAAAATTTTGATACCTAACTCACTACAAGTATTGGTAACAAACATTATCTTTGACCTAAACTGGTGCTACTTGTTCTCATAATTTATGGGAGGAATTGGGGGGGTTGCTATTTTGTTTTGTTTGTTTGTTTGAAAACTTAAATATGAAAATTGCCAATGACTGTGGGAATGGGTACTCGTAATAGCAGCTTTTCGTGTTCCTCTTGATAAGCTTAATCAAAGTATCTGATTATAACCCTTCCCTTGGCACTTCATGTATTGTCTCCTTGGGAGCACAATAGATGTAATTTCACTCTTTCAGACCAAATGATTTTCATGGTAATTTCATTGCCATTATCCATCCCACACGTGGTGGTTTTGTATATAAATGTGTCTGACCCATGGCTTCTAACTAGTACTCTGAAAAAAGTAGCTTTCAAACATAATAAAAAGGTAGAAGTCATAGCAGAGCTAATAACAACAAGTACAGACAAAAAGACACAACTTGGACACAAAAAAATTGTTAAATAGAAGCTGAGTTAGAGGAGGATTTTGAGAGCATACCTGATTACTCTTCAGTGGAAATAATTCTTGTAAACATATCATATGAGTTAACTTTTGCTAGATTATTCTGCGCATCAAATATTTCCTATAAATAAAAGTCTGATATATCTCAGGTGTCTCTGTGGAAGACAAGAAATGTAATGTCATTCACCCTTGCCTCTACTATTCAAGTATTACAGCTTTGGAACATAGTAATGAGACAGATGAAATGTCAAGAGAGAAAACCCTCCCGTTGACTGGAGGCCAGCAGAAACCAGTGGTCCAGCTGAAGAAACCTACTGGTAGTCATGTAAGAATGCTCGGTGCTACTGCTTGGACGTATTCAAGAGAATACCTCTTCTAGTATAGGCATTGCCTTCTCTAAAACATAAAGATGATGAAGTAGAGTTCTATAAACAGCAGTATGGAAGTGTATGATGCGATACTACATGGAGGTAACAAAACTAATTTTACTTTTTTATCTGTTATTCAGTTGTGACAAAGGACAGAGACTTAATTTTGCAACGATGCTGATTACAGGGGAAATCAAAATTCAGGATCCCCTATACAATGCATAGACAAAGCTCCCCTGCGGAGCAGTTGGCCTGTGCTGTTCCCCAACAGTGTGAAGCATCACAGCTACTTTGGGGTCCACAGCCAGCACCTATCATCTCCTGCAGTTAACCTTCTGTACCTGTTCAGTCCTTTCTTTCTCTTCAGACTGACGCTCACCTGATGATGAGGCTGGCACAGTGGGGTGGATATTCTGTCCAGAAATTGGAGACCTGAGTTAGCTGCCTCCCTTCACTTGGCTGGAATAGAAACTGAACCAACGTCTCCCACCTTGCAGGTGCGTACCAGAAACGCCGATATATTTGATGCTGTCCCACTGAAACTGTTCTTATGCAAAACACTTAAATGACTGCTGGTCAGACAGGACTTGAGAATGTGGTGGTCAGAGAGCACCTGCAAACCATGGAGGGTGAAAATACATATGTGGGCCAGAAGACATGGGACTTAGTTTCTGCTTCATTTTGGGTTAAAAAACAGTGATCTCACTACTTTTGCCCTCCTGGGACTTTTTCCTCCTCCAGTTTACAACGCTGTTGCTAATAAATGTTTAAGAGACTGTACTGGGCCCAAACTTTTTTTCCGCTTATAATTTGTCCTTTCACTGAACAGATAAGCTACCTTACCTACTACACTGGTAGAGCTGGCCTTATTGGATACTAGGTGGCATATGACCATGAAATACTCAAATTAAGTCAGCATTGTATCTAAAATTCCTTCAAGGCCTCAACAACTTGAAAAAAATGCACTAGAACGTAATGATCCTTGCTCACATGGCTAGAATTGGGCATTAAGGGTCTGTGCTCAAGAGAAAAGCATATTACTCTAACCTGTGGTCAGAAATGTCCCTTCATTCTTTCTTGCATGATATAGCAGGAGCTCTTCAAGCTGTTTTAAAAACATCTTATATTTTATTTATTTATTGTTGTTATCCTTATTTTAAATTTCATTTCAGGATGTGTGTTCAACACTTTTATAGTCATGTTGATGGGGCAGGTAAAGGGAACATTTGAAGATGTTTCAATGGAGAAAACAAGTAATTGTTACAGGACAGATTGTTCATTGTATCTAATCAGTTAACACAGAAAGTTTTAACATGCTTCAGTACACACAACACACTCTTTGAATGTCATTCATGCAATGTTTGGTCTTTTTAAAAGGCTGTCAGAAAGACTGAGTCAGATTTGAAACTCAGAAAATATACTAGAATACAGTTTTAAATTACTTTGTACTAATCTGATAAATGAATCCTCCCTTATTATAGCATGCAAACATTGTATTTTACCAATCATGATAGCAAATGTACCACATGCGTGTTCATTATTATTCCCAAATGCATAACACCTCATAAAGGAACCTTTGCTTTAAGTCAAGCCAAACCTGAATTCCTTGAAAGACCAAGTTAAAATCACGCAGGCTCATCATGCATCTGGGTTTCAGGTAAAGTTTCAGGTCATCTTGAAGCAAACACCACCAAGATCACCTTGGACTTCAGCAGAACTAACACAACCTGCCTTGCTATGGGTTGTGTCCTATCCCCAGGGAATCCCTTAGCTCCTGACAGCAGCAACATGCTGGGTGGTACGTGCCGGGTGAGTGCATTGTGCTTCTGATATTCCCACTCCTAATTCTGTCACTGCTTTCCCCATGTTTGGTGAGAATGTCTTTTTGTGCCTGTTTCCGTGGAACCATTTACTGCCCATTTAGGATTGATAGTTGGAGCACAGGCCATAGCCAACGCTGCTTTTTGTTTATTCTTGGCCCTTCTCTTTCAGAGGACTTTGGGGAGAGCAGTCCTTGAGCCCACTCTCACGGCCTGGGTGAACACCTAGGTGAGGCTCAGAAATGTCATGAGGTGTCCCAGAGCCCTCATAGCCCCTGTGTGACAGATGATGGGCTGTCACTATCTAGTCCATAGATGGGACAGTTGTCATGGAAACAAAACTACATGGAAATACTAAAAATAAAGCTGGCCAGACAAGCTTGATAGTTTTTAGGCAGGAAACCAAAGTGAGAGAGTGCCATGCCAACATCTACTTGGATTTTAGACAGGCATTTGATAAGGAGGCATATGATAGTCTAGGGAGAAAATTAAATCGATTTGGCTTAGACAACAATACAATTAGTCCAATCAAAAGCTGGCTTGTGAACTACTGACAATGGAAAATTATAAATAATTCATTAAGGAGAGAGAAATTGACTGGTGATATCCCACAAGAATAAGTATTGGGCTACCTGTTTAAAGTTTGGATAAATATATCTGCAAAATTCTATCAAGAATAATGAGTTACTCAAGATACACTTAGAAGAGAGAACAATTTGGTCTGCTTCACTAAAGTAGAAAATAACTAATATGTGTCACGGTGCTAATTGCTTGGGGGGTGGAGGATTGGGGGTGTGGAGGTGCTTATGAAAATACATGACCAAATTTTCCAGCCTTTACAACCCAAACACTGGGCTTTTACCTGTCAGTGGAAGCTTTTTTGCAGATAAGCCTGATTTTACATGTCCCCTTCCAGCAGAAATAGGTTAATAGCTCTAAGAACGGGACTTAGTTTTATTGGATGGAGAATCCAAACATCCTCCCAATTTTCTGACGTTCAGACCTGCATTTCCCAGTATTTCCTGTAATGTCAACCACACGCAGTAGCAGCATAACAGACAGCCCAGCACTCTAGATCCCTGGGCTGGTGTCCAGCCACGCATTGAAGAATACACAAAATCCTTCTCCATTATCAGGTAACAGCCCGATATACAGTGGCAACTTTATTCAGCTGTGTTAACATGCATGATTAAATTAGACTCCTGCTAGCAATGCCAATCACAAAAAAGGTAATTATTTTCTTTTACCTTCTTTGTAACAAGAATAATTTTACTATCTAGTGTCCCATGCTGACACCTCAACAGTGGAAAGCAGAGTGCTAATAAGGTAAATGGACTACATAGAAACATTAGGAAGAATTTCCTTACTGAAAGGGTCATCAGGCATTGGAACGCATTACCCAGGGCAGTGGTAGAGTCCCCATCCCTGAAGGTATTTAAGGGTTGTGTAGATACAGTGCTCAGGGACATGGTTTAGTGGTGGGCTTGTCAGTGTCAGGTTAATGATTGGACTAGATGATCTTACAGCTCTTTTCCAACCTATGAGATTCTGTGATTTGGGATGGCTGTAGTTACCAATCTCTGACTTTACTATTAATCATTTAAGTCATCCAACTTTTGCAAACATCAACTTAAAATAAACACTAGCAGCTAAATTCATAAATACGTCAGCAGTCAAGACTTGTTTACGTTTGAAAATGTGGTGAAATAGCCAGAATAACTGTTTCATTATAAATCCTCAAATGGCCACTATTTTCTAAGACAGCTATTTCACTTAATTTCTGAAGACGGACAACCTCTGAGTCATCAAAACTATCTCCCCTGTCACCGAACAGGGTTTTTCAGATAACTAGTTTTATTTTAGTTCTCTTCCTCACAGTCTGCTGATTTATCTATTATTCAAGTAACTACATTTTCCTCTGTCCTTGAATTATTTAAACTGTTGTGTATCCAGACAAACACACTTTCCCAGCTCTCCAGTAAGATTCTATTATATGCAGATATTTGTGTCTAATCACACACATTAGTGAATGTGAAGATTTAATATATCTAACATTATGATCTTCCTTGGATGCAAAACCCTATCAATACTATTTGTAAAATACTTTGGGCTTTCACTCTACATTTTATATGCTAATAATATTTCTTTGTTATGGAGCCAATCTGGCTGTGCTAAGTACATATTCTCCAAAAAATTAACCTATGGAACCTCAGGCTGAAGACAAAATTTATATTTGTGATTTAAAACTACCACCTTAATGAGAGTATTATTGTGTTATTATCCTAATACTCAATAATGCATTTCTTGTAGATAATTTAAATATGAATCAATGCCCAAGAATATCTGATTCCCCTGAGATCAAGTAAATTAAGGAACTGAAAGATGTAAATAAAATCTATTTATTTCAAATTAAAACAGCAGAACCAGGTTTAAAGAGAGTTTGATCTCAAACTATTATGCAATTGTAATGGAGGGAAAATTAGCTTAAAAAAACTCGTCAAGAAGTTAAAGTAACCTGTTTTAAAGCAGTCTGTCCAGAAAGCATTGACGGCACCAGGTCAGAGGCTTAATCGGTTGCAAAGCATACTTGAGAAACTCAGTTTTGCTATGTTGAAGAAATAGCATCCTGACTGCAAAACACATGAGGGTGGTTTGGGAGTACAGCTACACCGAGTGTTGTGGCAAAGTCTCTATGGTGAGAGAGAGGGACCTGGACAGAGTCAAGGTGGTTATATTCAAAATTATAATGTATAATGCCTGTTCCAGAAACTACAAAACCCCCAGAAGTGGCGGGTTCATACTCTGAAAGGCAGGTTTCGGCCACTGTCAATGTCTTTAAAAGACTGGAGTGCCTCCATCTCTGCCTTTGCTGCCAGGAGAGGAGTAGGACACTGGGTGACACGACCCCATCCCTCTGGCCTATGTGTCCTGCGGGCAAACAGACAAGGAGCATCCTGCTCAGCCCACACTCCTCCCAACCTGCCTTGCACAAACTGTCTGCATCTGACAGGACTTAATTTTCCTAGCGAGCTCCAAAGCTTCAAGTGCCATTGCACTGGATCAATCTCATAGAGTTAGGTGGCAAATTCTTAATAAGGTAATTTATATTTCAGGTTACCCAACACTGCGCACAAATAGATTAGACTCTACAGTAACTAATAGTAGCTACCTGAAAATTGATCACTTAAGACACATGCTGTAGTTTCTCCTCTTTACTAAGATGACAAACTTTTACATCTTTTAAATAAAATTCAGTACTTGAGGAAAAACTGCACATTAACTCACTCAAAGAAATACTCACTAGTTGTTTGCTTTCTTTAGGAAGTCTTCCTGTAACAAAATCTATACTTAGACAATGATGAACTGAAAATACACACAAATAGGTTAATATTCAAGCACCACTTCCTCCAAGCTCAAGATGGTGCATCCCTATGAGTAAGAAATCAGGCAAAGGAGGCAGGACACCTGCATGGATGAGCAAGGAGCTTCTGGAAAAACTCAAATAGAAGAAGGAAGTTTACAGAATGTGGAAAAGGGGACTGGCCACTTGGGAGGAAGATAGGAACATTGTCAGAGTATGCAGGGATGAAATGAGGAAGGCTAGGGCCCACTTGGATTTAAATCTGGCAAGGGATGTCAAGGACAACAAGAAGAGCTTCT
>RSEF01000002.1:7987860-8004528 GCA_003993805.1 Himantopus leucocephalus | reverse complement strand
GATCTGAAAGGTCCCTTCCAACCTTAACAATTCTATGACTCTAATATCAAGAACTCTGGATTGCCAAAGATAGCATTGCTGAGACTATCCTTCCTGCAGCCTCTCCAAGAGCAAATAGTCCTGACATCCAAGAGGATACTCCACCTCTAAAGGCTCCAGGAAAGTCACAGTAGATAACTTTTAGGGTTTTTCTTCTCCAAACACAGTTTTCTTTTAAAGAATCAAAAGGGTCAAGGGTCTAATTCTACATCAAGTAAAAGCTAGTTTAGGTCCCCTTCCGAAATATTGGTTTAGTCTGGACGACAACTGGCTCTGGGACACTGTATGTTTTTTAGGGAAGCAAGGAGACATCAAGTTAAATGTTATGACCCTTTTTTGCTTGCTAAACTCTTTCATGAAGATTGAACCTGA
The DNA here is from genome assembly GCA_003993805.1 of Himantopus leucocephalus. Lineage (NCBI taxonomy): Eukaryota > Metazoa > Chordata > Aves > Charadriiformes > Recurvirostridae > Himantopus > Himantopus leucocephalus. Next base: position 8,004,117 of record RSEF01000002.1, on the reverse strand, counting down.
GGAAATCCACAGTGCTGATAATCACGAAGATTATCTTTCCTTGCAAGTATAAATAGAAAAGGTAGAAGTGTTTTTCAGGTGGAAAAGAGTTTCATTACTTTCACAGCAAAGGAATTGTGCCTGCCTAACCACACTTCTAACACCTTTCCCATAAGAGAAATCATTACAGCGACTTTTATGAAGAAGAATTTCTGATTTCTGCACACAATATAAGCAGAATATCCTGGAATCCTAGATGAGAAGTAAAAAGGGAGTGCCTAAAATGGAGGTAAGCCCATAAACCCCAGGATTTGGAAATCAATCTCAGCTCCAGAGCTGGGGTTAACTGAGGACACCATGAACACTTTTGAGGATCATCAATCAAGATAAGCACTCCAAAGGAAATGCTTCACCTCTCCTCCCTATGAAAGAGCTCCCGCTGTTCCTCACATAGTGCATCATTGATGGAAAGCCATTTCAAGAGAGAACTGTTCCCCTGATTGTGCAGACTGTCAACAGCTGAGAGTATCTCTAATCAGCTAGTCACGGAAGAAATCTTGAGCATTGTCCTGTCTCAAATCTATGATAATTCTCCAGGTCAGGGGTCAAATCCTCTGGTAATTAGCAGAATAAATTAGTTTGTTAATCACCTTGGAGGAATAAGTAACTAATTAATGGGGAGGTGTTGTGCATGCATGACTAAAGATATTCACATAAACACGTAGCTAGAATGACTTGTTTTTAAATGACATATCCTACCCAAAATAGCCTGGAGCAAAAGAAGTGCTGTTGACAAATGGCAGTTGAGTAAAGCTGTTTGGGTATGCAAGGATGGTATGTAGCCTTAAGCAGTGTAAGTGGATCTATGTGTACAGCAAAACTACATCTTTGAAATTATTTCAAAGTTAGAGTTGCAAGAAGCTATTCAGAAAAAAATGTAAAAAACAGGTCTGGTGGCATCGATCAGAAGTTCATGCCCCTTCCACTGCATGGAAAATTGGGAAAAACTGCACAAAACTGAAACCAGGAGAGCAAAGCCATGGAGAAATCAGCTGACAAACTAAAATTGCCCATTGGCTATGCCTGAGAACTAGACTTCCCCTTAATATCACTGTATGCTTTGCCTTAGGTAGGTGCTCACCATTTACCAGCACTAATAAAATTGTCCCCTGAATGAAGGGTTCAGGGTACGCTCAAAACTTTCCAAACAGCAGACCTGGAATTTGCTCCTATTTTAAGATTAAAGGTTACAATTCATACAGCTTTTTAACTGGATCTTGCTCTTACATAACCTTTACTAACTCTGATGTCATCCAGAAGGACCTTGACAGGCTTGAGGAGTGGGCCTGTGCAAATNTTTACTAACTCTGATGTCATCCAGAAGGACCTTGACAGGCTTGAGGAGTGGGCCTGTGCAAATCTCATGAAGTTCAACAATGCCAAGTGCAAGGTCCTGCACCTGGGTCGAAGCAATCCCTAGGATCAATACAGACTGGAGGATGAAGGGATTGAGAGCAGCCCTGCAGAGAAGGACCTGGGGACACTGGTGGATGAAAAACTGGACATGAGCCAGCAATGTGTGCTTGCAGCCCAGAAAGACAATCGTATCCTGGGCTGCATCAAAAGAAGCATCAGCAGGTCGAGGTAGGTGATTCTGTCCCTCTACTCTGCTCTGGCAACACCCCACCTGGAGCACCGTGTCCAGCTCTGGGGCCCTCAGCACAGGAAAGGCATGGACCTGTTGGAGCAGGTCCAGAAGAGGGCCACAAAAATGATCAGAGGGCTGGAACATCTCTCCTGTGAAGAAAGGCTGAAAGAGTTGGGGTTGTTATGCCTGGAGAAGAGAAGGCTCCAAGGAGACCTTATTGAGGCCTTTCAATACTAAAAGAAAGGGAGCTTACAAGAAAGAGGGAGAGCGACTTTTTACCAAGGTCTGTAGTAACAGGACAAGGGGCCACAGTTTCAAACTGAAACAGCGTAGGTTTAGATTGGACATAAGGAATAAATTTTTTTATGACTGGAACAGGTTGCCCAGAGAAGTTATGGATCCCCCATCATTGGAAGTGTTCAAGGTCAAGTTGGATGGGGCTTTGAGCAACCCGATCTAGCGAAAGATGTCTCCGCCCATGGATGGTGATTTGGCCTAGATGATCTTTAAAGGTCCCTGCCAACCCAAACCATTCCATGATTCTATGAAATTTCTGTGCTTCCTAAGCAGGCCTTATTGCATTCAGTTCTGGGCAAGTATTTTTCTTTGAGCTCCACAGAAAGACACAGTAACTTTAGGCAGTTTCTGTGGAGCAAAGTACTTACCCAAGGAAATTATGGGCTATCACACAAGAAGGATTATATGCACTCTTATCAAGAGCTTTTAAGAGAACCCAATATCTTCTTCTAAGTGCCCCAATTAGAAAAAAACAAGGTTTCAACCTGTTTCCCCCCCCTCTTATCAAGACTGTTCCTTCTACCATTTCCAAATTACTCATTTAAAGTTTCTTAAATGGGGAACCTCAGTTCAGATCCCAAGCCCTTGGTTAAAGTTTTGTCCTATCAGGACTTCGATAAAACATCAAGATTTTTATCTGTATTGTTTATCTGTCTTAGGGTTCTCTAGGGTTATCGACTTGGCTTCCTGTAGGAGGTCAAAACAACTCTCCAGAATAATGAACAAACAGGCACAATCTCATGCAAAAATAAAAGAAAGAAACCTTCCAGATTTCTCCTTCCGCATCAGATTCTTTGAGCCACTGGCATGGACCAGAAGCCTGTCGTATACTGGGGCCCAGTACAAGCGTAGAGCAGAAAAATGGTAAGAAAACATTCCAGTCTTATGTAAGGTAAGAGACTATACACTCTGCAAGTAAAGCCTGCCAGCCAGACTAGCAGAGAAGCTCTACCGGGTCCCCTGTGGACTTGTGTTGCATAGAAGCTCCGATTAGGTTATCATAATGATCCCTTTTAGGCCACAAGATCTATGATTCTTTCCATAATCTGAAGCAGCACATTATCAGAGATAGTTTTGTAAACTGATGTCAACATTAGAGAAACTGATTACTATTCGATCAATACTTTGAACATTAAAATAAATTCCTGAGAGTCCTTATGTGTATCTACTGCATCAGTAACAGACTGTAGTATTTGCAGAACTGAGGGAAAGGATCAAGTCTATTTGCTTAGTCAAACAACAAGAGTCCTCTGAATTCCTGATAAGTTTCTCTGACCTAGTTGACATTAGCTAACAGCTGTACTTAAAAATATTACTGCTTTTATTAATATTTCCAATGAAAAAACTGTAGGATGTATCAGCTGGACCAGCCCTCCTTAACCTCCTCCTACGCTGCAGCAGATTTTTCAATAGCTTTTCAAAGAACCAGAAAGTCTGCTTTGGAAATAAATCAGTAGACATCACAGCTGGCAAGACACCAGCTTTCCCTGACACGTTCCTGTTAACAGCTAATTTAATGTTATATTTTAATCTTCATCTCAGTTTTATTCTTAGAGATCCTAAATGTACACATTCATCTATAAGGACCCTTACCATGGACAAACAGCTTAGATATCTATTTTGACTCACTCCATCACATCAGGCTTGGAAGTGAAACGAGGGTGAGGCACTGCATAGCGCTGTCTTTTTCACCAAAGTATCCATCAAGAAAAGAGTCAGGAGAGAAGAGCAAACACATAGCAGTGGAAAAAGGAGAAGCTAGAGCTCCTTCCCCGTCTCACCAGTACACAAGGAGCAGTAAAAATAAGGCATCTAATCACAGTCTGACAACTCACTCTCAGCACACTTCACTGGCACAGCACCGGGGTCCCTCTCCTAGCCTAGAACAAGCAGTAGCCTCCAGCCCTCATAGATCTTCACCTGCAGAAGGACAAAGGCCAACACACACAGGGTTTCAATCAACAGCAAGCACTACTTTAAAACAAGACATTAAAACTAACCTTGGTTTACAAAATAGCCTGTGTTGATCTGGATCCCTTTGGCTAACAGGGTAAGAAAAAAAAAGAAAATTCCACAAATTCTCCTGATTGTCTTTCCCAAAAATATGTACCCTGAGACATGTAAGATTAGCACATAATGAGCTTCTCATTCTCAACTGGTATCTATAGCTCCTCGACCACACTGGGCACCAGAGTGGAAAATGCCTCACAGTAAGACTACTTCTCAGCTGACATGGTTAACTCTCTCAGTGATGTTTACATTGGAGAAAAATGCTCTGCAAAACAATTACAGCATTTAAAATGGTTTGATACGCACCAATTATCCAAACCAAAGCATCAAAGAGGGGGTGTTTTTTTGAGATTTTTCTACAGAAAAGAACAAGACTGGAAAATGGACACACCAAGAATCAAGCTTTCTTCCTGCCCCACATCAGCACTTCTAAGTATTTTCACTGACTCTTTTGAAGTCTATCCTGACTGCTGGAAATTTCTACATATAAGAAAAGTCAATGTCCTGGAAAGGTCTAATTAGTTCTTTTTGGATCTAGAAGACAAATGAAGGTGACAGAAAACATGTGGAGGCTTCTTTTACCCCTAAGCACAGCTTCCAAAATTTATGGAGGTGTTAAGACATGTACATTTATGTTTCCTTTATTTTTTCATTGATAGACTGTAGAATAGAGGGGTTTTGGCCCAGTCTGACAGACACATCATTTTTAAGGTGACATGGGAGCCTAACCAGGAATATCTCCTTAAAATTGTACCTCTTCTGAGCAATAGCAATTGGTATGATAGATACAGCCAACAAAAGGCAACAGACGCACAGCTACTGCATTTGAAGTCGGGTATTGTGTCAGAAAATAGTCCAGTGTTCCTAAAATAAGTCTTAGAGTATATAGTATAGCTCTAGACTCCTGCAACGGAAAGTCTGCCAAATCCCTTCAAACCTAGCAAAGTGTAAGTGAAAGAAAGTGAAAGGGTAGGCGGTTTTGGTTTTCTAGCCTTACATATTTACTAGAAGACTAACTTTTATCTACATATACACATACATTTCTGAGAAAAGCCTGTGGTGAGCTACATATTACACATTTTAAGATTACTGTATGCTGCTAATATTTTTCATAATATATTTTCTAAACTCATATCGCCATCTTTTAAAAAGGCTGTAAAATGGGGTAGGCAACTTAAAGCCTAAAGCCAGGAATATAATCTAATCCAGATATGCCATAAAAGTGTTAATTAAGAAATCTTAGGAAGGACAGGGGAAAGATATTATTTAATACTGTCATAGTACCTGTGATGTCCCAGAGCCAAATCACACATAACATCTCTTGTAAAGAGATGACTGATTAAGCCTAGATCATTCTATCTTACCTTAAAAAGAAAGCAGGTTGCTTTAAAAAAAAAAAAAAAGTAAAGGAGGAGATGATGTAGCTCTAAGAAGTCTCCAGGGCACAGCAGGTGTGATGGGTTGTAGAAGTTAATTAGATGACTTACTTGGAACAGATAAGAAAAATCTCTATTGCTAAGCATAATGTTAGGGACATGTTTTGGTATTGTATCTCTTGCTTCTTTACTATGCATTTGTTTTCTTTTTTTATCATTAAATCTTGTCTAGTGATAAAGTAGATTCTCAACAATCAGACGTCTACTACATAGATCCATTATTCGAGTGCAGACTGGCAGAATTAAGATGGGGTTTACTACCAACTCAACTACTCAGTTTCAAAAGCCTACTCAAGTTGTCAGGCTGAAGAGGGGTATCTTAGCATATATTAGTCTCTGCTGCTTTGACAAGCGGTGTCAACCCAGGATACTACCATAATTCCTGGTTCTTATTAACAAAAACAAACAAACAAAGAAAAGAGAGTGAGTTAAGCAAAGGGCCTGACAAACTAGTACAGTCAGATGAAATGCTTTGTGTAAGTCAAACACTGAGCAGGTCTCAAAGCCATAAGAAAATAACTGTTTACCCTCTGTAAAGGTTCTTTACGTTCTCTGTGGTCAATCTCCTAGAAAAAATAGTAAATTTTTACCAACTTCTGAAGTGTGAAGACAATACTGACAGGCTGAGCTGGATTACAGAGTGCACTGCTTTCAGGGGTCCACTTGCCATTTGCAACTGTAGCAAGCTATAAATGTCTTATATGTAACTTATTTTATGAAAAGTAAAAACTAGATTTATTAATGTAAACCCATTTTTATGCAAGGTTTAATACACCTTATTTTAATTCCTGTTGCAACAAAAAGTGCACAAACATGTCCTTGCCCTCTAACTATTTACAAGCAGAGCTAAGAGGTAAAGACTTTCTAAACCTCACATTTCCTTGCTCAGACCACAGCTCAGAAATACAGCAAACTTGTCTGTAAGGTTCACAGAACCAGATCAAAATTCTTCTAGCTATACGACACAAAGTATTTCCCAATGGAAACTCATTCTGCTGATCTGCATTCATTACAGAAGTACGGATAAGTTGAGGTTGTATCAGCAGGCTTTTGGTGAGATCAGGCACTGGTTCGTCTTTCACAGCAGCCCTGAAATCCCACATGCATGCTAGGGAAGCTGACAGAAATATGGGTGCATGCCAAAACCCAAATTAGATCCAGTTCATCTTGCTGGGTGATCTGGTAGTCCATAGATGAGTAAAAATGATTGCGAAGCCATAGCTTCTGTCTTCTCCAGGGAACACAGATAGGCCTGTCTCTTCCACAGATCTGTACTGCCCTCCATCTTTAATATAGTTTAAAAAGTTTCAAGAGCAACAGTATAAGACAAGAGGAAGTCTGGACCACAACACAGCACAGAATAGCAAAAAATATCTTTGTTTACAGTGTTTCACCAATTCTATCAGAACCTCAGAAATATAAATCAAAAGAGAAACGGCAGAAATAATATCCACCTTACTATTTCAGAGGGTTTCAAATGGCCGAGCTCTTGGTTAGTTTTCTAAGTTGCTGAGGGTCTAAAAATCGTAGGAGTACAGACACAAAACAAGTGCTTCTGGTGAGGGTACTACCTGCGAAAAATCTTAGGAGTCTGATTTTCCAATGAGGCCAAAAAACTCTCTTTGCACATGCAAACTTTGTAAGAATGATGAGTTTTGCAATTGAAAAATCAGATTGCTTCTTTGCAGTACATACAAAAAAACACTGGTGCAAGCTAGGTATGGCTGCATGCAGTCTAACAGCAAGCCGCTTCTGGAAGGCAGGCCCAACATGTCTCCATTACCAAGACACCAATGAGACTTGGCTTGGACCACCTCTGTTCACTTCTGCATGATGCTCTGAAACTGTATGGAATATAGAGAGTTTTAAAAAAAAATCACTGGGGTTAAATACAGACTTGAACCAAGTTCTCCATAGCCTAAAGCAGACCAGAATGTTATCAGTCACACTTTGAACACTGCTACCTAGTCAATGATGCATAGTACTAAATGCTGGTTGGTGACACTTTTTTTTTTGAGGGGAAATAAAATACTTAAACCAAAAACTATTATAATAAACTATTTAATAACTCAGTCATCTGCAGAAGACATGTAAACACACACTATACAATAGTCACATTTATACCGATGTGTTGTAGTAGAAATGTCCTTAACCTGACATGATTTGTTAGCAGGATTGTGGTTTTTTTCCTACAGTATTTTCACAAGCAGGAGACTGAGGAGCATTTGTATCTCTCTACTCTGTTTTAAGGGGTTTTGATGTCTGAAATGACATAAAATGCAACTTCTGCACTATGTGGGCCTTGGCAGTTAACTAAAACTAAAATTGATCCTCAGCCCTATATTGAGCTGGATATTGGAAGAAACATCACATCTCACTAATATGAGCAGACAGACAGGTACTCCAGCCATTACGAAGTACTTCTGAAATACTATTCCGTATCACATTGGTAGCTTCTAAAATGAGCTGCAATTAAGAATGTATTTTAAGAGGTTAACGTCAAACATCAGTTGGCACCCAACAACCTGAAGACATGGGAGAGAAAAAAAACACACCTGTTAAAGATGGTCCTGACATACAAGTATATATCTCAATATTTTCAGCATCTCCATCAAGACTCATTCCTGGACAAAAGAACATATTTCACTGGATGGATTTTCCTCTACATGTGGTTATCCTAGCAGGGAAGGAAATCACTGCACATACTTCTATTCTAAGCACCTGGATTATGACTTTGTGCAGTGTTTGCACAGCAACAGACAAAGTCACAGGTCTGGTTTGTGAATGGGGCTCATAGCTATCGCTCAACCTGAATTACTATCTTTTTAAGCCGGGTCAACATTTCCTTGTAAATAAGGGAAAATGTAGATAACCTATGACTTTCTGCCTAACTGTACTTTTAAAAATTCTGCTAATGCTGTGCCATGTGTCTAGTACAGTATGTAATAACGTGGAATTAATGAGAAGATATTTGAGGATCTATTATCTTTTTGGTAGCACCTGCTGCAGTTAAGTTTTCAAACTCTACTGAAGATTTCTTATGTTTCTATGAAGTGTGTTTTTCCTATGGGGATTTTCATACTGGAGAAAAACTTCAAAAAAATTATAAACCAGTGTGTTTTCTTCCCTCTGAATGTGCATGCCTGTATACTCTTTATACTTTACTCTGTCCAATTTACTAAGTTATTATTATTCATTATATTTCCAAATAGTACCCAGAGTCATCACTGAATACACGATAAAAACCATACACCAAAAAGTCAGCGCTGCAAGTTTTGAACAAGTATGCCTTAATTCCAGTGCTACACTTAGAATCATAGAATGGTTAGAGATGGAAGGGACCTTGAAGATCATCTAGTTCCAACCCCCCTGCCATGGGCAGGGACACCTCCCACTAGAACAGGTTGCTCAAAGCCCCATCCAGCCTGGCCTTGGACACTTCCAGGGATGGGCCATCCACAACTTCTCTGGGCAACCTGTTCCAGTGCCTCACCACCAGATACTTCCCCAAATACTGCAACTAGCCTAAGAATAATGTGGTCTAAAAATTATTTGCTTACAGTGCTTTTATTTGCCATTTGCTTTTCAAATGACTAAAATACCTATTTGCAAGTTGCTCCATAAGCATCATGGACAGAAATTGCCTTTAAAAATACTGTAATTGAATATTAGATTTTCCAATATATACATGACTGCAAGATTGTGATTGTAAGATGGGAGAAAGTTCACCAAAAAATGTTAAGCAACACTGACATACTCTCAAAAACATAAAAACTAGTAATACAAACGCTATTACTGCCTTAAGATCAGAGTACAATAGCCAAATATAACAAAGATAGGAGAGGAACATAACATAATAACAAGACCATAGCGTAAGTAGAAAATATATTTGCATTGAAATAAATATTAATTACTTCTCAATCCAGAATGTGTACATCTACGCATAAACCACAAAAGTAGCTTAGTCTAGTGGTTTTTCAACATATTAATATAAAATGTCAGTAAGAGCACAGAACTTCTTTCACCTCTCAATAAATTTAATTAAAGCAGAGGTCTGCTGGAAGGCAATCCACATCAGTCTGCCCAAACTGACTGGGACAGCACACATGCAGTGATGGAGCACCCAGTTCATCAGTATTACGCTTTGACCTTTCCTTTACATTTCTCCTTGTTGCTAATGCTTGTACCAGCATATGTACAGATAATAGACAAACAAGAGCGGCACTCTAGCATTTTTTAATGCTTGATAACATTTGTCTTAAGGGCAAGGGATTGCTGTCTAAGCATAGGGGAAGAAGCACGGCTGACTCTAATGCCAAGCTGAGCTGCTACTTGGGAAGTACAGAGTCTAAACACAGCTGGTCTTGTGAGGGTCCTTCCCAAGTCTGGTTACAGGCCAATCCCCATGCTTCTGGAGGAAGTCCTGCTAATCACCAACTAATGCCTATGCCAATGGCTACAAAAGCTATCCACTGTATTCCAGGATCCCAGAGGGAGAAGAGTTAACAATGCCTATGCATAGATGATGGTCAGACATAAGCTTGGTGCAGGTATATGAGAACTTCCCAGGGTTCCTAAAAATCAAAAGGAGGGACCAGGGTCTCTTGCTAGCCAGATGTACCACCTGCTTCAGTTTCTAGCTTACACACAAAGCCTCCAGGATTTGCCCAAGGTCACAGAGATCAGTGGCAGTGCGGACAAACCAAAGCACCTCAGCAGAGGTTATTTGCTGTGTTCGTAAAATGCTGAATTTGTGATTTCTCTCCAATTTCTATTTGCAACAGACTAAAGTGATTAAGACCTGATTAAGGATTCTCAGTCAGATCAGGTGTGGAGAGAATGCTTTTTAAATATATGTTGTGGATAAAGGTTAAACAAAGGGGTATTTTAGAGAGCCACTGAAAGCAGTAAATTGCTTTTGCACACATTTCTCCTGTATTCATTTTTCTCCTGTATAAAACTCCTCTTGAAGCTGAGATGCTGATTTTTCCAAGTGTTTTTATTACTGCCAAAATAGCAAGGTAAACTGAGAATTTCCCTGGCCTAAGGGATATTTACATTTATTTAGTTTTTGATCTGACAGACAGTTTATCACCTGGCACTTGAGGACAGGTATGCTATTTGAAAATACAATGAAACAAGCCATCTAATGTCAGTTTGTAGAACTCAGAGCTATAACCAATAACTGTTTCATTAAAAACACATAAACAGGCCTAGAAGCAAGAATGAGAACCCAAGAGTCCCCATTCAAAGATAAGCGTTTTGATCAGCTGGCCAGTGGGTCTTGCAGTGTCATTGTCCCATGAATCCCAAATTGCATGCATGCGAGCATTTTAAAGGATAAAGGGAAAATGCCCTTCTACATCCAGGAAGGGACATACGGGCTTGAGCCCACTCCGGCAGAGGAAGGGTCTTGCGCTCTATATAGGTGAAAATTCTAACCACAGGTCTTACAGAAAAAAGAGAAGTTATCCATCCTCTATACTCCTCCATTATTCTATCCGAAGCAGCAGCTGTAAGTGGATTTTTTCAGTAACATCTGATGAATGCCTGCTAAGTACACAGTGGCAGCTCCTACTAGAACAGCCTTGCTGGGACTTTGACACTCTTCCTCCTGACACAGCACAGGCAGGAGGCTGTTCCACTCTAAGAAAAAGAGACAAACCTCAGCATACAAAGAGAGGCTGTCCAGGCACTTGGCAGACTAAGATTAAGAAGTACGATATTAAAGTCATGTAGGTATCCTAGTTTTAGGCTGTAGCAGAGCCAAGGTCCCCAGGACTGTAATCCTAGATTTGCATGCCTAAATTCTTGACAGCTTCAGCTTTAATCAGCCAAATCCTGGTTTTGGATTAAGCTCTCATTCCCTACAATAAACATGTCTGTATCACACTTCACCTATAGTCTGCAAAAAAAAAAAAAAAAAGGCTGATGTGGATTGAGGATAACCAGAGTTACAGATTACTACAAAATTATTACTCAAGCCATGTGTCAAAAGAAAACAATAAAGATGTGAAAACTTGTCAGATGGCCAATAGCAAAAGACTAGAAAGATGAATACCCAGAAAACACAGACATGTAATGGTGGACAACAATCTTAATAAATTAGTTTTTACTCCAGAAATGAAATAAAGTTTTCCGTTGCCTCATATATTGCTGAATCATTTGTTTGTCACATTGGCCAAACACCATGAAAGCACGAGAGAATAAAACAGATCCTGAAAAGAGTTCAGTGAAGATATAATACAATCAGTACGTTTTCACATCTTTCATATTACATAGAGTATTTTTGCAAGTATTTATCTAAATAAAAAGTGAGTTCAGATTTAAAAATGGGAAATTTTATGACCTAGAAATTGATACAAAAACCACGGAAATGTAGCAAAGAACAGAGTGAGAGTAACAGGACAGAAGGTCATCTACTAGAAACTAAGGCAGACAGATGGGGATTCAGATTTCTGGTTGGCAACTGGAGGAAAGCAGTTTCTACACAAAATCTTCATTCAAAAATGGAGACGTTGAATGAAAGAACAATCTGTATTAACAGCTAACTATCAGGAATAAAAATGAGAACTTTTACAATGTAATTGTGGAAAAAAATGAAAGGCCTATGAGACAGACCGGTCAGGAATACTTCCTCAAACCCAGTAAGAGCTAACAGGAATATCTAGTAAGTACTGACATTCAAGGGAAAAAAAGGAGGAAAAATAAAAGCCCACAGAGAAATACCTTTCTTCATACAGCAGAACCAAGAAATGGAACAGAGGGGTTGGTCATTGCTAACCAGGCATTGCTGAGCAACTTAGTGCTGAGGGGTCATGCCCTGTAGTAAGTAGGACCTTTCTGCAATCAGCATGTAACTCTGTAGGCATCAGAGATTCCTAATCAGAGAAATGTTTGGGACATTTGATTCTATCATGTAGGAAAGAGGCTTGAATTGCATCTGACCTTAGAGAAATGGTTGCCAACAGCAAAGGTAAGTGATCTGACAGGGAAAAGGTTAAAACAGTAACAGTCAGAACAACTACTGAAGCCCAAGGTAAAAAGAAAACACGAAGCAGACCCGACACACAGGCATTCAGGTCCAGGATACACGGAGGGGGTGAGGGGTGGAGAAGGCAAAAGACAGACAGGCAGTCTGTGGCATGTCAAACGTGCCGAAAATCACTATCTTTTAATTTTAAAAGCCACAACCATTCTGAGAAGGCAATGTATGCAGTGATTGAAGATGCAGAGATTTCCAATTAAACAGCGCTACACAATGTGACTTCAGCAAAACCAAGGGCTATCAATGTATACACTCTATAGGAAAAACTGCCAACAATTCAATCACCCCGTTGGCAGCTATGCTATTAGGTCAATGACCAATTCTGTTCCAGCAGGATTGAGAAGCCAGCTGCAATGTTATCCCAACAACACTGACAAGGCAGTAACAGCAGACCATAATACTTGTGAGCAAGAGCTGATGATAGACAATAAAGCCATGTTGAGGCCAATGGGCAAATGCAGGATGTCGATAAGAGATCCACAACAACAAGAGCAAGTACTGCATACAGCTGACAGTAGCTGACATGCAGGAGAACCAGCCACTGCTGGAAAGCACAAGCTATGGATTTAATCGCAGTACAACATCAGGAAATCTTAATGTAACACAAAAGGGAGAACTGTCACCAGAGGCTTTATGCTGCATTGTATTACAATCAAAAACATATCTTGAGGTAAAGGACTAAAACACAGCAAGCTACAGCTAGAAACAACCATTCCATCTAGCCCAGGAGGCTAGCGAAATACAGGATTAATGGGAGTCATTGAAAAAGATCATGGAAATCAAAAGCATTTCTGCACCCACTGAAATGATCACAGAGCTGGTGATCAATGACCAAAAAAAAAAAAATCATTTGTGAACACCGAGGACTCTGTTGGACTTCAGTCCACTTTCTACAGCACTTAATGGGGAAGTGTCTGATCACAGGTTACTGCTGCAGTTTCTCTAAGATGGGAGTTCTGGAGAAGTTCAAGGACGGACTGTTGAAGCAAGAGGAAAGTTTGCAATCTGTTGTGCTGAGTTCAGACAAAGGACTAAAGTAAACACAACCATAACCGCGGTGAAACATAGAAGCGTTGTGGTGGCATTTCTTCCCCGTTTATCCATGGAGGAAGGCAGAAGTAGCAGTAGAGAAAACCAAGACACTAAACAGCAGAGGCAAGCGGGAAAATATGGACTCCCTCCTCAAGAGCATTGAAACACTGCAATTATCTCCTTTCAGAGGACAGAGGGTCAGGATTCTGCTTGATCTCTTCAGAACAGACAACTGCAGCCCAGCAGAAAAATGACCATCAAGCCAAGAATGCAGCTAAAAGAAGTCCAAACCAGGGAGGCATCCCGCTGAAGCAAAGAAGCCAAGAGCCTAAAGCCATTGCAAACGGACCATTTGGGCTGATTCCAGCTCCAAAAGAGCCACACAAAGGAAATATGTTAAACTGCAGTAGAAAACACATCATACTAGATAACTATGGACTTGGGGGAGTGAGGTGAGGGGAGAGCAGTGGAGAAGGTAACTATGGAGTAAATGCAGAGAAATGGACAAAAAGGAGCAATCACGTCAAGAGAGTCTTCTGCTTGCTTTATGTCAAAGATGCAGAACTCAAGCTTAAGGATCACTACAGTCTCAGCCAACAATGAAATCCTCTACAACACCAATAATAACAGGAAATGACTAATCAGGGTTTACCAGAGTACAAGGTATAGGTCATCCACATGTTATTAACAGCCACATGCAAAAATGTGCTACAAACAGGCAACCATGTGCCTTGCATGCTGCCATGCAAAACACAAAAATTACAGAGGATGCTGCATGGGACTTGCAGGGTGGTGCACAGGTAGCAGCAGGAAAACTTTAGAGGAGCAGCAGAAATTACCATCTGTTCATCTATGGACTGAGAATCAGCCAAAACTGTCACATCAGGGTAAAAAAGTTCCCTTAACCTATGGCTGTTTTACTTTCAGGACTCCCAAGTCCTCTCAGGTTATTTCCCAGCATGGTGAATGATTTCCTCTCACGCAAAGTGAGAGTAAATCACAATTCTGTCGTGGCAGAGGGTTATTTCTCCTTGCCCAGGCTATTAATGACTGCCTCAAGCACAAAGCATTGGAGAGGGAGGCTGGAAATGATAATGAGTTAAGTGATCAGCCAAACATATTAAATGCTGTGATGATCCAATTGTACAAAATTAGCATATTTTGATAGACATGTATATTAATAAATATTAATATAAATTCTTAATATTTGAAATTGTATCAGTTCATTTTGCATGCATTGATTTTCCAGAAATCTGAAAATATCAGCAAGGTTCAGCTCGGGGCTTCATAACTGTGTGCTCAGTTCCCAGGCAAGAGCTGGCATTTTCTGCAATCGTACTAAAACCTTTATTTCTTTTTTAAAAGTACAACTTCAAGTATGACATCACATCCACAATGAGTTTTTCTTGCCTAGAATGAAATTACTTGCTATGCCTTCCTATCACCTGGAAACTGTGAGTTTAAACACCTTTTCCTCTGCAGCTCTTGCGCCCTGGAACCACTTTGTGAGTGTTACTATCTCTTTGTGCTTCTACACACTAACCAAACTCCCCCAAGGAGCCATGGCTGGACCTCTTCCACTCCTGCTGCTGCCAAACATCCATAACATCCACAGAGCTTTATTATGCTCACAGCTACTCCTAAAAACAAAACTGGGCATATTTCTGTTGCATCATCCTCCGCTCCACCTGTGTATTTCATTCACCTTTTGCCTCTTGTCCATCAGGAACGTCCTGTGCTACATGTGTCTACCACACCTGGCCGTTCTTCCATGAGCAAAGCCCGCAAGTGCTCCTGGAGTATGAATAATCACATAAACCATCAATTCTCAAATCTCACCAGGACACATTATTCTGCTCTTGCCTGCAGCTCTTAATTTGCTTCTGCCTTTGCCATTACTTATGATTAAAAGCCCTGACGCTGTTATTTAACTCCGTGAAGCATGCAGCTTGCACGAGATGGTGTACCACGCAAGGTGAATCTTACAACTTGAAACACTTCATTATATTAAAAAGAAAAGAGAGCCTTATGATTAATTTTGTTTTCAAGACACAAAATGAAACAGTTTAAAGCCATCTCAAATATATTTCTCACAGTAGGAAACAGAATAAACCGACAAAACAAATTAAACATTATAATCAACCCAATTATTACCTTCTATTAGCCAAGTGCTTAAGGGATGAAAAACACCAGCATTTTAACCCAAATGAAGCATTATTGAGACATTACCCTAGGGAATGGTTCCTCCCTTACTTTCAGCTTAATCCTCAAAAAAAGATTTGCCTTTCTCTTAAGGGCATTCAGGTGATCGATCTTATAGGTGTGCAGGTGATAAATCTTGGGACTAACTTTTGGTTCAGTGGTCTTCACGTCTCTCACAGGAGAGCATCAGCAAGAAATATGAGGGATGCTGCATCACAGTTCTTAAGAGTTAAAAAAAAAAAAAAACCAAAAAACCCATGCACATATACTAATTATGATGCACTAAGCCCAAATCTGGCGGCAGTATCGGAAAGGGCGAAGGGGAGGGGGATCCTAGAGGGGGATCCATCAAGCAAATAAATCACCAGCTGACCCCGCATCGCCCAGTTTGGCACTGTGCACGGCTCCAGAGCACTGTCTGGGAATAAACCTGCCTCCCCCTCCTTCCCCGGGGTTTAGAGGAGCACGCTGGCCGAGAATTAAGCCTTTTTTCTCCTCAGAGACAGGCGCAGCCCCGCACTCCGCCAGCCGGGCGAGGCGAGGTGCCCGCTTCCCGCCAGGCGGCGGCCATGACAGACACCGCCGCCCCCCCCCCCCCCCCCCCC
>RSEF01000002.1:7975983-7986159 GCA_003993805.1 Himantopus leucocephalus | reverse complement strand
TTCTCACAGAAGCCACCCCTGTAGCCCCCCCGCTACCAAAACCCTGCCACGCAAACTCAATGCAGGAGTCTTTCAAGCTCTGCCTGTTAATCACATTTTCAAAGACCTATCTTTAGTTCACGTCTCCCGATTTTCTTGTATGAGCTGTACAACACCAGTTAATTGCCTCTGTCTGAAGTAGCCTCCTTAGCATACAAAATCTCTCCGTGTCTTTTCTTTTTTTTCCTTCTGCAGTGCACCGTGAAAGGAACTTTAAAAGAGAATTACAGAAGTCAGTGAAAACCAAGCAGGTTGCAACTTAAACCTTTTCAGACGGAAAGGGGCAGGATGACATGGATGTCATGGTAAATGCTTTCCTCTTATGAAAGGGAGCTACTTTTAAAAAATATCTAAATAGATGAATTCCACAGTGAAAAAAAAAACCCTATATATACTTTGGTTAGGATTTTTAAAAAGTGATATGCAGCTACGCAACTTTGCTGAATAAATGACCTCATTCTTCTCCTGTGGGAGAAACAGTCCCCTCACAGGAGAAATCTCAGGTTGGGAACCCAAACCCCTCAGATGCCAAGACAGCAGTCAACGGGTACAAATTATTGGCCATTCAACCTACCAAAGAGAGGCCAAGATCTGAGTTGAAAAGCTGAAGAGAATAAAAAAAAAGGATAGCTTGACATCAGTTCTCATCTTAAAAATACGCAAACCCACCACAAGTGCTAAACTTATCAGCACAAACTGAACTGAAACTACAGCACAGTCTAAAAATGAAGGGACAGGCAAAAATTGAATAGTCAGGACCAACAATGTTTATTTTTCCTAGGGAAAATAAAATCATGTAGCTTCTCCATGACACAACAAAAATTAAAGATGTTAAAGAAAGGCACAGAATTCAGCATGCAACTTACTATTATATCCGGCGTTTATTAGAAAATAGTTAATTTGCTGCTGCCAAAAGATAAAACCAAATTAGAACAGTCCTGATTCTCAGGCATGTTTGAGACCTTCTGCTTAGAGCAGGTGGAGAGAAGGAGCCTTAAAAGTAGCACAGGAGGTGGATGGAGTGCTAAATATTGCACATCAAGCAACAGCCTCTACTTGCAACTGGCACGTGAAGACTTCTTGGTTTGACCCCCTGGAGATCAGGATCTCCATCACCGGGGTGCTGTGAAGGTCAAAGAGCACAGGGAGCTTGCTAAGCCAGAAAAGCATGGACATGCATTACGTGACACCCTCTGGCAGGAGGGGGTTGCAATGTTTGGCAGCCACCCAGAGAGTAAGAAGGGCTCTGCTGAGAAGAGTCGTGTTGGCTGCAAAAATACAGTGCTGCAACTCCTCTTTGGCCTTAAGGTTTCACACACAAAGGTTACTCCAAAGGGGAGGAGAAAGGGTAGCTTTCTTTTGGGAATGGCATGCCAGAGTTAGGTACCATGCTCCCAACGTAAGTCACACATTTCAGCGTCATGACAGTATTGAGACTCAACTGGTCCCTCACTGCTGATCTCTCGCTGCTGCAGTAGTTTCTTGGGATGCCAGAAGCTAGTGCCAGCTTGAGCAGCCTTAGAGCCATCTCTGTTCCCTGTGCCTTCCTGAATTTCCCTTGTGGTATTTGGCTATAACCAAAGATCAAGGTCAAAATATGCTGTAACTGCTCATATAACACTCACATTTTCTTCTGAAAGTTTGCCCTCGAGCACAGGGCACAGCTACGATCTTAAACTAGCAGCCAACTATTGTCACCTATCAATCCATCAGCGCAACCAATGCGCAGGTGAGATGATGCACACCGATAGTACATCACTGCAGCCCGCTTGTTCTATTCAATAAAACACGCTATTTGTTCCTAAACACCGTGGTTTTCTCAGTCTATCTTTCTGATCTATATTTGAAGGAAGAGGCAGCTTTGCAGAAGCACTGTGCCTGGCTAGAGAGCAAGACTCTTTAATGGTGCATATGACTGCTCTGAAAATCTAAAATTCATTTCAAGCCACAGCGAGGCAGGAGGATACAAGTCAGCTTACAGAAAATTAAGCATGCATGTATTCCAAAAAATTTCCCCACCCTTTTCCCTTCATATAATGAAGGAAATCAGAAANTCATATAATGAAGGAAATCAGAAAGCAGGGGTGTTACAAAGAGAAAAAAAAATGCCAAAATCTCATGATCAAAATAGTTTAACTAGCAGCAGAGCACTCTAGTGATTAGCATAGCGTGTATGAGTCCGAGTGAACAAAAACCTGGGCTTGAAAGAGGAGACCTCAGAGCTTCACTCAAGACAAGCTTCCCCACTNACAGGGGTGTTACAAAGAGGAAAAAAAATGCCAAAATCTCATGATCAAAATAGTTTAAGTAGCAGCAGAGCACTCTAGTGATTAGCATAGCGTGTATGAGTCCAAGTGAACAAAAACCTGGGCTTGAAAGAGGAGACCTCAGAGCTTCACTCAAGACAAGCTTCCCCACTCATAGAGAGTGCTGGGGAACAGAGGTCCTCTGTGAAAACGTGCCAAGTAGCATTCATAAAAAAAACCATAGTTTAAAACACTCAGGTCACTATACAGTCCTCTGTTCCTGTTCTCTGCATGCAGCAAACACAGGGAAAAAGCAAAGGAAGGAGATTCTCAGTGACTTTTGTTCGGAGTTTTGCAAACTGGAGTTAATTAAATGTCATGGAGGAGTTTCACTCAGCAGAAGCCACATGAAGGAACTACATCTTTTCACATCTCATGGGCATGGCATGCAGAAAGCCATCAGACCTGACCAGATGAAACAAAAGATCCCAGAAAATCCCCTTTGCAGGATTGTGACCTTAAAAATAATGAACAATTAGTAGTATTCTTTATTCATCCCGTAGGAGTTCTGGGCACCAGTGTTCCTTACCTGTGTGACGTACATGATATTTCACAATATGGAGTAAGCACAGGAAGACTGTTTATAATTTTTAGTGTGAAGAGTCCATAAAAAACTTAGTAATGGAGAAAACACTGGTAAAGTCCAAAACCCTAGATTATATGTACTGCATTGCAGAGAACAAAGCATCTCAAAATAAGATCTTGTCATTTTACTGCACAGGGCCTTCCTGAAAACTAGCCTGAAACCTCCTGAAACTGCTCAGCACCAGCCCACCTGGAAAAGCTAAACAATGGGACATCTTGAATTCTGCATCCTTCTCTCCCTTGGGGCTGAGAGGAGACTCCCACCCACTCCGGATTCACACTGCCCAGTCTTCACCTGGACACATCAACATTTTTTTTTCCCCAGAGAGCCAAGGAAAGCTGATGCCTTTCTTTTAAAGCATGGCTGGAAAGGTGTTAACAGGAGAAACCAAATCTCATCTGTGTTTTAGGCATGCTTTTAACCTCTTCCCCAGTTCAATCCCTCAGTGATTTAGGTGGATGTTTAGAAACCCATTTTTTTTTCTGAGATCCCCACTGCCCTTGGACACATAGGAAGCCTCGAGTAACTCAGTCCTATCAAAAGTGGTGCTTACAAAGCTCTGAGGACTACTGAAGTTATGTAACTCATTGGTGATGCACCTTACTTATTTCCAGAGTTAGTGGCAGCAAAGCTGATGGCACTTTTGGACTTAGCTTGCAAAATTGCACCTCAGTACCACTGTGGAGCATCCTCCCATTATCATATATGGTCCCCAATTCTGACTACACAAAATTAGTATTTACAAATGCAATCCGTTTATCTGAGTTAATTTAAATATAATTCAAAGGCCAAATTTAAATTTACCTGAAACGATGGTCTAAGTGTTTCATCTGCACAAAATGGATCGTATATTTGATAGAAGATGGAAGCAAGGGACTGCACATGAAGCTGTTATTCCTGATGGCAGTGGATACTCCTAAGTGAAAATCACCCAGGAGCAGTTTTAAAAGGCTAGAGCATTTGAAGTGTTTCAATGCATGAGCCTACTGAAATCAATATAAGATAGGAACCTACATTTCCAGCAACGGCCAGTGGTCTCCACAGATGCCACCAGACCACCTGAGTACAAACACCTTCCTTCTGCCAGCCAGAGGAAAAATAATTGAGCGGTTCATTTATTGATAGACAATGGTGAAACCTGGACCCCTTTTTTTTGCTCTTCCACAAACTGCCCGGTGGAACCCGGGAGAGTTAGGTGGGCTTCAAAATTACATGGCCTAAGTTTCAGGAAAGCACTCCTGGGATGCTCAAAAAAGAAAGTAACAAGAAAAAAAAAAGAAAAAAGAAAAATTCAAAGAGCGCCCACCTCCCATGTAGTGGCAGACACTTGTGCCGAGACCACCAAATGTCATGTTTTAATACATAAGTGACTAAATATCCTTCAAAATCCGGTCCCTGCTGTCCTTGTTTCTCAGTCCCACTGTCTGTAAAACTGGAGTAACACTAATCTAACGTAATCCAATCCAATCTAACAGCAATCAGTAGTTATTTGAAGAAAATCTCATTAGAGGTTTTGAGGAGCTGAAACACTACAGCTATGGAGTCCACAGGAACATCCTAGCTGATGACGGCCTCTTCCTACAGTCCTGATCTCCTCCCTCTGAGGATAATGCCTCTCAAACACAGTTTACTAAATTCGGGCAGAGTTTTGAAAATAACTTTCTAATATGTCCACGTTTCCCCCTAGGAGCTGATGTTTTCCCCACTGATTTTTACAAATTATTCTGTCACTTAGTCATAGAGTTATTTCTAAATGGAAAAATAAATCTTCTTTAACAAGCAGAATTAAAAAAAAATCTGTAAATGTTAACAAGCCAAAGCTACCTACCAGAAAAAGAGACTAAAACCAGCTATATTTCCCAAAAACTAACCTTCCAAACATTTGCTCATCACAAAGTCTACATAATTTAGATTTGACCTCCTAAATATGAAAGAATCAGGGTAGGACTGTTAATATAACAAGAGCTGTTAGCAATACTGACACCGCCTGATTTTTCTCTACTGTCAGCCATGTGCTGGATTAAGTCCACTGAGGTTATGACAACAGGACTAAAGGAAATGTCACCATGCTGGCATTAAACCCATGTTAAGAGAGTGGAAAATGAGCCTTGGCCCTTACTTTGAACACTGAAGTAAACCCCATCTCCAGTTCTTGGATCAGTAAGGGGAGGGGAATCTGCTGTGCCAAAAATTGTATTGTATCAACAGAAAGCAGTGTATTTTTCAATACAAGATCTCATTATTGATTACATTTATTTAGAGCAACATTTACAAAACAAGGCATGGCCTGAGTCGTAGCTGACCAGCTAATGTTTGTACCGTGCCCTACAGGGCTCCCAAAGGACCTTGCAGTCAAAGACACCGACGTTGATATCACGCTCACAATTACAGACAAAGCATGATTTAACCTTGCCCGCTTTATCTACATCTGCCTTCCGCTCCACACAGAGACTCATAAATCTTCTGTGCACCAATATCAGCATTTTTGCAACCCTTATTCACCCATTTCAAAAGGATTGACTTGGCTGGACTAACCTGAAAAAAGAAAAAGAAAAAAAGATACTGCCGATTCACATAAGCATCCTTTTTCCCTTGGTCCAGACAACAAGCTGCCTCTCCAAGGATTCATCAAGATTGAAATGCAGACATCAACCCAAGTCTGCTGCCACAATTACCCTGATCGGAATAACCCAAGCTTTTCTGAAACCTGAATTTTAGGAAAATAAAACCAGTCATTTTCCCTCAAGCTCTGACTGCTTTGCCTTCTATTATTATAGATAAATCAATCTCAGCTATGCTGACTACACTCCCGTATTCAGCCATCCTTCCTGACCCACAAGAAACGTTCTGGCTCTCAGGAAATGGCAGACAAGAATTTAATACCATAATTCTTTCCAGCTTTTCTCACCCACACTGACAACTGGTAACACAGTAGACAAGGCTGACGCCACAAGAAGTATGCAATTTGACATTAGGATGCCTACGTTTATGTGCTTATATGAGTGCCAGGTGTCTAAATGCCTATTATAGTCAACAGGGATCTAGTCAAAAAAAGTCAATGGAACATAAGAAGCAAGTCAGGGAGCAGCCAGCCCACAGCAACCTTACAGTGAGCTTCATCGCTCTCTAGACTCTACTGACTGTGTCCCATTGACTATAGTGGGGGTATACTATACAGGGGTTTGATCACTTCCCGAGTCCTGCTCACCATGCTATTCCTGATACAGGCCAGGATGCCGTTGGCCCTTTTGGCCACCTGGGCACACTGCCGGCTCATATTCAGCCGGCTGTCCACCAACACCCCCAGGTCCTTCTCCGCCAGGCAGCTTTCGAGCCACTCCGCCCCAAGCCTGTAGCGCTGCGTGGGGTTGTTGTGACCCAAGTGCAGGACCCGGCACTTGGCCTTGTTGAACCTCATACCACTGGCCTCGGCCCATTGGTCCAGCCTGTCCAGATCCCTCTGTAGCGCCATCCTACCCTCAAGCAGATCAACACGCCCGCCTCCAGGATGTACTGCTGGTGCTGGCAGACACAGCACAAGACCTGTGGGAAATTCATATCCCCGCAGCACAGCAGCTGGAAGGATACCTGGCACATCTCACACGGCACTAATGCAAAAAAAATCCTGCCCCTAGGTTACACACAAACAGAAATCAGATGACTAAATATTGGTGCTGTAATCCTTAAACTGACTCCTATCCTTCAAGGATCACCTTACACTGATTACCCAGTCAGTGCAGAGAGTGTTTCAGTCTTTTTGAGGACTCAAGTCAACACCTCTGCATCATTTTGAAGGTATTTTTTCACCTCTGCAGCAATACTGGCTATAAACTTGAGCTTTCTAGTTTGCTTTTCTTTTTTATTTTATTAAATGAAATTGGAAACCTTGGAAAATAGATGAATTTTCATGCTTAGGAATGCTGTTATAGTGGTGCTTCAGAGTGCTGTTACAGCACATACAAACACGTAGCCAAAACGTGAAGACGCTTTCACATTCACAGATCAGAAAGAAGGTGCCTTTTCAGTGATGCTCCAGTATACCCTTCCCGCTCATCAAAACAATCCCTTTTTGGGCAAACACTGTCACTTGGTGATGCTGACGAGATCATGCATACTGGCTTTCAAACAACTAATGGGCCAGGAGATACCTTTTCTACAACACAATGTAAACATACACCGTTTCTTTGATAACACCTACATTTTATCATCTTATTTTATTATTTGGGTGCATCTGGGTGCTTCAGCCTCTGCAAAGAACAGCTATTTCTCAGTTGGATACAGTCATCACTCATATGAATGGTGTTATAGTCTTAATTAAGTTGCTAAGTCTGGGAATAACAGCGGTAGGACCACATTGTAATTTGCCAGCTTTCTCCTAACTCTTTTCAATTTCTATTTCCAAAGCATAAGAATATATGTGACAGCTTCTATTGAATAAAATACTGATTTTTTTTTTTCTTCTGGATGATCTCCATATCAAAATCCAAATCTAACAAATACTTACAAGGAAGTAAGAGAGGAGCTTTCAAGAAAGAGTAAGTCATGTGTGGTAATGTCTCTACAAACTATGATTTAAAGTGCTGGAGGCCTCATTTTTATACAATCACTAAAATTTTAAGCACTAAGGACCATAGTTCTTCATTACTGGGTTCTTCAATAAACTTTATGCTTTACACTGAAAAACCTTTAGAGGCAATTCTTCCATCAGCACACAAGAGATTTAGGTGTGTTGCTTCTGCTGACGTTACTGGAATTTATAAGTGGACGTCTCTCCTGTGCTTAAAATAAAAACAGAATAATCTCCCTGTCTTTCAGCTAGTCCATATCAGCTGCCAATCAGAATTTCTCTGGTACAAAATACATGCTGTAAAATGTAATGAAGCTACATCAGGAAATACCTGAGGAAGGCTAACTGTTGGACGTCACGTATCATATTTTGCTGTCAAAGATAGTTTTAACTGAGGTATTTTTATCATAATACTGTGATGTACACAGCATTGATTACTTTCCATTAAAGTCATGAAAAAGCACTGAAGTTTTCTACTGTTCTGCAAAGAAAAGAAAAGGGGACAAAAGAGAAAAAAACACCCAAACACTTGAATTACTGCCATAAATAAAGAGTTTGAGGATCTATAAACCATTTCTTTCCTCCCTCCATGCTTGGATAATATCTTCATCACCTCCATTATGACCATCCATGGCTAGAAATTCTAGGTGCAGTTTCTGAGTGGCAGCTTGAAATACCTTCGTAAAAGCACAAGCTGCAGCGACCAAGAGCCATCACTACGTTTTCAGCGGCCCACATGAAGATATCTGTGTTTCAATCTGAATCAGTCCTTCCGTGTCCCTGAATTGGATAAACCAGGAAGGCAATACATTTTTATGCTATAAATGCCCTTTATGGGCAACAATTCACACACATTAAGGACAAGCCCAGGCAGATTTCCCTTACTACTTAAAACAAGGGAAAGCCAGCTGGTTTTATTCACTAGAAGTAAATTAACTTCTCTGTAACGTGGATTATTCAGTGCCCTCCCCTGCCATACAAAAAACAGTAGGAGCAGAGCGGGTATAGGAAGGAAGCAGGAATGAACCCTAAATGAAGGAGTGAAAGACACCGGCAAGGTGCAGATACGCTCTGTAATACAGCTGCAGCCTTAGGGAATTTCAGCAAGATCGAGATAACTCAAGTGACTAAAGTTGGAACAAATCAGAAAATACGGAGCTACAGAGCATGCAGAGAGCAGGGCTTGGGAAATTCAAGGGTAGTCCCGACCTGCTGGAGAAGAGATATATGACAATAACGAGCGGCTAAACTGGGAGTAAGTGGCTGAAAAACTTTGGTGGCCTCTCTGTTGGAGATTAGTTGTGCAACGGGTGGTCAGACAAGAGGACTGGCAGTGAGGCAACGCAGCGTGTCAAGGAAAATGTATTATACTGTGTGCTTTCATTGGGTCCCAGATATAACCCTGAGTCATGTTAAGCAGCGTAAGAGACGCCCCATGACAATCAATGGGATCGCACACAGAAATCAATGCTAAGCAGCGAGAATATAAAGTGAAGAATAAAATCCTTAGTTTGAGGGATGACCCTAAACCAATGAACAATTTTAAAATGTAAGTTCTTTGATGTAGGAAGCACTATTACGCTCTCGGGCTGGAGAGCCTCTTGTTCAATTGAATCCCAATATGCAACTAGCATTCCTACGGAGTGCCACAATAGAGATAACACTGAAGAGAGTCCCTGCTGCTGGACCTTTTCTGGACTTGTTATTTATGAAAAACTATCTGATCCTCCACTTAGGAGAACAGAGTTGAAGCAGTGGCAAAGGCTCTGTGTGAGGTCATTATCCAGCAAAATCTGACTTGAATAAAAAACTGCACCAAAAATCTATGAACACTAGGATATTGGGATGCTAAGGGGAAGTCCAAGAAAAGTCAAAAGCCTAGAAGCATAAACTAATACATTGAAAAAAAAGAAAAAGCATATGGTGTATCTGCTGCCCTGAGTAGCAGTAAATTACCAGCAGCACACATCTGCCTGCCATAATTTCAGCCTCTTCCTAGCATTCCAATTTCAGATGCCGTCTGCAAACAAGCAAGTTAGCTGACCTCAAAATGCTGATGTCCTGCCCCTTTTCAACTCGCCAGCAGAGCTAACAGTAGTCCAGCACCCGCCACCTTTGTCAGCCCCCAACCCTCTCCCTGGGGCTCTCACTGCGGTCAAGCCTTGGCTTTGCTGCAGCATATTTCATTCCGCCTACTTGAAGGCACAACACCTAGGAGTGCTGTACATGCTCTTTTTTTAAATTACCCAAGGTTTATAATTTTAACAGCCTTCCTTTCATGTGAGCTGAAACACTGATGTGCTCCCTTCTTCTCCACGTGCTCTGTGCTTGCAACAGAACTCACCCCTTTGGGTACGCTTCCCTCCTAGGTCATCTTCTGCAGCAAGTTTGCATGTCACAGTACAGGGACTCTGCAACCTCCTATCTCTCTGTCCTACATCTTTTTTCCTTCCTTCCAAAGGAGAATATGTTCTTAATGACACTGAAGTTTGCTAAATTCTCAGATTTTAAGTATAATAACATAAGGCCAACAGTAAGGATGGGAACCCCACTTAGTGGGTCACCAAGTTATTGTCCTCCACCAAAGAGCTCACAGACCATGCAAAGGAAGTGCATGGATATGGACAGGACATGAACCTGTTGGAACGAGTCCAGAGGAGGGCCACGAAGATGATCGG
>RSEF01000002.1:7950777-7968553 GCA_003993805.1 Himantopus leucocephalus | reverse complement strand
TTTTTTTTATTGTCAAAACTGTCCATAAAGTCAGAATAACCTTGCCAGTTTCATGAAAACTGAAATTACAGAGTTTGGAAAAAAAATACAGTTCATTTGGAAAATAGCTCAGCTAAGTTTACCTAACTATCTCATCACGAACCACATCCTCTCTGTGCCAGGAACTGTATGAACATCAACAGAAAGGTAAGTTCTACCAAAAATAATTTATTGTTAAAGCATGACACAAAAGACAGGCAGACGCGTGTCAGAGACAGTTGATCTAATTTCCTAATGAGTCAGGTAGAAATTACCAAAATATGCCCTTTGCTGTCAGAAAAGAATTCAGCATTCCCAAATCACTACATATTTCCAGTGACCTGACAGCTATGAAACTACAGAGAAAAGATGGACCTATTTCCCTGCAATAGCCGATTCTTAGAGAGGATGAGAACAAAACTATTCAGTTACTCCATTAACTCAACGGTCTGTGGTCACACTCTCCTCCGTCTAACCTACTGATGAATCACTGGGGACTCCATTTGCTGTCACATAGTGTCATCTCTTGTTTTCCTGCTTGCTTTTTTGAGATGGGGCTGCTTCTGTAGATTCAGTGGTCTGAGGACATAAAAGAGACAGGGTTTGTAGGAGGAAGTGTCATTAAGTCAACCAACGTAAGAGGAAAGGCTTCAAATCTGAAGGGCCCGGGCACTTGAAAGTTTGTCTACCCACAGGACCAGTTACCCTAATAAAAGATATTACTTCTCCATTAAAACTAAGTACGACACAATATCAGGGGTCTATATAGAATGAATATAGTCTAATGTAACCTTAACTTAGACTTGTCTTCAAGCACATGGGGATTTCCACTACAAAGACCACTGCCTCATGAGGGAATTAGTAAGGCCCATGATGACATGCATGGCTGGAAAGAAACAGCATGCAGTAAATGAAGCACTGAGCTGGAAAGAAAGAGGAAGGACAGTTTCATGACTAAGCAAATGGACTGACACCCTGAAGACACAGATGATTTCCCTGTCTCTCGTACAACCAGATTCTGTGATGCTGGGCAAAACATTTAAGGTGAATTCTGCTAAGTGAGCACTACAGAGTTACTTCAAAAACATTCACCTCAGGGGCTTCTGGCACTGTTTGTAAAAATGCTGAGGGTCAGCATTGTCACTGAGGTCACAGACTTACTTTTTGGACTCCCATAAGAAATAGTTCCCACACCAAGGTATTCTCAATACATGAAGAATTGTTTCTCAATTCGCTGTCTATGGAATGGGAATAACCCTCACCTCATGCTCAGCAGCTGTCCTGTGAAAACAAATTCACTAGGTTTTGAGATGCATTCAAATACTGTGCCAGTAAATGCTAGAGAAGAGCCCAGGAGAAAATTAAACAGCATCAAAAGAGAGTGCAGATTACGGCCTAGGGCCATATATTAAACAATGGGGGGAAAATGAAATGTTGACGAGCTTTTCATTAAATCACTGTGAGTACAGGAAGAGGGGTCCTGTGCAAAAAAAAAAAAACCACAAAGANCAATGACATGCAATCATTTAATTAAAGACTAACATAAGGCACACAAGGAAACTTGATTAATGAATACAAGAAAGAGTTGAATGAAGGGATTCACCGGCAACTTTAAGTCCAGCAGTGGTTATATTTTTTGAGTGCCTGACATGGTGATGATTTCTCTGATGTATATTGTAATGCTATGCAGAGATATCTAAAGGAGCCCTGAACAACCTCTATCAGCGACTGAAAGTTTACAGTCGTGTGAGTAATCAGTAGATAAATTAGTTCTGACTAATACGAATGAACAGCAGCTGAAAGCTGGCACTGCATCAGTGCAACACCAGTGCTTGCAGTACCCTCAGCTCTTCCACAAGAGTACCGCATTGGGACCATGCGCATATAAGCCTTGGCACGAGGGAAGCTCATCCCTTGGGCAGACGTGGCCCTGGGGAGGCACTGATTTAGATCAACTGTGTGTTTGGTGGCATGTGAAATTCCAGCTCAAATGACCAGGAAAATCCTGAGTCTTCAACATACATTAGCACTATCAAGCAGTATAAGCTGTACCGCTTGATCTTTGCTGTCTTAAGAAGTAGAAAAAAAGGCTGGAGTTTTAGTGCTTCACAGTTTGGATGTTTTGTTGGGTGAATCATTTCTATCGCAATGCCTTTTTAGCCCAGGGCTTAGAAAAACCATCAAGAATAGAAAGCACGAGTAAGATTATAGGATA
This sequence comes from Himantopus leucocephalus, assembly GCA_003993805.1. Lineage (NCBI taxonomy): Eukaryota > Metazoa > Chordata > Aves > Charadriiformes > Recurvirostridae > Himantopus > Himantopus leucocephalus. The sequence goes on along the minus strand of RSEF01000002.1, from coordinate 7,966,320 downwards.
TAATAAGAATGCTTCATCTTAACAGCAGTGTAGAAACAATATCAGATGGCTTTTATTGCATAACCAAAATCTTCTAGAAAATCTGCCCAATACTACACAGGGATTTAAAAGCTCCTGAAAAATTAAATGGCATACAGGAACGGAAGCCGTCTCTCTAGCTCCCAGTCACATGCTACAGCCATGGTGTTTGCTGACTTACTACTCACGTGCAGCATGCTGTGATGCTACTGGGATGGGATAACCCGAGATTACTTTGGCAACTCCCACCACATCAACATATCTGCTGTCCTGTGCACCCAAACCCCTTCTTCACACTTGTGAGAAGCTTTCACCTGCATCCCCTGCCTCTAACCACACTGATACAGCATCACCACCTCTCCCTCAGCACCCATTTCAGAAAGCACCACTTCTGCTGTTGCACTCTGCATTGTCCAAAAAGAGAGGGGGCCCTTCTCCTCCACTGATGTTGGAATAATTGGTAAGAGATTTGCTGCCTTAGAGTAGTCTTGCCACATTAAATATCTTCACACGTATGCCTCTCATTGCTTTATTTGAAGAAGTGGCTGCATTAGTTTTAAACAAGTCTGTGCCAGAGGTCAGATTTTCAAAAGTGCTCAGGGCAAGGCGCAATAAAGGACACAGCTGCTTACAAGCCAGGCACTGCCATTCCTACGTTGTCAACATTTTGAGCCCACTGTGAGCTTGAAAAATCAGCATTAGGGGTACTGAGGGAAAGAAGCTAACAGGAATTACCTGGTATGTGCGGTACCCCTTCTCAGGCATTTTTTACACTCACCATCTGCTAAGGAGCAGAGCCCTACATCTCAGAGCTCTTCCCACCACCACACAGCCATGCCCGCTTTCCCTCCGTTTCCTCTCCAACTCACCCATCTCACCTGTATTTAGAAAGGACAAATGAGAGGAAAGCCCTTCTGAGTCTGCAGCAACAGCCAAGAGCTCATCCTGGGAGATGGGGTTTTGAACAAGGCTGAGAACCAAACCCAGACTTCTCATTAGACGAATGCCACAGCTGCTAATCCATCACATAGCAAGTGGGCAGTTCTGTCTCCTCCAGGCAGAGTTTGTAACATAGTTGGTGTTTTATAATGGACTCAAACCTTCCAGTGCATGTTAAACCCAGTCTGCACCCACAATGAGCCACTGAGGGGCACCAGCTGTGTTCCTCCTAGGTGAAGTGAACTCTTGCTCTGCCTGTTTCTGATTCGCAGGGACGCTTTGGTGGACTTAAGTGCTTACACCTGGGAAATTCTGTCACACAAACAGTATTGCTCTAGTGACCTAGGTATCCCTTCTATTAAAAAAGGGAAACATCCAGTAAGTTTGTTCAAACTCTGAGTTAGTTTTCTGGATCATTTAGATGTATTGAGGTACTAAATTCTCTTTAGATACCCAAATCTGTAATTCACATAATCTGGAGATAATTTGCATTCAGATTACACTATTGCGGTTCTATAACACAAAACAAACTGTCTGATATTCTTCCAATAACTTCTCAGTCATAGGCTTTCCTTTGCAATCTGTCCTTGTTACTGAGATAGGCAAAGGTACTCTCTGTAAAGGACTCGGTGTAGACAAGCTAGAGCAAAGTACTTTGGTGAAACAAGAACATACAATTCTACAACAATACCGGAAAAAGAACTGCTCTGAATTAGATTTGCCCACACAGACCATTTGCAATTTAAATGCCTATAGATGCTGCTGCCCTTATAGTGACAGACTTCTTAACATCTTGCCTCTTGAAATGGAAAAGTGTTTGGCCTACAGGTGAGGTAGCTAGAAAACCTTAGAGAAATATCATATACCTGGTACACCTGACACAATTTATTTAAAATGCAGCAATCTTGCAGTACTCTTGAATATATCTGACCAAAAAAACCCTTAAAAATATGTGCAAAGGATGGATTCAGCCCTGTATAACCCATTTTACTATACTTTTTTTTAATAAACACAGAGTGTAATAACCTTTAGGAGATTCTTCTAAAAGATGTTTAGCCTGCATAATTAAAACTGAAGTTACTGTTACCTAGCTGGAGGCAGAGAGCTCTTCACCAGCTGCATGCAACATTTCAGTAGATCTAGTTGTAAAAGGGAACCTTATGTTTTCTCTGCTTCCAACGGTAGGTATATAATCCCATAAAAGTAGAGTTACTGAGATCTATCTTAAAGCTATATATGACTTTTATCTTTGCCCACTCTTACTGGAAGACTCTTCCAATATTTCAATGGTCAAGATCTTAGAAATCTTATCATTTCCAGCCTAAACCAATTTACGGCTAGACTGCAGCCATCTATTCATATTCCAACAATATCCTCCCTCTTAAAAAAAAACTTTATTGTCCCCTGGAGAAGGGCCCATTGACCTGAATAAATAAGAAGCAGTGATTATTGAAGCTGACCAAGAAAAAACCTGGGAATGCCTGGGTCCAACAATGAAACTTTCTCCTAGATAAATAACCAGATGATGAACAGATTCTCCATTTCCATCATCACAAGCAAAGGGGAGAGACCAAGTCATAGAAAATCCTAATCTCCTGCTTTGATAAGACCCATTAAGTATAAAAAGCATCTTTGCCTCTTTAGCAAGCACACAAATTCACATTTAGAAACTCTGAAGATTAAGTCAGTGCGAAGTAAAGAACAGATTTTGGTGCTGTTCCTCGCTGGAGTGCTCTGAGCTCCAGGGCAAGAAAAGAGAAGTACTCACTAACTATGACAGATATTTATTCTAAGTTTTCATCAGAAATTTTAGCACAGCAGGAATTTTAGACAAACTCTCAAATAACCCATTTGACTAAAAGCAGCCATCAGATTTTTTCACCCAATCTTAGAAATTTGGGGTACCCAAACTGATGTTAAGAGGCTCAGTTTCCAGAAATCTGGTAGCCCATTCACCCTTTAACAAGCTTCTGCCTGGTATTCATGAAAACAAATGGAACAGAAAAATAAAATAGAAGTAGTCACATTGTCTTGCCTGTTCGGAAAGTCACAGCCAGCGTGTATGAAAGGGGGGAGAGGGAGAGAATAAAGGCAGTCCCTAATGTCCAACATGCATTTTGCAATGAGTCGATCAATCATTCTTCTTCTGTTTGTAGGAATCCCTTGAACAGAACAGAACGGTCCTGAAATGGTTCATCACTCACAAACATTTGATGAAAGTGGATTCGGTTTTTGGTTTATGATACAGCATGCTGGAGGAGATGAGTTTTCTAGATGAGATACAGACAGTACACATAAAACTAATCTACTTCTTTCTGCTTTCCAGCGCTGTCGAAGGCACTGGTTAAAGAAAAACACAGAAGTGGGCTGCTGCCAAAATCAGCCATACAGATCTCACTTATCAGTGCTAGAGACATTGATCCTTGTACAGTGCAGCTACACGGCATTGTGGCAAACCAGGAAAACCTCTGTCACACACACGCACTATCATTTGTTCTTTGTTATTTTAAGCGTAAAGCCTTGCATTTGATTAGTCTTCCCCTCAATTAATATCTGTGTCAGCAATCTGCCATTCAAACAATGCTCACCAAACCTTTCATAAAGGCACCTGAAGCCTGCTGATTGAGTTGTCTCACAGAAGCCTTGCTAATAATATACATTTGGAGTGCTTTTAATCATTTTATGAAGTTGGGAAATTCTCATCTATTGAACTCCAGTGGACCACAGAGAAATTTTATGGCTCATCACCAATTGAGATCAGGTGAAAGGAATGCAGAATGGTGCTTTCAAATTAAATTACAGTTTTTCAGGTTGGACTTGCACAATCTGTCTTTAGCAAAAGAAGAGCCTTTTGTGGAACTTTTCGAGCAAATTCAATCCTCTGATTCACACTGTTGCTCCCTACAGTTTATACTAAATTGCACTGTTAAAAAGTTGACTATGGCATTCTCATGTATCTTTCCAGCCCAACAGCGTTCTGCTATCTGCCAAAAACCCCCTTCCAGAAGAGCTTCAGCTTAGCACAGACAGGAAGAAACAGTGAAGGAACATGGTTGTAATTTGAGGGATTTCACATACAGTTTTACAGAGTGGGATTAAAATGTCCTTACCCCTGCTCTTAACCTTCAACTTCTCTCTCCAGTGTCATGAGGTACTTCTTTCTAGCTCTTCCAAAGAGGAGAGAGCCACTACAGAGCTGCGCAGTTGCTACGAGCGTCCTTGTACCTGTGACAGAAAGACAGTATTCCCTCATGATCCCACATGAGAGAAGACTGACGATTTCCTCTCTTCTCCCTCTCCTCTAATATGAAGCTTGCCCAACGCGTGGAGAAGAACAGCTTATTGAGGAGTGTATAATTTGCTATTAACTGAACAGAAAAAACCAAACAAAAAAAAAACAACCACAAAAGTAACCCTTTTGGCCCCATTTACACACGCTCTGAATTTACATCCAAAGACTGTGCTAAGTGAAAATTCACAGGAAGAGAATTTCCACCTACCCTGAGCTTAAATGCTCACAGTGAATGTTTCAGTGATGCTTTCTGAACGCTTTCTTACCAAAAACCTTATCCAAGCCCAGGCCATGAACTCCATTCTTGCAAATCCTCATTGACAGACCTGGACGAGTCTCCCAGAATGACTGAATGCAAAAAGAAAGGGGTATAGAAAATGTGCTTTTCAGTGACAGATCTCCTAGCTGAGTAGCCATGCATAATGGTGAAGGGTCAGGAAAGACGAAGACTCAGCCTGAAAAGCCACATAACTGCAATCATGTCACGCAACGTAGGAATGTGGACTACACTGGATGGTAATAGCATGGGAAACTCTCAGCTCCCATCTGTAAGTAAAGGCCTGAGGATACAAGGAGATTCTCCTTGAGACGTCTCCAAACACATGTATCAAACACATGCTTCTGTACAACCCTGTAATGCAAACACTGTTACTCTAGGTTGAAGTTACACCAAAAAGGGATACATTCTGCTTTAAATTGAAATGAAAAGGGACAATGTTCTGTAAGTGCCAAAATATACCTTGAATTTGTTATCCACAATGCAAACATTTCATAAGGATAACAATTCTTTTTTTTCTGGGATTGCAGCTGTAACTCTACATAATTGGTCACTAATTAAGTATTTAGAGAATATCTTCCTAAAGACATTACAGAAGAGGAGAAGATGAGAACTCTACACGACCAGCCTTTCTGTCAGGTATTTTATAAAGATATTAAATACTTCGTGCATTCTAGAGAGAAAAAAATTTGGTAAAAGTTATCACAGAACCAAAATATGGGAGACATGGTTTCCAACGTCTCCCCTCTAGGGACATCAGAACACTTCAACAGGGGTGGGATAAGGGTGGGAAAGACATTTCAGGAAAAAATATGAGACAAAAAATCCTCTTCTCCCAGATTAGGGAGAATCTGCCTTCCCGCGCAGAGCTAGTTCCTGGATTAGGCTAAGTAGGACAAAAGGGCAAATGTGGAATATTCTGTCTCAGCCACAAGAAATATTTTGCCGTATAGCAAAAAAAATATTTTAGAAGTAAATTTCCTTGGCTTCCAGTATCAGAGTTGGCATCCAGTTCTGTGCATCACAGCTTTCCCCTTTCTTCTTTCCCTTCATTGTCCCTTGTATGGTTTTCATCCTCTTGCTGTTTTCTCTTGGTTTTGGAGTCTGCCTCATTCTTTCCCCCAGTGGCAAATTAAACTGAGAACACTGCTTGAAAATTCACATCCAGCTTCTTAATCAGCGCATCATAGCCGTATCTCCTTTTGGGCAAAGAAGTTGTCTCAGAAAGGTTTTAACACACTAATGCACCCAGAATAGCCCAGACATCACACACATGAGACAGAGAGTGTTTGAAAACAGAAAAAAAAAAGAAACCTTAGAGACAGCAACCACAAATGACTCCATTCTGCCCATCCTCCTTTCCACATTTGCTTCCGTTATTTTCTCAATGGCCTTTCCCACCTTCCCAAGTACATGACTTTTAACCTAGACAACCCTTCCATCTATCAAGAGCCTGACATGCATGTTTATACTCCCGCAGGACTAACCTTGTCACTTTACCACATTAGCTCTTGTTTCCATCTCTGACAACTTGTGGCATGTTTTCCCTCAACCAACAACCACTTTCTTTTACATGACACATAGCACTTTAGCCGCCAAAGCACAATAGTCTGGTAACTGCTCATCCAGCATCATGTATCTTCTTATTATCTGCTACATTATCCTTATCTAATTGCGTGCACTTTGGCTCAATCTGACATTTTCAAAACTACAGATGCTTATTAGCTTTTCTTAGCTAAAAGAAAAATGTGCATTATAGTGATTACAAGCTCCTGGCACTGCCTGTGAAACATTGTAATGAGAGAGACCTTTACCCCACCATAAACAAGCACAATCATCGGGCCTGTTTTGGTTATTAGCAATGCTCCCACAAATGTTGCCACTGTCAGAATTAATGACCGCATTGCTAATTGTTAATAATCTCATGTTTCTATGGGTTCTTTTTAGCCCAAAGATTTAGGCCAAAAGCAGAAATTATTTAATTCTACACCACCACAGCAAAGCCACAAATGAAGTCACGGCCTTGCTTCCTTTATGGCATCCACCAGATGCAGGTCCTGCCCCACAGGGATAAATAACTAGCTGAAAGTCACTGGCAGACCCAGGAACGGCAAGGCTTCCCTAATGGTCATTCCAATGCTCCACCACAGATCCATGCCACCTCAAATGGAAGGTATAGAAATGTTCCCAGAAATCAGTGAGAATTACCCATTCCTTGAAGAAGTCTCTTCCAAGCACACAGAACTCAAACACAGAGAGTACAAACAAGGTGAGTATAACAGATCAGGTTACTGTGATCCTAAACCTTGGCTACGTCAGTCTTTATTAGTTAAGTCTTGTTTGCAATGAATCACTGTACGTGTTTTGACAAGTGTTGTTTGTGCTGCAGTTCACAATAGAACAAAGAAGCTGCTTCAACAGCACCCACTGTATTAGAGACACCATTGTGAAGCACTGTAACACCTTTAGTGTTTTCTCCAGGTGCCTCCTCTTGTATCTGGGATTACAAACACCCACATTTTTAATTTTTTTTTAAAGTTAATATAGAACAGACAGAGGAACTGTATCAGTAAAGCACTTACATGCAGTATGCCTAGCAGTAAGACTAGTAAAAGTGGAAATCTTTGGTTCACTATAAACCATTTATGTCTCTATGACAACATTATTGTTGATTTCTACAGCTTCCCTACCAACAATGTAATAGACGTTTGGTCTTTTAAATATTACCTTTGTTTTCTGGCACCTAAATGAAATAGGAAAAATAAAACCGAAGACAAACCATATTTAATACAGATTATCCAGAAATATGAGGAAGGATTTAGCAATAAATGACAAACAAATAAAGATAGGATTCTACCGTCACATGAAACATAATCCCATGAGCAATCTGTGCAAATCTCAGAGCTGTGTATGCAATAAACTTATCTTGGGACAATCAGTCTCTTATGCAAGAGGTCAAGCACTATTTAAAGCAGATCCTAACATCCTCTTTCCTGTCTGCTCAAGGCTCCTTGTGTTCCTCTGGAATACGAGATAACCCAACCTGCCTGTCCTGAGAGGAGAGTAGGGGAGACTGGCAGCAGCTGAAACTTGCGTTTTTGCAATGCCAGAGGGCATGTCACTGTGAAGCGGCTGGAGAGGAGCCATCTGAGGTTTTTGCTGGGAGATCCATCTTTAGGCGCCAGGGCAGAGAGAGATAAGGTTGCCAGCAGCCACCTGTTAGATAGGGAGGAAGAACTGACTCATGGCTTCCCGGCAGTGCAAACAAAACTGAGTTTTTGTCTCATAAGTTAGGGCTGGGGAAATGGAGAGGGGAAGAGCTGAACTGTACTTGCAGCCTCTATTGCTCTTCAGGTACTGGGAGGTCTTGGGAGCAAATGGGAAGAGCCATCCACCACAAAGCCACCTCCCATACCACCCTACCTGCCAGCAGCAGCAGCTGCCACCAGATTGCTTTTCTATGACCCTGGCACAAGCATAAATATCTGGTTTGCTACTGCCAGCAGTTCACACTTTTTCTTCTGCCAAAGACTGGCCTTATAAATACAAGTCTTTTTTAGTCCACCTTAGCAAGTGGTGCTGCAGGACAGTTGAGTTCATCTCCACAGACACAAACTCTACATGACTGGCCCCTGTAAAACACTTCTTATACCCTTGAGAAGTGCCAACAGCAGTAACAATCCTCCTGCTGCTGCCCAGATGCTGGATATTATTCTCCCTCTGCCTATGCCAGAACGGGAGGAAAGCAGCAGCCACAGGGATCCCGTGTAACCCAGCTGCTGGCTCTGCTCACCAAGTATCTTCAGATCTACGGCTTGGAGACTGCAGTAACATTGGTAATTCCTCAGTCTCCATGGGTTTCATTTCTTCTCTGACTGAAATACCACAGCTGCTTTCTTTTATAGAGAGTTGGAGCTCATTTTAATGGAAAATAAGGAACACATACATACTTTTGTCATAAACACTTTAAAATTGACTGTGGCATAACTAGAGCTGAGGTTACCAGGCGTTTCCCACTGCTGCTTTTCCATTTCTTGTAGCTCTGTATGTCCAAGACAGCAAGCCTAAGGAGAAATTTGCATTCGCTTTTGAGGTCTGCCTAGAGTGAAATTTACTTGAAATGCTGGAGCAGATGCTACTGACAAATACAGAAAAGAAAAAAANCCACCCTCCCACCCCCAAAATATTATATAATGAAAGTATTAAGATACTCCTATCCTTCCTTTCGGATGCTTTAAATCTCCCTTCTCTCAAAGCAAGCTCCAAACCCTTTAACAGCTGGAGGAAAACATCAGACATTTGAAATGTCCCATGCAAACTGTGATTAATGAGTGCTAGTTACGGCAAAGACTTAAATGCGCCAGACTTCATGGTAAGTTTTACACCTGTAGGAATATCCTTGGTGGTAACTGGAATAATTTTTGGTTTTAAAGCCCCTGCAGCCCAGGACCAGAAACTGGAATAGCTCACAGGGCTGAGCCACAGCAAACTATCACTGCCGTAGAGCTGAGGTGCACTGTCTCTGAGACAATGTGTCAGCTCAGCCTCCGATTTTCCATCTGCAAAGTGAAGATAATAATGTTAAATGCAGTTTTAAAAGGCACAGACACAGCAACTCATGGAAGAATCTATGTAATAGCAGAGCTCTAGTAGCAAGCACCTTGTTTAGAGAAAAATAATTTACGCCACACAAGTGATAAGCAATTAAAAAATACGCTCAATGGAAATCTGGTAAGATTTCATCAGCAGAGATTCACAGTATCGGCCTTTTTCACATTACATCACACACTCCATTAGCTTTGCTTAAGTTTACTGCTTGCAATGTGGATGAGTATCAGACCCTTCTCTTCCATTCTCCCTGGCTCCACATTACAAGGTCCCTGAGGCTTTAAAACAGCGTTAATCTTTGCTGTAATCTTTGGTAAGACTTTCAAGTTTTAACAAAACAAAGTATGAGAGATCTCTAAATTAAAGCGCTTAAAAGCTGAGAAATAACTAAAACTCCAGTTGAATGTGGGAAATTAAGGTTCCCAAACACTCTACAGGTGGAAAAGTTGTGAAGGACTTGTGCTTCCACTACACACAAACCACAGCCCATTCACCCTTCAAAACACCTTACTGGATTGTACCACTACACTGCTCTGCTCCCTTCTACACTGCTCTTTGCTGCAAAACATGCACGTGCCTAATGCGCATTTCTTACCCTCATTTTCAGTTACACATTGGCAGTAAAGACTATGCCACACAAGATCTCTTCATATAGACTAATGCACATACTCAAAGTATGTTTAACTTGGATAACTCACCCACACTGAATCTCACAGTTACCAAACATATGCAATTCACTGAATACAGATAACATTTTCAAAGGTGCATAACTGAGTCAGAACCTGATTCAAAATGAGTATTTTTGCACCTAACTAGGAAATAGATTCCAATACATATTTTTGGATTTGACCACAAATCTCTTTAAAAAGCAACAACAACAAAACACACTGAATTTACAAACCTAAATTATCTGTGTGTACTTTTGAAAATTTACACTGTATCACAACCCAGTATGACTGCAAGAGGCTTTGGGGAAGACTGTTTTTTTGTTTTCCTTTGGGAGAAAAGAGAAAAACATTCCCTTAGAAGAAAGATTCGTTTCTCCCCTCCCTCCCCTATACTTGAATATGGGACCATTTAAAACTGTTGCTGAACCATTTTTTCATGAGCTTTGAAAACAAATATTTCTCCCTGATGGTGAAAAAGAGAGTTACAAAACTGTCATCAGCAAACCTAGAGGAAGCAATAAGGAACGGAATATAACTCTCATGTGTAGGTATGAGTACATAAACAAATGGTTGGTCGGTGCCTTACTATAAAAGCAATGAAATGCCAAGTGCTCTATAGGAAACGTGTAATCAAGACACGCTGCCACCCCTTGGTCACAGGATGAAAATGCACGTACATCACGACAACTAGCCGGGACTCATCCAGCACATCAAGCATAAATCCCAGCAAAATCAACTTGCAGTTAATGAACTCTAATGTGAAATTTTTCCGGACCATCACAAGCATAAATATATTAGCCCAAATTAATGTAAAGGTTTTTATTTCAAGGGACAAAATCTTCTGACGCCCAAAGATCATTTTCAAAGCTGTGATGGACATCCTAAGAACTGTCTTCTTTTTCTGGCCTTTTCTGAAACAAAAGTATACAGAGGAATGGAGAGCAGCACATACTCGTAGATTTTTTTTCCCCACCCCCAACGTCTTTGAAAGCCCCTTGGAAACCAACGCAAGCTGCTCTGACCCTGGTCTCAGTGTCTTCTTTCTGCATTTGAGCTACTAGATCAAGAGGAATAACGTGAGCTGAGTACTCTACATGAGATATCCCAACTTATTGCACCGTTCACTACTATCAGAGATGATTCAGCCTCTTCACACAGTTATTCCTGAATACTTAAAAATACATTCTCTTTGGCAGATATTTTTTTAGTGCATGCATCATCATCACGGCTAGTAAAGACTGCAGAAACAGAGGCTGATTTTAAACTGACAGCAAATATCACATGGTGGTTTAATCCTAAATTTAGCTATAAAGCAAAGTATAAAAAACGTATCACCTCCAGATCAGAGTGCTCATTATTCAGTAATCACAAAATATATGATAGACTTCCATGCAAATAAAACCCATGATTTTTAAGAGGTTTATAACTATTGCTTTTGAAGAAAGTAAGTTGTAATTTTTATTAATTTCAAAAGGTGATCGCACAGAGTGTCAGTAGGGCCTAACTATTTCCATTGAAAGAACTAGTCCCAGCTGTCTACATCTTAATGACTGTAGGATAACTGAGTTCAGCATCCAAGAACTCACCAAGAAGAGGCGGAAGAAGAGACTCTTACAGACTTAAACAGTAGCTTCTGTCAATAAGCACAGCAGTTCAGATCTGAAGATAGACTTCTGGTTACAATTCAAATGACTATACCTTACAGTAATGTTATGAATCCTGCAGTTGTACAAGCCCTTCTATAAAATCAAATCACTCATCTCTGGGAAAAGACCACACCACTTCTGAAATACCTGTTGACTGCAGCTCAGGCTTCAACCCTTCTGAAACGCTGTCCTTGACACATTTCTAGGAGGCAATGCCTCTTCCCATTAGACAAATAATGAACTGAAAATTAACACTTTCAATTACATGCAACAGCAAGTCTGACATAACAAATTAAAATTTTTTTACACTAATGGCTTTGATTTTCACTTTCTCAGACTCACTCTGTTAACAAACGATATTTGATTTACTTAATCCTTAATTTATTCAATCAGGAAATACAGTTTTACTGAAGCATTTCAAAATTATTGCTATTTACATCTGAATGAAAAAAATTCTCAAAACATAAACCAGTCTGAATAATCAATTGCAAAACTCATAAAGGATAGTATATGGCCAAATGTAGCTTTAAGCAAATGCAGGAAAGAAAAAGATATTCAGAATTCAGTTATGGAAAGAATATTTACAGTAATGAAAACTTTTGTACTTTGAGTCTGGCTGTTTTTATATGGTTAAGTCTCCCACTAAAGCCAATAGGAGTTTTGGCTAAGTGATGAACCTGTAAGAATGCAGCATATGGCTCTTTATATACAAAAGTTTTATGATGTTTCAGGGGACCGTTCAATATTTTAAACACATAACTTATCATACAAAATTTAATTTAAAAAGGACTTCTGTGATCATCATTTTATAGTCAGTGCCTTATAAAATAGATCAATATTCTGTGTTACAGAAAAGTGCTGAATTTCCTATGCACCTGATTAATGCATTGTTATCATCCCAGTAATTAAAAGGAACGGGGTTATACACAATCAGCATGATACATCTTACTCAGCACCTCCTGGCAGTTGCCTGCAAAAATTAAACTCATTAATCACTGTAATGCGAAGGAAGAAAAAGCTTGGAAAAAATGAAAAAGCTCTATTTTATGGGAAAAAATTCTCAAGTCAACATCCAGGAGAAAATCTTCTCCACAGTACATTATGGAAAGCATTAACCTCATCAATCTAAAAAGGAAAATAATGTTACCAAAATTCTTCATAATCTGCTATATCGCCACACTGGATTTTACTAAGAGTTTTCACAGCTGTTTTCTCATATCTAAATGAATGTAGTGAAAAGGTAATCCTATAAAAAAGCAAAAATATAATCAGAATTTTGTTTACAGCTGTTGCAATAATTAACTTCTGTATCAATACTGCCACAGAGCCAATTGGGATGTGGTTTTCTGGAGTCATTTATATAGGACATAGTTTCCTCGTTACTCCTCCCATAAATAACATGACTGTCTCATCAAGCTAATAATTAACATGAAAAAATTGCAATATTTAACACAGGTTTTGCTCACAAGTTAGGTCTACTATATATATTTTCTCATATACCTACCATGATTTGAGACATTGTAAAAACTTGTTAAAACACTAAAGAATGTTGTGACTTCTGCTTTGCTATACTTTCATACTACAAAAACAATGTTCCCAAGTCTGTCTCAATGGTGGCTGCAGAGTGAAGTGAGCAGTTGTCATATTAAATCACCATTGCCTTTGTTTTAAATTTTGCTTATTACATAGTTACTGCTCCATCTTTAGCTTCATATGGGTTTCATCTAGTATTTTTCCATCAGTAGTACTTTCAGTTGACAAAATGCTTACTAACAATACTGTGACCTTCAAAGGCAAGATCCTGTCTTTCCCTCTGTTTTGTACTGCATTGAGGTCTGTACTGGTGCTTAAAAATATAGTACTGAATGCAGCACACATATTTCAATACAGAAAGTCATCATCAGTAACCTATAAAAAAACCTCAGTTTTCTCCAATTATTAATCACATGACAAAGCTCAGAACAGAACAGTCTCATTGTCAGGTTTGTTTTGGTATTTCCAAGTGTGGCCAGGCAACAAAACTTTGTTTCTTTATGTTTAAGCTCTGGCTGTTCCTACTAGATGAATGTTAAAGGATGAAAGACAAAGTGAATGCCCTACTGTAGTATTCGTGTAAAACAGAAAACATATTCCCCATGATAAGCAACAGCACATACTCCTGGCACCCTGCACAAACAGACCGCCTCCTTGCACTTCTCCATAGTCCTTGCCTCCTGACTACCTCGCTTTTCCCTTTGCCTCGGGAATTTCATGCCCGGGGCTGCATTTGCTCGTCCTGGGCGAGCCTGCCTACTGCTGCCGGGGGCGGCAGACACGCTCCCTCTCTCCGCCTCGCTCTCGCCACGGCCAAGGGCAAGAAGCCGCCGCCAGCTGGCCTCGGCGCCGGTCCCGGCCGGGTTCAGCACCGCAGACAGCTCCTCCTACGCCGGGACAGGCGGGTTCAGCACGGCGGACAGCCCCGCCGGTCACCATCCGGGGCGGATTCAGCACCGCGGACAGCTCCAGAACCGCGGACAGTTCCATCGCTTCGCGCTCCGCTCAAGTTCAGCACCGCGGACAGCTCCATCGGTCCCGCCCCCGCCGTGCCCGTGCCTGCCCTCTGCCCCCTCTCCCCCCGCGGGCAGACCCCCTTCTTCCTGCGACACACGCTTTAAAGGCCATTTCCACTGTCTTTGTCACCACCTCATCCTTCCGACCTGAACGACCCTCCAACCAGAGACCCCCAGCCCAGCCCGACCAGTCTTTATTGGACGGGAGCACCTTTGAGCTGCCCGACCCGATCCACTGAACTTTCCCAGCCACGGTGACCCCTTTAAAAATAATTCACACGAGGTGCCCACGTACGTGTACAAGTCACCCCAAATTCCTGTTTCTGGCCATGCTTTTTGCACTTAATTGCAGGAGACACCTAGGCAGGCACCTTTCCCTTTACAGATGGCACCACACAACAGTGCCCTCCACCCACATACAAACCCTGAGGGAAGAAAAGAAAAAAAAAAGAAAAGAAAAAGACAAAAACAGGAAAAAAAAACCCCAAACCCAAAGGAAAAAAAAAAAGTCCTTTTAGTGGTTTAATATTATTCTTATTAACATTATTTTGGAGCCTGTCAGCACAAATCACTCGCACATTCTAAACTGCGTCCTTTGCTTCCCGGCTCAGTGCTTCTGGTGATCAGAGAAGCGGCTCCAGACATCTGCTGTCTCCAAATACAGGAAAGCGAAATTAAAACAGTCAAATAATGAGGAAAATTGTGCCCGAGCCCGGCCCCGGCGGCGGCACTTCGCTGGCTCGCAGCGACACCTAGAGCCCAGCACGTCGCCGGGAAGGGCCTCGTGTCCCCAGCCACACTGGGGAAGGGTCACGGGTGGGTGTGGGTGACCACGCACGGGGACGGGTCCCCTCCCGCAGTTGGCTGGGGACAAGAAGCAGCAGCGTCAAGATCTTTGCCGGTCAGCAGGTCACAGGGAAGGGTGCTCTCACCGCTGGTCCCTGGGGGCTACCAGCGTAGCCATCACCTCGGTGAGGTTTAGGTCAATTTGCTTCATTGCTGGCAAAAGTGCACTTGCTCTACTGACGGCGAAAGTCTTTATGAAGGGGCGGGAAAACGGATGGAGAATTAAAAGACAACCCGAGAAGTTTCCCTGTGAACACAACTCTCCCCTCCCAGTGAGGCAGACCCGCTGCCTCAGCTTGTAGCGATGCCTTTCCTGGGAAGGCTCTCAGAGCCAGAGCTGAATCCCATCGAAAAGCTAATGCATCCCAGCCGGGCAAGAAGTATTTTAACCGACACAAACATTATTCCCAACTGCAGCCATTTGCTTCCCCTTGCGTGTGCTTCCACAGAGGCAAAACACCCTCAGATCCCTCTGCAAGCTTGACACCACCCAGGCTACGCCAGCAATGGGGAGCCCCCCGGTTTGACCTATGGCAGGCCCTTCTTCATCTCCCCACTTTCTAACCCCCCCCCCCCCCCNCAGATCCCTCTGCAAGCTTGACACCACCCAGGCTACGCCAGCGATGGGGAGCCCCCCGGTTTGACCTATCGCAGGCCCTTCTTCGTCTCCCCACTTTCTAACCCCCCCCCCCCCCCCCCC
>RSEF01000002.1:7921987-7949578 GCA_003993805.1 Himantopus leucocephalus | reverse complement strand
AAAAAAAAAAAAGAACCAAAACACTCCACGAAGACGTACCCCCGATAATGGCGCCTGAGTGGATCAGCATTAAATGTGCTTTGGGGGTGTGCGTGTATGTTTGCAAAAGCAGGGGAAAAAAAAAAAATGGAAGGGGGGCTGGCTCAATCGCTGGCTGTCAGCGGCTCCCCAGGCAGAGGTGGCGGAGCAGTCGCCTCCGAGGTCGCATACCAACAGTGTGCACAAGCGAGAGGCAGAGTGACAGAGTGTGTGAGACGGAGTGGAAGAGGCTGGGAAGCCTCATTCAAAGCACGTTGCTCTTCTGGGGAGGGAGGGCTCTTCTACAATCATCTCCTTTTCGGCATCTTCTTTTTCTTCTTCCTAATTTTTTTTTTTTTTTTCCCGGGGAAACAACTTAAAAAAAANTAAGAGAGAAAAGAGGTGGGGAGGGGAAAGGCGAGGCGGGGAGGAGGGAGGCGGGACCGGCAGCTGGCGGGGCGGCGGGAGGCCGGTGTGCCCGGAGCAGCCCGGCCCCGGGGAAGGGGCAAGGGGAGGGAGGGCGAACCCCCCGCCCCCCCGTCCCCGCTGCCCTGCCCTGCCTCAGCCGGCCGCGGGCACGGTTCTGCCCGGCAAGCGGGCAGGTGCCCGGTCCCCGTCCCCTCCACCCCGTCCTCCTCCTTCCCCCGCCTCCCCACGGCTGGGGAGAGGAGGGAGGGGGGAGAGGAGGGTGGGTTGCGGGTTTTTGGAGGTGGTTGTTGTCGCTTTTTAAAAGAATCCGGTAAATTGTGTCTTTTACTATTTTTGTATTAATTCATTTTTTTGCTGCATTAAAACGTGCTTCAGCGCCCCTCTGTGGAAATCCGCCCGAAGTGGCTCCCGGCAGCACCGGCCGGGGATAAACAAGCGCGGTCCCGGCGCCGGGGGCGGCCGGGCCGGGTTGGACCGGGGACGGATCCGGACCCGGGTCGGGACCGGGGACGGCCCGCCTTTGCGCGGCCCTTGCGCCGCCTTTGCGCGGCCCTTGCGCGGGGGCGCCGGGCCACGCTCATTTGGCCCGGAGAACCGCGGCCGCTAATTAAGGCTCCCGGAGGAGGGAATGGGGATGCGCTCAGGAAGGCAGCGGGGGAGTCGGCAGCGGGTGTCCAGCCGCTCCCAGCACGGCTGCATCGGGACAGAGGGTGATAATCCCTGTTGCTCCAGCATCAGGCTCCGGGGTTTCCATAGCAACAGATGCTTAGGTTTAAAGGAAAGTGGCAGAGTTGCTGTCCCCTCTTCTCCCCGAAATCCTCCTCGTCTTTGACCTCTAAGCTTGCCAGAGATATTGGGATTACCGGGCCTCCTCTTATGGGAAACACACAAAGCATAAACCAGAGTTTGCCCATTCCCATTGACAGACTTGCTGCTGAAGAGCTCACAGGCTTGATTATACTTTAGCAAGTGGATTTGATGGGCTGAGATGTTTCTAAACATGGTTCTTACTTAAAGTTTTAGCTGTTAAGAAAATACCATCTTTGATACATGATTTCATCAGTCCTAAAAAAAACCCAAACCCACATCAGTAGATCATGCTTACAATATTCTAAAGTGCAACTAACCCCCCCTTTATATTTCAACAACTGCCTGATCAAAAATCTCTTTACATCTGAATAGTTTCATCTGCTGCTTTTTATTTGTGTCTTCAAAGTCAGGGATGAAAAGTCTTAACATTTAGATGAAAAGGGAATCTTATCTCATCAAGAGAGGAAAACAAAAACAAACGCTCGGCCTCCTTCCTGACGGAACTTGAAAGAAGGAATCATTTTGATCTTCGCAGCTGAGATCCTGACATTTAATTAAAAGATGAGATGAGCACACAATGCTCTGAAGCAAAGGTCTAGCTCCTAAGTCATAGGGACATACATCATAACAGAGGTAACTTTCCAGAAGCCACCTAGACCCCTTGTAAATTCTGTTTCAGACACAAATTGACTACACACTACCAAAAATCTGGACTTAGCTCAGCTAAATTCCATCTTGAACTGCATCAACAGTGACTTTATGACTATTTGGAATTGGTGACAACTAGCACTGAAAAAAATAAAGGAACAAGAGAATCAAATTAAAAGAAATAATACATTTTTAACTTCTAAGGAAAACTAGGACACAAAGGAATAATCCCAGAAAGCCACAAAAAGGCAAGATGAAACCACCAGGCAGAAAACCCACCAAAGATTAAATGTCTGAATTAAAAAGTCTCAAAGACAGTACAGAAAAAAGAAAACATTCTGCCTCACAGCTCAGTTCAAAACTGAAAGAGCCACTAAGGACCAATTCAGTTCCAAATATATTCAGTTTGTGGTTTTAATTCTTAAGAACCATGATTTCACACAATCCAGTTTGTCTAGTCATGCATGTACATTTTGTGCATGTACAAGTGTACACAATTCACGGAAAAAATATATTAAGGGAACATAAAATTGCAATGCCAAACACTTTAAAAGCTCAGTGAAAAACAACCAGCCAAATGGTCCTCATCCACCAAAAAATCCTGATCATGCAGCTTCAGGCTGTGATTCATTTGCCCTGAAATAAATAATTACAGCTATTTAAAGGCCTTCCCGATTCCAGCTCTCTACTCCACGACAGGCCAGGGACAACAGAAGCAAAGTCATATCATACTCTGGGTTTTGTGGTGGGTGAAGGAAGACGGTTTGCACCAGTTGGCAACTGCAAGACACATTTCTTTAGCTCTGCAACAGCGAGAGCAGCCTTGTGTAAGAAGGGCTGAGCAGGCAGCTGGAGGCAGAAATATCTTGAATAAACCCCCTGCAAGAATATTCACCAGAACCAGACTGTCGACGCCATTACTGAAAGCAGGAGGATTTTTCTGAGTCATAGGGGACCCAGATGATTTCATTAGGGGCTCTGGAGAGCACTTCAGTCTGCCTGTGCGCAAGTTATCTCAGGATGTAGCTTGTCCCCTACAAGCATGTATTATGGTAGCCCTGTCTGCCTCTCAGGGAGGGACACAAGTCGGTGCTCCTGAGTCACAGCTCAGTGCTGGAAGTCCTCTACTCTCTGCTTGCAATTCCATGGTTAATTTGCTGTTCACCTGTGCATGACTTAGAGCCCAGAGTCCTCTACAATGTCCCGGTTATATGACCAGATACTGTCATACAGTGTGCATACCAACAGGGCACAGAAAACAGGATGGAGCCAAAAAACCAAACACAGCCATCATTGAGACGTGATAGTAAAATAGCAATAAACAAACACCATATCGGCAACTGGGGTTTCACTACAGCAAAAGATCTTTTCAGCCTATGGTGAGATTTAAGGTGAAGAAAGCAACTTGCATTATGAAATATGTTTAAAGAGGCAAAACATTTCAAAAGTACAAACGTAAGATTCTTGTCTTTAAACAAACATCTTATACGTAAGAAAGATCCTTTCCCTGAATCCTGCAAACAGATCCCACGATAAAAATCAAGGTATTTCAAAACAGTGTCCTCAAGTGTCTCTTAGTTGT
The DNA here is from genome assembly GCA_003993805.1 of Himantopus leucocephalus. Taxonomy (NCBI): domain Eukaryota; kingdom Metazoa; phylum Chordata; class Aves; order Charadriiformes; family Recurvirostridae; genus Himantopus; species Himantopus leucocephalus. The sequence goes on along the minus strand of RSEF01000002.1, from coordinate 7,946,091 downwards.
ATATTTAATTCAGTACCCAAAGTTTTGCAAGGAGGTTTGATTCCTAACTAGTGACATTTCCATCAAAATAAAGTGTGTTAGCTTAAGATATTTTCCCTGCAGCGGCAAAGTAATTATGTTTTACTGACATTTTTAAAGCATACAGATAAAAGTGACACTTGGCTTTTCCACACTATATAAATAAACAGCATCCCCGATTTCAGCACTATTAATGTAACACTATCAAAAGCAGGTCAAACCCAAGCCCTACTGCCTTTAAAATTATACATAAAAGATTTGGTTTTGGACAAGCCTTCTCAGAATAACACTGGCAAAGGAACAATCCAGCAATATTTCTCTCAGATATTTTTTTTTTAAATGAACTTCTGTCTGTCAGGGAATTCAAGCATTGTTATTCATGTTCCATTCTAAGCAATTATGTTTGCTTAAACTTTGAACTTGTCATCTAAATAATACAGCATTTGTTGCATACAGAGTTAAACATGTTTCCAGTCTTCATGCGGTGATAGTTATAAGCAGCTGATTAGTGAATATTTTTAACAAAAATTCATTTTTCAATAGTTCAGGTACACTTTTTATTATTTTAAATATTATGTTTTCATTTTCCAACGAACTTTTAAAGGAATTTTAGAATTTCCTGGTTATCTTTTCATATCACTCCAGAAAACCCCAAATTAATATTTTCTCTTAAAATGACTGTATTTACTAATATAATCCCTTTGGTTTTTCATAATAGCAACTCTCCAAGCAGTACAGAAACAAAGATACACTATTTTAACTCCTGTTACTATTGTTAGCCAAGATAAAAGCATCCAACTTGTGAATCTCTAATGGCCCCAGGCTTATGTCATCTATACATCTGCTGTCTGGTGTCATCTGAAAACCCAAGCAAACCAAAACAGAACAGAAATTCTCTTTCCTATGTCAAATGCACCAATTCAGCAGTCCCTGAGGATACTCTTGATCGTTCATTTTGATCTAATGTGTGTGCTGGGGGCAGCATACCATTGTGTCAAGATAAGTGACACTAGGGCTGCTGAAGACTGAGGGGTACTATATACTGTGGAATTGGTATGCCAATCTGTTCACTTTCTTATGTCATTATTTGTGCCAGTAGCATCTCAGAGCAAATTCTGTAGAAATGCAGCATTGGACAGTGAGTGAGCTTGGGACATAGAGAGGCATATAATCACACAGATTATTAAAAAAAAAATAATAATCTTGCAGGCCTTACAATGATTCAAAAAAAAAAACCCCAAAACAAAACAAAAAAAACCCCAAACCCCTAAACAAACAAACAAGCTAGCTTTCCAGGCTGGACTAAGAGAAGCATTGAAAAAATGTTTTCTGGGCACTGCAAGAATAATTCAATCTTCCCCAAGTGGTTGAAAGAAGGCTTTTTTTGTGTGTGGAAAATACTGATACTCAAGTACTGGGAACAGTAGGCAAAGATGGCTTTACAGGATAGAAGATTTTGGGGAGAAAAGAAAGTAGGCTGGAAGAAAAGGCTGTTCAGGGGAAGAGATGGACCCAGAGGGAGCAGTGAAGAAAGAAAAACAAAAGCACATAGAAGAAGCAGGAACACAGTGAAGTATCAGGAGGGTTGAGAGAGAAAGGAGACGAAGGCAAGTGAGGTCAAAGAGGCAGAAAAGAAATGGACCAAAACTGGCAGAGATGGAAAGCACCTACATGCCAGGAGAGTGGGGAGACAGACTGGAGTGGTACAAGGTTAATTGGAGCCACACAATGGGAGGATTTTCAAAGCCAGGGAGACCAGCTGTGTCGGAGGGTACTTCCAACACCTGGAATAAATGGTGGATAAATGGTGGTCAGTAGACAGGTGATTTTATCCACAGTGAGTCTTGATTCACGCCTAGGCCTAATTAAATGAAATCAAGAACACATAGCTCAGTATCAGCACGTACTTCCTGGTGGCATGAGCAGGACTGTTTCCAGAGGAAATAGGTGAAAGTCCTAATGCTGAGGACATTTATAAATAGCCTGGATGAGGCACTAGAAAATGTGCTGTGAGGCATAATCTTGCCAACTGGCAAAAGGATAGACCACATGACCAACAAGGTTTTTCCCATCTTTAGTTTTTATGATTTTGCAACTGGTGCAGGGGTGATGAAAGGCACATAAAAACCCACACAGAAGACAGTGCTCAGGAACAATGGTTGTGCAAGTTCGCTGCTAGAAAAGGTGACTGCAAAGCCTAAGTAAAAGAAGCTACAGATGCACAAGTGTTTGTACACCCATACACCACATTGGGGTCCTGGCCTACAACTGTACCTAGTATTGCCGTACATGCAAATATGAATTTGCACTGAAGACTGTTTTTCTTGCCTTAATTAATATTCTGTCTTTGGAAGCTTTATCTGAGAGAAGTCAGGACGAGATCCCAATTCCATGTCTTCAAGAGAAGCCAGGAAGTTAAGCATTAAAGTTACAGATAAATACATTTTCCTTTGGATGCCAAGAGCATCTGGCAGCCAGGCAAGACTCAGCTAATGTTGCTGAACTGGTCTCCGCTATGCATATTCTTCTCTGCTTCACAACTTGCCAGTATTTGATGCTCAAGTCAGATATGCCACGACAAAACCCAGTTTGCCTGATTCATATAATCTCTCAAGGGTGTTTTCAGTAAGCAAAGGAAACAATTTTTTCTTCAGAAAGGCAAAGGAGGCTGTTGCAGGTCCATAAAAAAGTAACCGTCTTGCAAAAGTATCCACTGGCACTTCAATCGGCTAATTCAGATGGACTCTGTCTGGAGGCAAGAGATTATGCTCAGCTCTATATGTGAAGGGGATGCACAAGGTTCCTGCTCCATCCTAAGTGCCTGAGCCACATCTGCACATGCTTAATTGCCCATGTTGGGAGAAGCTGATGCGATTCCTCTCTAATTCAACACTATAAAATTGGTGGCACACAGAAGCAGCATACCTTGGAGAAATTCTGAATTTCCACTTGCCGAAAAGAACTTGTGCATGCAGAGTCTTAGAGAAACAGAAGGGATTTAACCAGTCAGCATTCCAAATGCGTGCCACAGATTTCAAAGAGAGCAGACAAGACAAAATACTTTCATTTAAAGACTTCTTCTTTATAATACAGAGATTTCCTTTAAACAGATCTGTGACTCTTCGGACTAGCTGTCACTAAATTGACAGCTTTCTTGTTGCTTGGAAGAGAACTAAAACCTAGATCTAGTGAAAGACCCAAGGGATGTAATGACACAATTTTATATTTTGGAACTCCAGAGCTGAAGGGAGACCCTGGAGAGAGATATGAATATGTAGAGAAAAAAAGCATATATAAAGAGATGGACATCTCAAAAAGGCTAGCTACCACTAGGCTAACAAAATATCCTTCTACTCCTTTGCTCTCATTCTGGCCCTGCCAGACATACATTTCTTCCTCTAGTTTGGCACAGCTTCAGGAGGTTCAAATACTCTTCTCTTGCAGTCTCTTACAAAGAAACGAGCAATGATGGAGGTTTGTAAAAAACCCACCCTGTGAGACAGCATGTTGGATAATCTCCAGGGATGAACACTGGATCAGGGATCTCACAGGCTATAATTCAGTCTGGCTTCTGTTTCCCATCACGATTACAGACAGAGGTGAGGAGCTGTTTTGAGCTGTCTTCTCAGGGCAGTTTTGAAAGTACAAAACTGCCATATAGGTGCTTCAGAAAGTTTTCAGACTGAACAGAAAAGTGTCTAATGAGTTTCAGTCATCTGGAGCCAAGTGGTCCGTGAGCAGGGACTTTATGGAACACAGTTCTAGATTAGCTGTCTGAAGTCCTCTGAAATCACCTAAAAGTAAATAATTTGTTTTTGTATTTGGCACTAATTTCAATTGGTAGATGTTTGTGCTAGTTCACTATTAGTGCTGGTGCATGTTCTTTCCTGCCCATTTGTCTTTATAAATTGATCAGAAAAACAAGCTTACCAGTTCACTTACAGTTTTCTAATTACAAATTACCCTGTTCATCCAATTCACCTGTCTTAGCAACAGAAAGTCTAAAACGACTGAGGCTTTCAGAAGCTATTTTAAAGGCCTGTTAATGTTTTTGGTCAACTGCCACTATGTAACAGCAAATATACAGGATTATAAATGGCTGTCCAAACAGTGTATTCATTTTTCAAGAGGTGGGAGACACAAGGACAAGAATGGAATACTGATAGGAGATTAATAAATTATGTTCTTACCAATTTAACAGAGGTTTATGAGCACAGTTATTTAGGATCAACAAACAAACCAACCATAGAGAGATTTTCATTTTAATTACCTCTTAAGATGTGCCTTGATATAACTCATGAACATATGTGCTTCCTTTTAACCTCACTGCACTCTTTTCAAGTATGTCAAACAGAGGCACTGTCATGGTTTAACCGCTGAAACCATGACAGGCACTAAGTTCAGCTTTGCAAAGGTATTTAGGAATGTGAGGTACCAGAATACACACTGGAATTATCAAAATCAGATCAGCAATGGCATAATCAATATGACCTGCTACTCTGGAAAATTCCAGTGGATGTTCACATGCATCTTGGTGTATTCACTGTATGTACCTAAATTTAGAGGCATTTGATTTCTATTTGCTAGTTAAGCAGATATTGCTCTCATTGGCTTGCTCAGTAACATCTTTAAAAAATAAATAACCCCAAAGCTTTGTGAAACAAGACCTGCATATTTCTAGTCCCTCTTGACTTAGAGGTAGATCTATATTTATTTGCATATGCCAAGGAATCATAAAAGCATGCCACGTGAACGAACTAAAGAAAGTGTGAAAACTAACTTTAGGGACATTCAATAATTTCACTACAAAGATAAAAGCAATCCATGACTCTGCTAAGCAAGAAAATACAAGCTGCTTCATCATGATCTGAATACAACTGTGACAAAGGCAATCCTGTGAAATTTTGACGGCAACTGATAATTTCAAACCTCTGAAAGAAGTCTGATTTGCTCTTCCAGAGAAAAATAATCTAATTCCCTCCAAGTTATGCAAGCACACAGCAGTATTCAGGCCCTCTTGTTCCTCTCCACAAAGCAGGCAAGCAGCAGCTAGGCAGCTAAAAATGTCACAACAGGGCTCCAAGAAACAGCCTTTGAGTCCATCACAGTTTCTGCTACAATGACATCAACAAGACTTCAGCAACACAGACAGAGCTGCATTTTGTAAAAGCACCAACATTGAAAGCAATTGTTGAAAAAATGAAGCCACCATGACTTAAGGCAGTAACAATTTCTGATGAAACACCACTTGCTACGCTAGCTGATGCCTCCCCTCCAGGAACACTATCAGCAACGAGCAGACAGAAACAGCACCACCATTTATCTGGAATTTAAGGTTCTTGATAATCATTAAATCGTTTCTCAACACTACATCTTCAATGCTTTCATATAAATAACTGCACTAAACCCTTCTTCAATTTCATGAGACTGAGCAAAGTTTACCATTTTTCCATGGGAATTGTTTATTCTAGCCATTATTCACCAATTTAAATATGTCTTCACCTATCCAGTAACTCAGTAAAACAGAATTCACTACTGATTCTGGGGACACTAAATTTATTGAAAATATCCCTTACTGAGAAAAGAGTATCCCCATTCAAAGGAACATATCCTTGTATTGGCATTGCTTGGTATTTTTGGAAGTGGATGACACCTCAAAAACAATTAGCATGGCCTAGTTGTGTCATCTAGAAACATACGGGTCCTTCAAGATAAAGCACATGCGGTACTGACATTTGCAGCATGTTATGACAAACGCAGGCAACAACTTGTCAGAGGTGGAAACACTTCCTGGATAACAGAGATGACATAACCAGAAAGTGGGACAGTCCCCCCAAAGAGGGGCAACACTGTGTTTTGGCTAGAACTTGAGATGTCGCATTGTACTTACAAGAATTTAAATGACCTGGGGTATTCCCACCAAAGGCATTTTCCTCATCTTGTGACGCTCAGAGCTTTCTTTGTATTAAAAAGGAGAGAAAGCACTTGCAAGGGCCTCAAACCTTTGGATTTTGCTGGTCTCTTAAGCCTGGAATAGTCTTACTTTTAGAACACTTACCAAGGCCTATTTCTAAATAAATACACTGGCAATGATTTCATCTTTAGCCTGTTTTTTTCCAGGGAGCTGCCGAGAAGCAGTGATTTATCTGTAATGTACCTGTGTGTTGAGTTTAGGATCCAGGGCTGAGGGGCTCCCTGTTCTCGTGGCTGACTCTTGACTGGGATTCTCGCGCTGAGCTTCAGCTCCCCTCTCCACCACAGGCAATTCTCTAGCCAGGCCACCTAGTTTAAGACACAGCAGAAGCCACATGTCCTGCCACCTCGCAAGCCCTACATGTGCCCCAAAATATTTTAAAGTAGGTTTGTGGGTCAGCTGCAGTGTGGGCTGCCGGCATATCGCAGCTTAGTACTGCAGCCATGATGGGAGAGGTCTGACTGCACCTTTCTGCTTATTTTTGGAGCAGCCTAAGGCAAGTTTACAAAGTAATATCTCTCTCTCTCTCTCTCTGTGTTATCAGTAGTGCCTTTCTATAGAAAAAATAAAATAAAAAAGATACTGATATGTTCACAGTGTGATTTCTAAGCTGACAGCAGGCCATTAAGATGAGAGCACAGACATTACATTAAATATGCTCCATCACACATTATTTTTGTCTATTATCTAGTTCATATTAGAAAGTAGTTGTCAGTTCTTTATCAGATCCCTTTGGAAACTCACTACTGATGGACCCTGCCCTCTACTGACATGCTTCTCTTGTGAACACAATGCAGTCTGCTATATACATGACAACCTAGATGGCACACTTTAATTGAGATGAGTCTTCTATGGAAAGTGAGGCAAAAAAGAAGAATGACGTGAAGACAAAGCTTAAAATGCTAGTGATTTCTATTTCCTAAGTTAAATAACTGGGAGAGAGGGCAAAAGGAAAAACAAGTCTTAATAATTATTAATTAATTCTTAATAATAATCTGAAGATAATTCATTGGGATCAATACAATTTTATAAATAAGAGTCTGGATCACCTTCTACCCTTCAGAAATAAAATTGTTTTGTTTATAGTGCTTGTCAAGCCTGTTCTCTAAGTTTGATATAAAAAACATGTCAGACCTGGTAGAAGTTGCAGTGGTAAACAAGCAGCTGTGCCATTCTGCTAACCTGCAGCATTAGCACATACAGCACAAACCAGTGCTGGTGGCGAGAGAGCACTTTCACTCCCACCAGTCTGTGCCCTCTGCCCAGCACATACTATTATAAGTGACAAGAGAGCAGGCATTTTGATATCTGTTTTCATTTAAGGCCCTTTAAGTGGAGACAACATCCATTAAGACTTACAGTAAACTTCTGAAATAAAACTCCTTGTCGGTGTTTTACAGATGAGACCAGCAGAGCTAAGTGATTTGCTCATGCAAGTCTGTACTGGGGGCAGAAGAGTGCACAGACTTCATCCTATGGCCATTTATTCTACGGGGTAACAACTCTCTTTAGGTCGAGTACTGGGAAAGCTCAGCAGAATTAGCAGGAGGTGGAGCATCAGGGGAGATGCCACTTGCTAATTTCGGAAGCAACAGGCCAGGGCCATTCATCTGGTCCAGTACACAGCTGTTTGCTTAAAATAGGCAGCTAACAGAAAAAAACCACTGAAGTCAGAGAACTACACCACAAAGACAGTAAAACATCCCTGAGAATTAGCATTCTTCCTCAGTCATTACTATAGATGTCACTGGGGTGGGTGTGTGCGCTCAAACAACTTGTGTAGTTGGCAATTGTGTTCCTTATGCCACAGTTGTTCTACATTTGCAACTGCAGTCCTGAGAAAAACCCTAACGTGCTGGTTTCTCTTTCTGTAGGTCCTCAGGTTATTTATTCCAGCACAACTGACAGAAAAAACAGAGTTACTGCGGGCACAGAGGATGCTTTATGCCCTCCATAAAATCATTTGACAATCCAAGGAAAACTTTCCTGAGTCTGTTGTTCAGATTCCAATGTGATTAACTGTATTCGGTGGGAGCTTTACCTGAGTAAGGACTGCAGGGTCTGACAATATCTGAGCAGGTCAGCCCAAAACATTAAAAAGATTCATAATACTAGAAATAAACATTTGAAAAAAACCAACCTGTAAATACAGATCAGCATCACCACTTGAGGGTGCTGCAGTAGTTCTTAAATATTAACTCAAAGATGTGCTACCAGGCAGGTACTGTACACAGAGCTACGCGGCAATAATTCAGCTAATTACTTCCATGGAGGTACTCAGAATATTTGGAGCTAAATTTGCACAAAATACAGCTGAATAGGAGATCTTCTTCTGAAACAGAGGTTTAAATCCTAAAACCTTCCTAGCTAACTAAGGTGATAAAATAGGATTTTCCTTAAAAAGAGGTGGAAAAAAGGAAAAAATAAGTAGAACAAAAGAGAACTCTCAATTACGCAAGCACATGCATTTCCAACTGCAAAAAATTCATTACGAATATAAATTCTGAGCCCTGCACACTCATTTCCTTTGACTGTAGTACAAGCGAATGTTTTCCAAGCCATACCAAATCGATTTTGCTATAAACTATTACAGGATTATAGTCCATTTGAATACTCTTCACTACAGGAAACACATAGAACTAGGCTCTGTGGGAAATATATTGAATAGTCAGTAAAACACAAAGCAATACCAAAATACAATAGAAAATGGTTTAAAAAAGCCACAGCAACCTAAATGGAGAGTCTGAGTCAAATATTATCCAGGATTTTCCTATTTTGTAGAACCTCCCTTTTATCACAAAAATGTTATTGGCTCATGAGGATATAAAAAAACACTAAAAAAATAATAGATGATAATGAAGTTAAAAGAAACTTATGAAATCATTATATATGTGAAAGCATAGTGACTGCACATGAAATGAGCTCTCGTTTGGGAAGCGTGTCCAATTCCAGTTCTTTTATCTGACTCTTATCAGACAGTCAAGAGAGCTGGTCAGGAACTATTTGATGATACTCTTGGAAAATGCTGATCCATCAAAGTTAAACTGCTGTTGGAAAAAGGGCTGGTTTAAAAGAAAATTCCCAGTTCAAAGACATTTATGGAAGGGGATTTATTGCTTAAGGTTAGAAGATATAAATGGACCACTTTCAGACTGAAAATAACACAAATTTATTTCAAAAAATGAAGTGATTTTGAAATCCCGATGAAAAAAAAAGTCTGAAATTAAAATAAATCATTTCAGTTGACCCAAACTGTTTTTATTCTTTGGCTTGCAACAGAGCAGACGTTTCCAAGATTGATTACTCGTCCTAGTTCAGAGCAGCAAAGTTTCTGAAGCCTTGAAACCTGAGTTCTTCTCAGATCTAACTTCTTTGCTGGGTGCCCACTAGAACATGCCAGGTTGAAAGGCCTTCTAAAACTATTGATGATGATTACGTGGACCTCGGCCTTGAAGTCAAAGTACTGCCATCAGCTAGAAGAGTAAGACTGCCCTGGTGCAAGGGTGAATATACTCTATGAACAGGTAAGTACTAGGAATAGTCCTTGGCAATGAGAGGTAGAGAGCGTCAGGCTCCTTCCACGTCCTCTCCCTTAAGAAACAACATGGTGCTGCTGAAGTTGATACCACCCATGATCCACAACATGCATTTCCCAGGGCTGTACTCTCATAGGTAAGGAACTGACCCAATTTTAAAAGAAGATTAATTTAACCTCAGTGAATATCTTTATGCATTACATATGCAAAGCTCAACAAATGCTTGTGCCTCACTTTCTCAGCAAAGGAAGACCAAGGGAAAACAATGATATGAGGGTGAATGTATCAAGGAGAGGTGTGCAAGAGCCAGAAATTCAGTCTGCAAATGATATACATTTCTTCTTTGGCCTCAGCCCTCTAATAGACTGGAGTCATTTGGCCCCTATATTGTAATACTCAGCATCAGAAAAAGAGCAAAAACTACTGTAGACACTTTATAGAGACAGGAGTAAACCCTGAGCCTATGTAGCAAGACATTGTTTTATTAAGGCATCTGAAATTAGATGCCAGTATGTCAATATTCCCCTTCTTTATAAAAAGTGTGTTAGAAATAGGCAGACAATCTTGACATTATATGGGTTTTTCTACAGCCTATTCATTTCTACATTGCATTGTTCAACTAGTTATTTTTAAATTTTCATTACTTTGCAGACAGTGCCCTGATTATTCCTCTGAGAATGGTAACCTTTTAAATACCTTTATAAATGCCTTTACACACGACTAACATTAGCACAAGACCTACCCACTTCCCTATATCAAGGTCACAAATACCAGATGAACACTTCTAATGAGCAAAATAAAAGATATGTATAATTTTTACAAGTTAGAGAACTGCTGTGAGGACTTTTTTTTTTAACATAAAAATAGCAGAAGAAGGTAGAATACCATCTTGGCCTCATTTAAAACATGAGTCCATCTCACACAGGAGCTCCAGCTTGGCCTACAGATATAGGAAGAGTCAGCAAACAGGCCACAGCCAAGTGATTTGGTGGTCGGATGCACAGACAGGAACTCCTGATTACTGACTTGCATCTTTACCGTGTAGGAAATTATGCCTCCAGCAAGTGACGCATTTACCTCCTATTAAGTTCAGTCAGACCAGGATTAAATTTTGGGCAAGCTGCTCTGATTCTGTTTAAGTTACCCCAGGAATAAAATGCATGCATAATAACCTCCACCTACCCCAGAGGGGGCTGTGAAGATTAATGGTAGGAAAGCACCTGGATGCCAAGGACACACATTTGTCCTAGTTACGTCTACGTATGAAAAATGATCAGACTCTTTTGTCTCTCAGAAAATGGTCACAATTACTTTAAAATACATATTCAAGCTAAGAGTTGTGAACTCAAAGACCGGGATAGTTGAAATTATTAACAAGTAACATGTAACACTCTAAATGCATTTCACTGGGAAAAGGTCAGCATTAGAGATGTGAGACAGCCTTTTGTATTAGAATAACTCATATCACCTTCTCTTCATCAGTCATGTATTTTCATAACTCTGTGCTTTCTTTCAATCATCTTATTTAACAAAAAGAATTTATGTTTTGTGGAAAACGGCACTACAGAAAAGGCATATTTATTGTCTGCCAGTGCAAAATCTTTTGTATTAGATAAGTGTTAGCAGCCCTTAATTTTTTCAATAAATAATTTTATTATTTATTGCACACTCCTACCTTATATTTCATTCAGTTTAATTATCCCAGTAACATGCTGGGTAACATTTCTAATTTTCCTTCTGTAAATAACTGGTATCATAGCAAATGCCTGTAAGCACTCATTACAACTGAGGAACGCTTGTCACTCATATTAAACCACTGTGGTTTGCTATGCGCAAATGTTTTTAAAACATTCAAATCTTTGGGCTGAAATATTTCATTCAAAGCAGCATGTGGTTGCTTTGTGTCAATGTACACAGGAGAGAGTGACAGCTGTGTAAACACTAAATTATGGCACACTGCAAAACACCGCAAACTTCTCCATAGAAGCATTTCAAAACATCTGCCCTCCTACGGGCAGGTCTTGAGTGCTGCATTTTGTGCATAGCAGGGTCAGGATCCACTATGCTTTTTACTCTACGTCTGTGCAGCGTGCACAGAAAGGGGACAACAAAGTGATTTCATTATTCCGGCTCCATATTCTCTCTTCATGGCTTCACTAGACGAGCAGGAATACTGCTACTGTTGAGATAATTAGCACAGGCAATTAGTAAGAGATTGTTAATGTTTCACTGAAACACAAATAGCAAAAGATAAATAATTCCTCCCTTAAGATCTAAACCAGAAGAATAATTAAGAGCTGGAGGGGAGGGGAAGCAAGAAGCTAGAACACACTCCAGAACTGCAATCTGCTACCCAATTTTTGCAGGAAAACATGTGTGCTCATGCATTATATCCTTTACTCAAGCATCTATCCTGCAGCAGCAAAGCACTTCTCCACTGAGTTCAGCTATAGCAGCACTGCACCTGAAGTTGGAAATGCTCATAGTTAGAAATAGGTGATCCTAATAATGTGATCATATGGCCCAGTCCTGTAAGAAATGTTGTTCAGTCTGCACAGAAATCTTTTCAAGACCAGGGCTACAGCTTTATATTATGGTGGTAACACTCCAGACAATCACCTCAAGAACCAGCACCCTCACCTGTACTCTGGGAAAAACTACAATCCTTCTTTCAGTCCTTGCTTTCTCCAGTTCTATCATTCTCTATTCTGTTAAGGCTAAAGCTTGACTACTTCTCAATATTTAGTAACTTCTTTTGCTCCTCGGGGGGGAGTGAAAAACACACAAAGCAGTAGAATTAAGACTTATCAACAACCCTGTGTTTTAATTCAGGACCCCTAGAAAAAGCAGCTGAAACTAACCCATCCTTCCATTCTTGCTGCCCCAGGTAGTGCCCTACCTCATTTCTAAGACATCTTTCCGTCCTCTGGAGGGATTTTCCCCATGCTCCCCTGTTTAGACACGAGTGCTTATTTATGTTCTGCTTTGAGACATTTTGATTTTGAGCTTGTGTTTGGTACGACAGAGAAAGCCGTTTGCTGGGCAAAGAGCTACATATGGATGATGCTGTGTATAAAGAAAGCACTGGCCATCATGGTCTGGCATTTCCATATCTCTTCCAGAGCTCTGCCAAGCTTCAGGGCACAGCAGAGGAAGATACCTGTACTTCACCCTTACACACAGCAATTCTGATTTACCGTGTATCAGTACAAGGGCAGAGGAGAGGTAGGCTTCTCCGTTCTTCTCTCAGGGACTCTGGGTCTTCAGGCAGCAGATGAGCAGGTTATATAGCTAATAGCATGCGACACACCTCTCGCTTCCCTCGTACAAGAAGCACCATATGCTCCTGCTTTCAGACCATCTCTCCACACAGGACAGCCAGAGGGCTCTGCAATCCAGGGCAGCATAGCATGGAAAGGCAGGAGTACAGAAGCAGCGTTTCTATGCCCAGCTACTTCCCTGTTTCTAGGATTACTGGTGAGCTGAGAAAGTATGGAATGATTCACATCCATTTCTTAAAAACATCAAACCNTTCACATTCATTTCTTGAAAACATCAAACCAAATCAATGAGATGCTTTCTGTCTGCATCACTGAGCAAAGGGGAGTTCTGGAGGAAAGGGTAATTTATAAAGAACAGAATGGAAATACTGCATGTGCTATGACAACTTATTTGTTTATTTAGATTTAAAATGATTAACAAATTTGCCTCTCCATGGCTCTCCGTGCCCTAACATCATTAACCACTCAATAAAATTTCGACAGCTTTAACGCAATCAGTTTTACAGAAACCCAGTCAGCTAGACACTTTCACAGCTATCACTTGCTTCAGTGCAGGCGAAAGAAAACCAAAGTCCTCCCTGCCTTTTGCAATATACTCTAATTCTTTAAATATGGACTATTTCAGACCTGTGATTAGAAACACATTCCAGAGTCCTGGAGAACATTCTGCTAATTGCCTTAGCTTTTAATGGGCATACAGGTCAGGGACCCTGCTGATCTCAGCTCGATGATGCAAGCATGATCCTTGTGCTGGACCAGCTCCAGGCACAATAGATCATAACTGGCATCTTATGCAGCACCCATGACCTAAAAATGGCCAGCCAGAGACCCTGGGCTGGCCACACCAAGCAAAATGTTTCCCTCAGAAGCAAAATCTGTGCATCTCTATAGCTGGCCTGGGACAGTACCATAATTATCTGACCACAGATGACCAGGCACGGACAAGACAGCTGAAAAGAAAGGTCAGCATGCATTGTCCAAAGGGGATTACATGCAATTCCTTCTTTCTAAGGCACAGATAATACCTCTGCCATCTTATCCATCTGCTTCCTCATTCTACCCTCATGACCTTAGTATTGCTGAAGATGAAGTTTTGCCAACTCACCTTCATCCGTACCCAAACCTGACGGGAGAGAGAAGCTGACTTCCAGCGCTCCAGATGCACTTTCAAAAATGCTAGCAAATATCAGTGCTTATATGTATATGTACACACACACACACAGAGAGCATGGCAAAGTCTGGAACCTCAGTCCAGACAGGAGACATGCAGAGCTTGCAAACTCTTGACAGTCTAAAGCTGGAACCCAGGCTTGATCCAAAGACCACTAAAGACAACAGCAGTCTTTTCACAGTCTCCAAAGACATTAGGCCTCTATGTAGTGAAAGAAGAAGTGGCAAATTAACCCCAGATAGGTACTGGCTAGGAGAGCAGAACATTTATGAGATAATATGTTCATTCCTGGGATTATTTATATGTGAGGAACCAGGTTTCTTGTTTATTTGTACAGAAAGCACACCCACAGAATGCTGTTTAAATGAGCAGTCTTTTGATACTTCAGTAAGCATTTCTATCTATACAATGAGGCAATATTTCACTCTCCTCCCGCACTCCAAATTTTAGCTGTGATGCCCTTGTCTGTACACATCTTCCATGACTGGCACAAGTGAGTACCACAGACATTTCAAAGCACCACCAGTCACTTCACTAGTGCACTACAGTTCAGTAAAATATATGGCATATTGAAACTACAAAATACATTTTAATCTTTCCAAAACCTGCTTCCTGTTGATGGCCCATAAAAGGGAGTAGTTCAGAATACTATTTCATTGCTTAGCTTCCCTGCCCAAGCTCCTGCAGTACAAACTGAGAAATGCTATGAGTCTGAATGAACTCACCGTCTGCAATAACCAAATTTCTTCCTATTTGAAAAGCAAATATGCACAGGAAAAGCAATAACCTTCTATATATGTCAAAAGGGCAGAAGAATCCTTATGTTCAGTGGCCTATTCATATAATATCAATGTCACAAACTTGTGTTAAGTGGGCGCTGTTCTTTTCCAGCTGGAATTACACTGGTTTCCTTTTAGCAAAGCAATACAAAAAACTAATGCAGCACAAAAAGGGTTGCAGGAACGCAATTTTTGATACCACTTTGCCCATCTCCTTACTGCAGATTTCCTTCCTACTTCTTACTGTCTCAAATCAGAGCAGCAACCTTTGCTTTCTTAGATTAGCACAATGATTTAATGCAGATATTTTACATTCACCATTGCCACGATTAATGGAAATAGATTTGTCCCTACTGCTTAATGTTAAACAGCTGAGGTCAGGTTATATGCTAATTTAAACTTCAGACAATCCTACTGGCGTCAATGGGATCATGTATGGAGCAAAATATTGGTTCAGTTGCATTTCCGTCTCCTGAAGCATTCCACTGGATTTTAACATATGTCTTTGGTGATGTTCTAATGGGTACATAGCAATGAGAGTCATTCATAGCATGGCGGCATTTTGCACTGCTTCTTGCAGATTGCAGTACTTGGATTTGCCAGTCACATAACAAACAACTGGCCTAAAAGCAGACAATAAAAGCAGGAGATAAAAACAACATGTATTTTTGTGGAGCAGCAGAACTAGTAAAGCAAACTTTTCTATCAAGACATAGCTAATAGTTAGATTCTCTAGTGTCTAATGAGGTATCAGCTCCAACTGAAGTTTGTTCTGCAGGTGGGGCATTTCATAACAACTTTTCCTTTATAAGGCCTCTAGTGCTTGATAAGACCAAAAATTACACTGCAGTCTCCCTTCAAGGGTCTATGAATTGCATCTTTTCTTATCAGACTACCTAGTTTCAAAGAAAATTGTGGAAATATCTACCCTCAGATAGCTTTGCTGGAGTTGTTTTTGAAATTACTGGAATAGGGAAAATAAGACAGAAACACACAAGCGTGACTGCAAATGCTTCACATTCTCGCAAACTGGGAAAAAACCCAAAGAGAAACCATTAGAAAACCATACTCGCTATCTACAGTTGGCTTCTTCAGTCAGTGGAAGTAAGCATGCTTAAAATTTACGAGCTCTGAAATCACACTATGGAAGGGTATCCTCCTCTCCACTGACTATAGAGAGCCCAGGTTCCTCCCTAAGGCATCCGAACTGAATGCTTAGAATGAATATCCCTTAAGTTGGCAATTGTGGAGAGAAAAAGCTCTGTGGATCTAGTGGATCCCAAAAAACATTCTACTCCATTGTGGTCTAGGCAATCCTGCTTTGACAGGGGAGTTGGACTAGATGATCTCTAAAGGTCCCTTCCAACTCTGAAAAATTCTGTGATTCTGTGATTCCATGGAGTCAGGTAGTTTCCTTTCAAGTGTGATTGTTAAGTTTTGATAGCCTCCAGACATTAGATAGTCTATTAGATATCCCCCACAAGAACTATGTGGTGAAGCTCATTCTGAAGGACTTCTAGGGAAAGAAGCAACTAGACCGTTTATGATGAAGCAAAACTGGCACAAAAGCCAAGAGTGGCAAGATCTCAGAGGTGTGGAGCTTTTGTGAGACTGTTCTGGCAAAGATCTGACACATCTTCTGGGATATTTGTGAATATTAAGATGTGGTGTGATGTGAGTAATGTTTCAGCAAGAGAAGGATGCTGCATTTGTTGCTCCTTACATCAGTTCAATGTGCACAAAACAAACTGCATCACATATACAGAAAAGTCATCACCATTCCTGCACCTGGCACTACTGGAAGGTCATTTGGGACCGCATCTTCAACTTTATTTCTGGCAATGCTCCATCCCAAGCTCAGCTGCAGTCACTGGGGTTCTATTCTGACATCAGTAGGATAACTGGTAAGCAAGGACTGTGTGCATGTTCCGAAATGTCTCAGCAATCTTGTCAAATAACTGAGCACAACTAGGGAAATATCAAGAGATGCAGAGTTAGAATAAGTGAAAGAAAAAGGAGGTTTATTATTTATATTCCACCAGCATGTAGAAACCCCAACTGTGAACTGAATCTCAGTGTGCCAGACAACATATAAACATACAGTGGAAGCCAATTTTGGCTCTGAAGAGCTCACTGTCTTCAGTGGCAAGACAGACAGAAGGTGAGAAAAGAAACACAGAGAACTAACATACACACAGTAAAATCAGTCACAAAACTAAGGGTAAAACTCTGTCTCCCTCGAAATACCGAAGCCTCTCCTCTGTCCAGTCTGTCGTACTGCCTGCTAATCAAAACAGTCTGACATCTTGAATGCATTCACTTTCGATAGGATCTCCGCAAACTAAGCTATGAGGAGTCCCACGCAGAAAACAAGCTGAATCACACCTCCAGAAACCAAAATGATCAGTTTATTCTGCTACAACTCTTCATGAATCCACACTAGGTTATTGCTCCTTTGTCCTCTACTTTTCTTTTACCGTCTTTTTTTTTTCCTAAGTAGGTCACCTCATCTCCTGAAGTATGAAGCCATAAGACTATGAAAGCATAAAGGAGATTTATTCCTCTCTGTGTGCATGATCTTTTCCACTGAAAGAAGTATGGGAATGACTACAAGGTTCATCATCGACTTCCAAGAACAAAAAAAATGCCTTTGTTATGCTTCTGTGGCATACCTTAAACATAGGCAGGATGAAACCTACAGTGAAGAGAGAAGAACTCTTGCCATTAAGGTGTCCACTAAAACATTTGAGCATGGTCCAAAGGTGGTAGAAGGTCAGAGACTAATTTCATTTGAGAATTTTAATTCGCTAGACTTAACATAAGGCCATTAATGTTTATTTTACCTCTCTGTCTCAGACCTCTCTCTGCTCCTATATATACATTTATATTAAATTTATGATTTACAAGCATCATGATAGACTGCCCTTTGCTAACCTCTTAAAGGGCTCTCAGTCACAATGATTCTTCACATATGATGCTTAATTACATTTTAATAACTTGTTCTTGAGAAAGTAAAATTCCCAACAGGTGAAGCTGACAGAAATTTAAACCCTGCACATGCCTAAAATATGAAGTCTTTGCAGAATAAAATCAAGCACTTTTCCCCCCTCAGTACTCTTATTTTGCATCTTTTTTAGCTGATTTCTGTTTGTACTACTTCCAGAGGTCTCAGTTAACACCACCAAAAAAATGTTATTCACAAGAGGTGCTTGTTCTCAGGAAATTTCTCCACATAAGACAAGGCAAGATTGAAGAAACCCACAGAGTAAAGCAGGGTTGCTTGCATTCAAGATGTCTGTAGTGAAGGAAAAGCTTGTGGCTATTTTATCAAGAGGCAGATGCTGATACTATAATTCCAGGATTATTTATGAACGTACTAGACAGCACACACATGCTCACATATGCAGATAACAGACAGTGTCCAACAGAGTCAAGAAGGACCTTGATTCACAAGTGGCCATTTAAAGAAATATACTGTAATGCTGACATTTAAATCTTATGGAAAATGCTTCCGACAGTACACTAATAATGTATGTCCTTAAGAAATTAATTCTACAATTCCATACTCCAAACTTCTCTGAAACAAGCAGACTCTTTTTGGTATATAAGAAATAAAATCATGTGGAATAGGAGGATTTCCACAGAAAGTTAAAGCAGAAAGGAAAACATTAAGAATCTGTATCTTTTAAGATGTCCCTAACTCAAATTTTCACTTACATTAAAAGCCCAGTAGCTTTCCTAAGGATCAGCAACTGTTAGGATCCAATATTTTCCTAGGAAATAACTACAAGTCAATGGACTCTACCATCACCAGAAATATAATCCACATTCCTTTGCATCTATCCACTCCCTCAGGAGGATACGTTTTTCAACTAAAAGTAGCCCTGCTTTCTAGGCATTCTTTATCAATGCTTCCTTACTTTTGACAAAACAGAGAACAAAACATTCAAAGCAAGAAAGATTCTATGTCCAAACAAATCAATGAAGTTTACAAGATGAATTAGGTATCTAGCTATGCTGAGATCTGATTCCAATGAAATCAAAGGCAACTATACCAATGTAGGATCTGCTGACCTGGAGTTTTCATTAGATCCACAGGAAATTTTAAGCTCTTAAAAACACTTGTTAATAATGCCAGATGACACAGTCATGCAATTATCTGGCCCATTAGTTTTGCAGTTTACAACCACTAGGAAGTGGTTTTCCCACACTCTGAAAACTTTGATGAACAGCAGTATTTACAAGAGAGTAGCTGATAACACAGTGCTAATACCAGAAACTGCTCAAGACCCTTTTCTGATTACATCCGGGACTGGAATACAGGTCGCTTCTTAGGGTTAGAAAAAGAGGTTAAGATCCTGTCTCAGTGTACGTGAGAGCTCCTAATACCTCCAGTAACTGTCAGTTCAGGTTCTTCATGTGCCTAGAGTCTTTGAAGCCTCATTATTTGAAGAACGAGATTTTTCACACAATTTAGTTGTTGCAACACGCTCCGGCAAAACTGTGAGCAGAATCACTGACAAAGAAAGGACATACTGGACATCTACTAAATTTTGAGACTTCATTTGACCTACAAGAGCAGTGAGCTTAATAGTGCTCCATCCATTAGTATTACTGGCCAAGGCTGCTCAATAAAGGTTTTACGATGAAAGCATAAGACCACAGCAGGTATAATTCTTAGTGTTCTTGTGGACAATGACTAAATCAATACTGAGTATCAGCCTCAGAGTTTCCAGATAGCAACACAGTAAGTCTTCCTTCTTCATATAACTTCACTAACAGCATGCAATAAACCATTCAGCAAGCACAAAATTCCTGCATTTCAATACAACAGCACAATTTTGCCCCTGCTAGATTCTCCTCTGTTGTGGAAACAGGATAGATATGCCAGTGTAAAGTATGCTACCTAGACATGCATTCACTTCCATGGATTTGCTCCTACACAACAAAACTTCTCTTTTGTGATCCTTAGATGAACACACAGTTACACAGCTCCAACGCACCACAGCTGCCCATTTTCAACGTGCATCCTCAGTTATGTCTGCAAGGTCACACAAGAAAAACCCAACAATGACAGCAAAGGTTCTCAAGCCAACTGTATGTCAGACTTTCCCTGGAAACCAAGTGTAGAGTCCACAGTTAACTCACTGTTTTCTTATCACCTGTGCTGTTGGCCATGCAATGCCCTTGCTGTATGAGATGAGCTTTCTTTCACACCTTTAAGCACCTACGATTTAAATATTTATAGCTAAGCTTTATTTACATCAGCTCCCTTTGTAAGTAATAACCGCTTTAGGCTAGGAGTCGCTTGATCTATTTCAGCATCTATTTCATACAGAGATGAGTTCTGGGCAACCCTCAGTAAGTATGGTCACTAGGTCCCCACAAATTTCAGCAGGAAACTGGGATGACGAGCTCAGATGTAAGGTGTTTACCCTGCATATGTCTACATTTAATCAGGAAACCTGAATTAATCATTAACTAATCCTGCCCTGTGTCTGTCAAGTCTCCTAAGTGGACCATAACACTGTCCTTTCATAAAAGTACTGTGAAGAAAAGGGTATTAAAGACTGTTATATGTGGCTATTATGGCACTGTGGCCACAGAAGGACAAGGCAGAGCTGAGACTCAGTGGCTCTCAATAACCACATATTCTGATACTTTTTTGGGGAGACTTCCAGCCTTAGGACACAGCAAAGGAGACACCACAGCTGTTAAACAAGGGATATGCTTGCGGTCTAACCCGTATTTAATCTAGCCAGCAGTCTCTGTGCAACATTTCTATGTGTATTAAATCATTTTCAAATATGCCAAAATCAAAATAAACCAAGTATGGTTTCTTAACTGCATGCATAATCACTTACGCAGTATATAAGTAAATACCATAAATAAAGGCACTGCAAACACATAAGAATGTGAACAAATACTCGTTTTAAATGTCTACAAAACCCCAAGCTACCTAGGATGCCTGGCCTCAGTTCCACATCTGGCTTGAGAGCACAAATGCCTTCGAGTGTCAACCATTAGCTCACTTTTGAAACTGGGATGCACAGGCCAATTGACTTGAGAGTGGTGAAAACTGCAAGGATCCTTAGAGAATACCTGTGACTTTACCTATGTGTGAAGTCACCACTGAATGCAAAAGGAAAAACAGAGCTGGCCCCAGTCACAAAGGAGATGGAGAGGATAGGGTAATACCACAATCAACTTCTTTCACGGGAAAAGCACTGTTTTCTAGTTTAATCCTCTTTCACAGTGGATTAAGCTAATATGGAAAAAGCAATGAAGAACAGTGTCTGTATAACTATCCCAAAATTGCTCCATGCGTTGGCAAGCATCAATGTACTTAAACGCCCACTGGCAGGCCACTGAAAAACCACTGTTTGGCAGTGTCTGCTACACTCAGAATCAAGTGCATGAAGAAGCCAAGATTACATCTACAGAGATATTCAGATGTGGCATCTCTCTTCTGTCAGATTTGGATATGTCCCCATGCATCACAGCCTAATGGGGTCACAGCACAGGGGAGAAACCATGCGTACTTCAAATGCAAGATGCACAAGCCAAGGGACTTGGGAGTGTGAGGAGGAAGCCAAATGTGAGATCTTATACTTTATGTGTGAGACTTGTCAGGCCTGCCCACAGCCTTACAAAAACACTCACAAACCAATACTCAGCCAGCTGGTTTGTATTTTCATTGTATTTCCTAGAGGCAGAAAACAGAGTCTGCCCACAAACTGCATTCATATTCTCCTCATGTAAATTTTAGTTTTCAGCACAGCTATTATGGGTTTAATTTCACCTTGATTTCTTTGGAGGGTAAAAGCATTACAGAAAAAAATACATTTCTTCTGCTTTGCCTTCAGCCTGAGAATGACAGCGACATTTTCCCTGTGAAGAACTGGTAATGCTGCAGTGATTTTTATCACTAGCACTTGTATCTCCTGGATATTAATAGATGTTTGGAAAATGCTGTAGTATCTCATTATTTATAAAATATAACTGGGTATAATTCTGCAAAGAGATGACTACCTCTGTATCTGGAGCCGAGCAGATTGCTTGTTTTACTCTGCAGTTTACATTAATGGACCACCAAGGTCTGGCTTGGAAAGGTGATGTTAACATCAAAAACCAGACAGATATGCAGTCGTTGTGCAATCAGCATTTACTTTGTCGTGACAAGGGTACAGCTGTACTACTTCTACTCACTGCAAAGTCAACAAATGTGAGTGCATCACCTGTAACATACATCTCTCCAGCTCATTACAGTGCACAGGTATGTCTTATTTTGGAATAAGCTGATGAACACACTATTGCATTAGTCAATAACACAGTATCAAAAATTAGACAGATTTTAAACACACAGAGAAATAAAAAAAAACTACAATAAGGACAAGAAACCACATTTCAGTGAGAATAATGAAGTACACAAATACGGGTTGGGGAATTTCCACATAGATTGAAGTTCTGAGGGACAGGATCTTGTATTAAAAGGAATCTTAAACTCAGTATGAGACAATAACATTATGCTTTTGGGAAATGCAAATACTATGCTGGGACCAGTGAAGGAGAGAAAAGCTTTTAATACACTTTCGGTAAGATTTCTACTTGACTCAGCATTCGGGTTTCTGTGCCTGTTTTGAGACACAAAATGTGTATCAGTTTGGAGAGGTCATGGAGAAAAACAAGGAGAAACACAGAAGGAAAAGTACCTGTTTAATTGAGAGGGGTAAAAAAAAGCCCAACGTCTTTTTAACAGCTAGTCATAAATGAAGTGGCAAAAATTGCCATGTCTGTGGTGGGAAGAACAGACAGTACAAGTTAGGAAAGCAAGAGAGGGCAAACCTTTCTAAGGATAGAAAACTATTCTAAGGATGCTGTAGTATCACCCAGGAAGATTGTGAAACCTACCCCATTATAGTTTTCAAAAACATTAAACAGACAAATCCCAAGAATGACTATGGCAGAGCTGATCTTGGTTTGCAGCTGGGCAATGAACTAAGTAAAACCTAATGTTCCCTTTTAGCCCTATATTTCTTTTTTGTTGTTGTTGTCAGTGGTGGTGAGCTTTGTTTCTGCTTTGTTTTGATTTTTCTGTGGATGAAGAAGATAGAATGTCCACAGTCTGGCTTTCAGATCCTCATGGGAGATTGCAGGGCTTAAATGTATGGGAAAAAAAATCTTTCTATTCTATGGAAACTTGGCACATTTGAAATGATACAATTCCTCAAAAAACCTTCAGAGCCTTCAAACCATCATGTGTCAGAATAGGTATTTTTAAGATGATTTTCATTATACTACACATCTCGTACTTGATTATACTCTGATTCTATTCTCACTTCAGCAGGCATCACTCCTGCTGACTTCAATAGCATTATTCCTCCTGTTTTTACACTACACTAAATGAGAATAGACCCAGCCCTAAAGTAGTAAAATGGAATTGGGATTACAAGATCTTAATGTTCCGGGGCTTTTTTGCAATTTACTACTGCCCTCCAGGTTTCATTTGTGCCTATAAATTGTCCCTTTGATGGCAGTGGCATGAATGTATTTGTTTAAGACACCGCTTGCTTCCATAAACACAGAAAGACAGATGAACCCCTGCAGAACCCTGCAGCTTGGGCTAGATTGATCTATAACTCAATCCAGCAGTTCTTAAACACAGGTAACATGAAAAGCTCTTCAGCAAGCTGCTGAATACAGCAGTCTGTTTAAAAACAATACAAGTGACTGAGTATATTCATCTCATTGTAAGAAAATGCTCACAGAATAAGACAAGTTTCCTCAAAAGGCTGGGTTTTCCAGTTAGTTGCTGTGACTGCATCCCTTGGTGAGTTGCACTTGAGTTCATGAATGCAGCAGCACGAAGCAAGGAATATTGAGAATCTGGGGTTCTCTTGACCTCTAGACAAAAGCCTCAATGAACTTCAGTATTTTACACATAGGCTGGATCTGAGGAAACGCTCATGAAGAACTACCTCAACAATAAGTCTAACAACCTACAAGTTAAACTAAACTGAAAATACTCTGAAACTACATTCTACTAAGTATTCTAAAATTACATTCAATATTAAAATACTAGAGATCCCCATCAGTGCCACATCATTGCTCAAGTGGGCATCTACCACACACAAATTTCATTTTTGCAGACATAAAGCTTCTCCAGCTTCAGTATGTTAAACTGGAACTCGTAAGATTTGAAGAGAAAATTCACAAATGAGAACATGCCTCTGTATATCTCGGAGAACTCTCTGAAGAAGCCTGCACCCGAAATAGGGGCATACCTATTCAATTGCCCCTATTGCCCCTCACTACAAGAAAGACATTGAGGTGCTGGAGCGTGTC
>RSEF01000002.1:7885352-7921887 GCA_003993805.1 Himantopus leucocephalus | reverse complement strand
GGCAGGGTTGATCCAGTCACCGCCATGCCAAGGCATGGCTGCCTCAAACCCACATCCCCCCATGTGCAGCAACAGCTCCCCGCTCTTTTATTTCTCCTCTCTCTTCTTCAAGACCACCCGTCTTCCATGAGCCTGAAGTGGTTTACCGTTTGGTTGTGATAATGAACCGGTGATATTTATGCTGGCACCAAGTCTACCATAAATTACAGCAGCTCCCAGGAAAATAGCCCCTTTGGCTCAGCAGTGTATGCCATTTTATTTATGTCACACTTACACACCTGAATATTGAACTCTGTATTTAAATGGGACAACAAATCAATACTGTCCAGGGGATGTGCACAGGGAGGGGAAATCCAAAAAGTCTTTAGCTTTGCTCCCAAAACAGAAATTTGGAGGAGTGGAAGGAAAAGATGCTCGTGGGATGGAATAAAACTCATCTGAACATACCGCCCGTGATCCTTACCTCTGGAAAACAAGTACTATTACAGATACAATTAATTCTTGCAGCGTGTTAAAACTAAGAAAATAGAAGGGGAGAAGGATGGTATAGATGATTTTTGCCCAAGTTTGAATTTAATTGTCTGATTTAGGAATAAGTTGATTCAAGCCGCTCCGTTTTCCATAAACTAATGCTATCTATTGGAATTTGCAGTAAATTGATAGTTATCAATTATCGAAGGTTAGGATTATGAGACTAGTTTACACACACCCTAGAGACACAGAAGAGTTTAAAAGAGACCTATCGTATCAGATTTCACTTTTTCTTTGGAGTAATGAACAAGTTGGATTGAAATATTGGTGAACACTATACAATAAAATAAGGTTTTAGCTGTTGCAAAGCAATAGAAATCACTACGGGCAATAGCACTCCCTGGCTAGATCCTGGAGCCAATTGTGATTCCAGCGGGATCCTTACCTGAAGCAATACTACAGAATCAGGCCTCTTTGTTACTGTGCTATATAGTAAATCATAACAAAAGCACCAGCATTCTGCAAAATTATATGACTGATTAAAGCAATACTGCTCTGGTGGTTTTTTATGATAGACTGGTGATGGCGGTGATGTCCAAATTAAAGGCCAGCTCCCCAAAACATAACAAAGGCATATAATCTCTACAGACTCTTAAGAAGATGTTAAATCACAAGTCACTATAGGTTAGACAAGAACATACAAAATGAATGCGGACAAGGAAAAGTACACCTAAAGTCAGAGATGAGAGACCTGATACTAAAAATGTTTTTAAAAGAAAACAAAAAAAGACAACTTCCTAAAAAGAAAGTGATTTTCTTTCATTTTGTTTATATCTGTTCTTCATTCAACATTTAAAGTGACCATGAGATTCTACATTAACAGTGTGAATGACATCAGTAATGACAAGAATCATGCTTTGAGAGTTCAGGAAATGCCTTTAGCCATTTCACCATCTTAAGTTTCTCCCCCCTCCACCTGCAAAAAGTCATTGAACGCATACAAGTTTTCAGCATCATTTAAGAGCACGCTCTGAATGAAGCTCATCCTTTTAACCTTCCCACTGAGACCTACAAGTCTTTCAAGTTTCAGGAATCACCAACACGAACTCAAAACCCTATTAAAAGCAACAGTTTGTTGCTCTCACAATTTCCTCCTCTACTAAGAAGGTAAAATTGAATCTAAAATCGAGGTTAGCCCAGCCACCTTTGAAAGGAACCAGAAGTTCTGATGAACTCGAGAGAGGTAATCTCTGCCTTGCTAAGGCGGACACAAACAGTATCTAACCCTCTTCTGCTGTTGCCCTGGAATGTTTTCCACTGACTTCAATGGGAACAGGAGGGGTCATGAAGAATAAAATTTGAATTGTGTGAATCCCTGTTTTTTGCTAGTGATTGATTAGAGAGAAGTAGAGAGCACAGAGGTGAAGGTTTTAGGTAAAAAGTTGGATGTTGTATCTTCATAAATAAATAAATAAGAAAACATTACTTTTTTCATTAAATACAAATAACCTTTGTGCTTTGCAGAAAGTAAGGACATGTGGCTTAACTACAAAGCAGAACATTGTTCTGAGAAGAAAAATCAAAATATTTCATTTGAAAAATGCTAAACCACAGCATTTGGCTTACAAGTCTTCCTTTTCCCTTTCTGGGGTTCAAAATGATTTCCCAAATTCAGAGCAAATTTATGCACAAATTTTGGCTGACCTGAAAACACACTGTTGTGTAAGCTTGCCACTTGAAGAATTTCATCCCATCCAAAACACAACACAGTACAGAGCATCACACGTAGCGTAGAAGTCCTTCAGCCTTCATGTTGCACCAAGTGCCTGTGGCAGCTTATTGTGCGCAGGGCCACGGAGTTACAAGGAACAGATTTATGTAGGACATGGCAAGCATCAGGAATGCTCACCCCCACTGAACCTGGATTTCATACCTCTGAAGAAGGATCGCTGATCAATAGTAAGCATTCGCAAACAGGACCAAGAAGATGCTTTTATGGTTATGATTGAAGGTAGGCATTTACTGCCAAAATGCGTTAAAATATTTTCACTGAGTAGATTTCTGTGTTTTGTACTAAGGCCATATATCAGTAAACGAGCTCTCAGAATACACATTTGACACTGGCAGATTAATTCTCCATGAACAAATTAGCTCAAATTTATGGCCTTGGCATCACATGTGAGATTAGGTATCCATGCGTTGTCGACAGGCTCATCAGAATTGTCTTGACAGTTTAAGTAACATCTTTTGTCAAACTTTGCACCTTTCCTCCTAGCCCTCTTTCCCTGAAGTCAGCAGGAAATTCATATCATGAATGCAAACATTTTGCTTTGCTGGGGATTTTTCGGCGACATTTTTTTTATTCCTATTTGCTTTCATTTATAATTACTGCTGTTGTTTTGCTTTTACAATACAATTTTCCTTCCTGGAACTGGTTTGTCCCAATTACTAAACAATACAAAGTTAGGTTATGTGTATATTCTTTTCCATAATCAATATTTAATTATTTTTTGCCTCAGATATTTCCTTTATGATGAGAGTCAAGAAATGGAGCCTGTAAAAACTCCATCAAATACCTTTTTCTTTTTTTTTTTCCTTTCTAAAAATCATTACAAATATGAGGTTCCTACCCCACAGTCCACACCAAAGAATTCTCTCTATGGAACAGATTATCAAGGTGGCGTGATCTTGTCCCCTGTGGCATTTAATCTACACAGGTTTGTCATCCCAGTCCCACCCAGGAAAAGCTGAGTGATACACAGGGTTCAAGGAAGTAACCTCACAGCTTTTATGTCCATTCCAAACCTCCTGGCAGTTTTTTGCTAGTAGTTACAGTATACAGTAACAGATACGTTGCACACCTCTGAGAACAGAGGAAGCATAAAGCCTAGCATGGAGCTTCTCAGACCTTACTCAAAGGAGGTCCCGGATATACTTTTCATAAACTAAGCATATATATGATTTTACTGGCTACAGTTTATTGATTTTCTTACCTGCTTCTAGGAGGTCAGTTGTTTACCAAGCACATTATTTATGTCTTGTGTCACCACTCCTGACCTTTAGCATAGATTATTTACGTAGACTAATAATTTAGGTACCAATGTGTACCATGGAAAACCATTTCCATTGCTTTTTCTCTGCCATACTGGTCTGTTTTGCTTTTCCTTAGAGACAGTTAAAAGTGTAGCTTATTGTTCACGCTATAGAGGGGTTTCCATCAAGAGATCTCAAAATGCCCAAGCAGCAATTTATTCCTGCTGTCCCATTTGTTAGTCCATGCAATTTACAATAAGTCTATTGTTTTACACTAATAAGTGGATTGTTCCTATGAAGCTGCAGTCTGTCATCTTGTTAATCAATGCAACTCATGCTGACTCTTCACAGGGGTCAACCATTACCAGAAAGTGGATTATTATCCATCAGTAAAGTTTCAGGTCTTGATTACTGACCTAATTATTCCATTCAGCACATGTAACTCAACAGTATAGGATAATTCTGTAGAACTGTTGAGTTCTGCAAGTTCAGAACATTTTTGTTTGTAACACCCCTGTAACACCCCTGGCACACCAGACCAGTGTGGCTCTGTGCTAATAAGCATTGCACTCTGTTACAGGAACCTTTGCACAATTTTACCCTGTTGGCTATAGCTGATGATCTGCTTACATCAGGAAGCAGATAAATGAATAGTTCTTTATAAAAGTTCTAATTTGGGGGTAAGTAGATAGCCCCTTTCCCCAGCTTGCCGAAGAAAATTCATGGAGTCAACAATCACAACTGCTTTTTCATTGGCACAATTACTTTATAATTGTAGAGGTAAACCCAAGACAATCATAATTTGGCCAATATGCATTAATTAAAAAAAAAAATCACCAATAAAAATGAAGACTCACTCTTTCTGCAGCCTCAGCACAGACTTTCTTTAAGCATGCTCTTGCAGTAAAATATAGATGTAAAAGTAATTTACATATTCAGTTACAATCCTTGCAATTACCACCTGATGTTTAGCCAAACCCCAAACTTCCATAATTAACAAATTTGTATCATCCTTGAATTTGCCTAGAGAAATTACTTAGTTTAATAAGAGATTTTAGAACAGTTGTGTAAGACTGTGCTAATCAAATATTTACTTCTTTCTCAATATACTCTTCTAAAGGATATCTTTCATAATAGCAAAGAGGTTTATCACTTAGAAATCCATTTCATGAAAAGACTAAATATGTGACACCACCGAATTTTTTTCAGATACTCTCTCTCATATAGAAATGCTGAAATCCAACCCCAGACCAACACACTTCAAAAAAGCACCTGTCCGGAGTAACACTGAACACCTCTTCTATATCATATACTCCAGAGAATAAAAAAGGCTTCTGCTAGATGCTTATCAGAAGCTGCTTTTAACAGTAAGGTGACATGTAAGTAGTGGTATTATCAACTTGTTCCCTGGGTTGCAGTAGGCAGGGAGAATGAAAGCTCACATCAGTTAAGGTTTGTCTTACGTTTCAAAGATTTAAGGTGATATTTACAGTTTTCTTTATTGCTGAGGGATCCATCATTTTGAAGCAGTATCGTCAAACGAGACTGATCCTTTGTGCTGACAGTCATTGGTATGAAACAACATTGCATTAAATTAAATGCAATGCCAGAAAATCTCAGCTTAATTAAATAAAGCCTCAATTGTTAGCATTTATAATTTTTACCACAGCCATGCCTATGAGGTCTCACCAAGCTCATGATTTCATTGACATTTCATAGAAAAGAATGAGAAACTGCCCCTTCTCCCAGAATAGAGTTGTCTTGTGCACAGCTGTATGTGGGCCAATATCGATATGCATTTTATTATCTGCATTGATGTGAAGTCCTGAGGCAATAAATACTACTGCTACAGACCTGTCTAATAACCTCCATTTTTATTTCTCTGCCATTGCATGGGAACAGGGATACAGAGGTTAACGATGATGTCTTGTTTTTTTCCTGAAGTGATGATTTAAATTGGGGTGGACTAACCAACCAACCTTTTCAGGGCTGGTGACTAAATGTCACGCTGAAGACCCCTCCCTTGCAGTACACGAGCATATTAGTTAGGGCTCACAGCAGTAAGTGCTATGATCCACGCAGGGGTATGGGGCAGTGTGTGGCTGTTGGGAGTCACACGCTGCCCTAGAATGAAGCAAATGTGGCAGGCCAGAAATTATCCTCTGTGTCACTGGGAATAGCTGTCAGAACTGGGATTCAGGCTCGGTATTTCTTGCTCTGCAATCTCATCCAAGAATCAGCTCTGATCCTGCTGCACGTTCTGTGGCATGTGTTGTCAGCAGGACTGCAGGACGTGTCATGTCAGTCTGAATTAAAAAAATAAGAATGCTGTCATTTTGGATTGGGACACCTCAGTGATTGCCTCCATTTCACTTAATGCTATAGGTCTATTTTCAAACCTCCTTCTTTTGTCTGCTATCCCTGTAAAGAGGATGCTACCCATGAAATTACATGGAACTAACATTGTCAACATTACCAACATCTTTACATTCCATAAAATCCCTGCAACAACTAGTGCAAGATGAAATGATAGAAATACTGCTGTAGTGAACAAGAACCAAACCCCTGTTTTACCAGTAAGCCAGCAGCAATGCTACTTGAGATTTTCCTATTATTATCAGATGGGGAGGTGGATCAGAGAAAGATACAGACAGTAACGTGACGTCCAGTGAGCACAACGTCTCTCTCCTCTGATCCAGAAACTGAGCAGAGGATGGTTTATCCACTGTGGAGACCTCCCAGTGTCTCCTCTCCAGCAAAGAGCACCAGGAAAAGCTGCAGAGAGTCTTCCAGACACCCCAGAAAATAGAAACAATTTTGGAAGCAAATACATGAGGAGCCTTTGACTGTTCACCGAAGCACTTGCAGTGCTGCCCGGACTTCCTCCGCTGTGTACTAATTTGCTATGCGCTCAAGCTCTCTCCACCTCTGCCTCTCTCATCTTCTGCCCCCAGGCTTCATTTCACACCTGCTCCATTGCTTTGCTTTTAGCCGAGTCCCAGCTGAACAAGCAGAACCACTGTAAAATATCCCAGAAGCTATTACAAAAGTGCACTGCCCTGCTCTATGCACATAAGACTGTCTTAATGCTTGTATGAAGTCTAAAATGTGGACTCCTGACCTATTCCTCAGAAATCTATCTCACACAGACCACACGCTTTTATGGTAAGAGCTGCCTATTCTCTGTGTCTATAGTGTCTAAGATACCAGGGCTCTCTCCTTGGTTACTTGGTAATAAATGCAACTTTATTACTTGCTAACAAATGGAACAGATAATAATAAAGTTCTTCCCCAGAGACAAAATATCTGTTAAATCTACTAGGAAAAAATGAACAACCTCATTTTAATATCCTTGTATATAGAAAGACCTCCTTAATCAGCATGAAGCTTAAATGAGGTACTTGCTTAGCAGGAACACCTACACAGGAACTGATTTCAGCAAATTGTCTGAGATGGCCCTCTACTCTGGATAATTTTCAAAGTGATTACTCCATCATGCCCGAGGCTGAGGAGTAGGACATTACAGGTGCTAACAGGTACCTGTGTCCTCTACTTTGCAAGCTGTGGCATTCAGATCAATTTTCACACTGTAACACATCTCACTTACAGCTGCATTTGGGCTCCAAAGCCAACCCATTTCAGCATTCAGCTACATGGGGAAATTAACTGCTGTGGCTACAAAGCAGAAAAAAAAATACATGGCTGCAGATAAATTAATATTATTCCAGTGCATGCACTCTAAGCTGGAATAAAATCATTTTTATTCTGAAATAATATTTATTCTGAAATTAAGACCTGTGTAGCAACAGAAGTATAATTAATCTTTTCTATTTATATTGCTATTCATTTGCAGAAAATGAAAGTTTTTGCAGCATTGATTATTACCCTGCATTGCTACAGTGACCAATTAACCATTGATGCATGTGTCAGCATTCACCTTGGTTCCGAGGTGGTCCCACTGCTCACTAATTTGGCAGCTCCTGCTTATTTTTTCTTCCTCTGTTGAACCCCCTTTATTTGAGAAACAGGCATACGCAGAGGTAGTGCACACACAGATGTCCAGGCTGTTGCCACCCCACACTGTTCTTCACCATACATACAGCGTGGGCTACTGTGAACTGAGCCGGTTCCGTCTGCTTACATTACCACCGCTGATGTTGCCTTGCAAGCACAATTAGACAATTAATCAATTAGATTAATTAATCAAGTAGAAGTACAGTTAAAAAAAACCAAACCAAACCAAACAAAATTACCTTCACCCAAAAGGTTCCCCTCACCCTTTGTTCAGCTATGTTTAAGCTCATGTAACACCGTGCCAACACTGAACGGAGAGGTTCTTTCTCCAGCCTCTTTGCTGCGTGCTCCTTGTTGGCCTAGATGTCATGCTGTGGCTCAGTGAATCACATCAGCTCATTGAACCAGCCAGACCCAGCAAAAGAAAATAAGATTCAGTTTCAGCTGGATCAATGAGCCGATCTCACTGGACATGAGCACTACTGCTGAGCAAGGGAAGGCAAAGCACCGTGCGGCCGTGGGAGCAGAGAGGGGAGCACGGGAGATAGTTTTAGATTGACTTGGACTGCAAAACTCCATGCTGAAAGTGCAGCCATTCAGACTGCTCCTCAGGATTTGGAAACTTCACATGTAGGATGGAGGGGGGAAGCGTGACAGGGCAGGGAAGTACTTGGATGTGCCATATGTGGAGAATGCAGCTGATCATGTCAGCCAGTCACTATCACCCCCCTCTTCCTCCCACCATTCCCTGTGTTGTACCAAACACAGAATCAAAACTTCAAGCAGAGACCTGAAACAAAGATGGTCATGTTCTTCTGCAGGGAGTGGGAACCCTTTAAGAGTATGAAAATGGTAAGTGATGACTACACATGAAAATGATAATTGATAAACCAGCGACTGTATCACAGTCCTGGTATGGACTTCCCGGTGAAGAAACACCCTGAGGTTCATGTAGTGATCAACTATATCACAGTTTCACCTCCAGGCCTTGAAAAGTGGAGGGTCACAAAGAGAAACAGGGGAACCATTCCCCAACTTAGAGATACCGGGCAGATACCTATTTACCACGTTTTATCTTCAGCCTTCCTGCGCTTAAGATTTCAATGGGCCTTGGCGTAGTGCTCACTATCCATAAAGGAAAACTAAGACACTGCAACAAATCACTCCAGAGAATGAAATACTTATTAAGGATGGGAATTATCTGATCAAAAGTAGATACTGCAGACTTCTGAGCTGGCCATCCCCAGCTTCCTTCCCCAGCCAACAGCCTGTGAGGCCGGATTCCTCTCTTCCTAATGTAGATATCTAAAATAGGCCAGAGGAATCGTACCCTAAACATGCCAGTTCTCTCCACTGACTATAAAGGAAGCCCAGAATAACTAACACAAATGGAGACATTCACGCTGTAGATGACTTGTTGGTATGTGTCTTGCTCAGGTCACCTCTTTGGCGACTTAGTTTCCCTGTTGAATAACTGGAATGAAGTTGTTTATTCACCTTCGAAAAGCAGTTTTATCGCTGTGGACAAGAGATCACAGAAGTTAAATGCTTTTAAGAAATTATCTTTTCTGTTTTACTAAATGGGCTAAAATTAATTGTATCTAGTTAAAAGAAATTAATTTCTTGAAATCTAAACTGAATTCCTCACAGGAATGATTTAAATGATTTTCATAAATTGGTAGTCTGGCGACCTTTTGCCCACAGCACATTTCAAAGTTGTTTCTAACATGTAATCAGCATACTGTAAGAACTGAGTAACTCCCGTTAAAAAGGAACAAAGTTCAAAAAGAGATCTGAATTGCTGAAATCACAAAGGGAAGTCTGATGACCTTTCAGACACTTCTGATGTAAAAAGAAAATCCAGATTTATGTTTCTCCCCTAAACTCTGCAGCTTTTAATGAACAAGGGTACCAAGTCTGAAGAGTCTACTTCATAAAAAATATGGAAATAAGTTGTCACTTACCCTACTGGGGACAGGCTTTTATTAGACAAAGACAGTGTCATGCTCCCAGGAGACCTCTGCCAGAGAGCCCCAGGAATCTTTCTGTAATTTCTATTTGAGATGACAGGCTGGGATTTCTGCACCTCGCTCTGAGCAGGACCACCTCCATCAACCATGTGGGGATCAGCCATTGTCTCTCTGTGCTCCTCCATCTTCCAGCACTCTTAACGCAACAAGAGTAACTGCATTTGACATCTCTAAGCTCTTTCACTCAAGGGATATCTGAGCAGTGAGTTGATTAAAATGACTCTAGGACTTCAGCACAAAGCACTATTTAATCAAACCCCCAAAAGGAACCAAGTGCATAGAGCAAAAGAGGGAAGTAGTAAGAACTTCCTCTCTTACTCACATTTATTCTCCTTGTTTAGTCTTCTTTTTTTTAAGTTCCCCTCAGTTTAGCTAACTAATTCCAGCTTGAAGCAGCAGACTGTCCTGCTTCCAACACACTCTCTCTACACCATTTTTATGATTTTCCCAGTCTTTGTTCACTCAAAGCTGTCCCGGCCGATCTTACCAGATTGGAACACTCTCCCTTACTAGGTCAAAAGGACCATGGCACTAATTTCTAAAAACCACACAATGACATTTTGATTATGGTATAGGACTGGCCGCACAGAACATTACTGCAGAATAGCGAGTAAGCTTTTTTATCGACCCTGTAGCAACTCTGCAGTAACTCCTCTTTGTAAATAAGCTCTGTGGTTTTTCCTTCATTGCCAATTCTCAGCATTGCCTACGCAGCTATGGTATGCCAGGGCTGGGCCCGAGAAATCAGTCCTTCGAGGCTTTAGAATTGGTTATTTTGTTCTAGGTGTCTCCTTTACACCAAACTCCTCCCCAAATTACACCACATCAATTTGTAATTTCAGTAAGTTATGAAACAATAATACATTTCCCAGTTAGCAGAGACATCTTCAAAGCTCGTGCTGGTTTGCTGGAATGTATTACGCTGGAACAAGCACATCCTCATCCTCCTCTCTTTTTGCGGGATAAGACTGCAAGCGTCTTTAAGAGGACGTAGATTACAGCACTGAATAAAGCTAATACCTAAACTATAAACAAATCCCTTGAGCCCAAAGAAAGAAGAACTAAAGCTCTGACAGTCCTAAAAACCACAATGAGAGAACAGCACTTAACCTTTAGGTTTGACTACACCTGGGAAATTCCATCACCTCTGGGCCATTACTGCTGTGCCGATGAGACCCACTCTCAGCAGGGTTACTCAGGATTGTGGATTAAAACACTAGTGCCAGCTGATAGTTCATCATTTGTAGATGAACGAGTGGGACACTCTTAGATTTCCCAGTGGAGGCTAGACCCTTAAGGCTGCTTTATACCTTATCAGGAAGGCAGGGGAAGGAAAAAAAAAAAAGGCACTTTGCTTTGACATCTGCCTTCAGTGATACAGCACTCTACTCCCCA
Source organism: Himantopus leucocephalus (assembly GCA_003993805.1). Lineage (NCBI taxonomy): Eukaryota > Metazoa > Chordata > Aves > Charadriiformes > Recurvirostridae > Himantopus > Himantopus leucocephalus. The sequence continues at coordinate 7,910,944 of RSEF01000002.1, read as the reverse complement.
GCAGGAGGCCCAACCTTGTAAAACAGATTGTAGTGAAAAAAATTCACCTGTCACTTGAAAATGCTGAAAATTAGACGTTAATGCTGTGGTAGAGAAATTATGTATTTCTTTAGCATTGTATGTACGTCAGACTTAAGTTAATCTCATCAGTCAGGCTGAGAAATGAAAAGCTGGTTTTGCAATACTGAAATGGCTTCATTTTGAGATGTTTGTAACGGACTCAGAAATACATGTATATATATTCACATGTATGTATCTATATATACACACTTAGCAATCAATATTTAAACTCTTTAAGAGAAGAGAAAGTCATTCTCAACATTTTCCATTTATGAAAACAGCTCTAGATACTAACATGCTGGAAATAAGTAATCATTACTAATTTTGATAATAGTTGTAGGGACATGATTATTTTTTAAACTTGTAAGATTTCTGATAAATTTTAACTTTGGAAAAGGACTTTTTAAAAGAAAAAGCGTATTTTCAACAAATTAGGACCAGTCACAGGGAATATTTAATTAACCACTGTATTAACAAAAGACACTTTAAAAAAATAATTTACATCTAGATGACTGCTTTCAAAGTGGTAGATTTCTTGTTAGACCTGAATTTTCTCAGCTCTCATCTGCCTTCAGAGTGATAATTTCCCTTTTCTGTGTGAATTCTTTTTCTGACACCGTAGTTATTTTGGAGACTAATTTTGCTACCAGTTGGATTGTAAATCTTAAGTTAGGAGTTTTTGAAGGCAGTTACCATGTCTTTATTCTGCTCTGAGCGCCATGGGAGTCCTGGTCTGTAACTTAGGCCTCACAGACACTAAAGTCATACACAGTCATTCATAATTAAAGGCAATGATTATATCATGTCCCACATCTCACAAGATCTTTCGTTTAGCTGTTCAGTCAGGCTCACCGGTTAAGAGAATTTTATTGAGCTCAAAACAAGAGCTCTCCCAGCAGTGTCCAACACACTAGGCAGCTCCTCAGGACTCTGCAGCCCCTGGCACCTTGTGCTGTGTGGTGGAGCATAGCTTTCACCATTATGCTGCAGAACATGCCAATCCCTCAGGAGCAAGCAGTGGAGATGAGTTAGGACTTGTAGTTAAAGAAAGACCAAATACCACAATCAAAACACAAAAGAAGCAAGCAAGGAACTAGATGGACTCAAGACCTTTATCCATAACACTGGGGACAGACTGGAGGAAACAGACCAAGGAATTCTTGTGGACAGCCATCAAGGGAATAAAGACTCACACGGAATTGGGTTTGGGGAGGATGAGAAATTTATTCATACCATCCAGTCCCATACCTTTTCCCAGACAACAATTAGACACAGATTTCCTTTTGTTTTACCAGAAGTAGTATGTGGTTTTTGGGATGAGACAAGGACAGATTAATTCTCCATCCACAAAGAACCCTTTCCCAAGCTTCCTCCTTAGACATCTTTGAGTGCCTGACCTTATTCCTACTCCTCTTTCCTGGAAAAACCTTCACTCAAAGAGAAGCTGCCACCATGTAAATTTAGACCAACTTCATTTCATTTCCATCAAAGCTAGTTTTGAATTTAAAAAGCTTGGTGAAAATTTATAATGTCGAGTAACACTGAAATATCTGCTTTATCCTCCACCCTCAATGTTTTGTTCTTTTACTTGTTACTCTTTGAAAATTAAGTGTATTTTTGTACCACTGTGAATGTGTACTTCAGCCTGGCATCTTCTTTCTCTCTCAGAAGATGTGGCAGCAGGAAGAAGGTTATGGCAGTCACTGTTGGGTTGGGACATCAGAGGGCCTCACTTAGGTCTGTGCCCTGCTGTGCTAGATGCTCCACAAACCATCGTCAAACTAGTGAGTAATTGCCAATATGAACAAATACTCACTCTGACCCTTTGGGGACGCTCAGCACTAGTCAAGCCAAGCAATGGAGTATGATAGCACTTGCCTATTTTATCTCCCCCCACATGCAGATTATGGAAACTTCGCAGAAAAGAAACTTTCTAGGCTGTCAGTGCAGATTCATGAAGGCATCATATGACATGGCAGTCTACCATGTGTTCAGAAGATGGTTCCTTTGCTTAGAAGCAAATTAACCAACTGTTAAGTTTGAGGGGGGGGGTTGTTTGCTTTTGTTTTTCTAAGTACACACAGCTAACAAAACCAGTTCACTCTAACAAAACCAGCTAGCTTGTTTTGCCCAAATCTTACACTTCACTCCACAGAGCTCTGACATCGCTTTGCTGTGAAACTGGAGCTGTGCTGAAAGAGAATTTGGATCCTAGCATGGAAGTCAAATCAGTGCATCAGAGTGATAAGACCTAACAGCTTCTGCAGTGATCTTATAAACCTATCCTGTGGGCAAATTCTGCTCCATTTAAAAAAAAAAAAAAAAAGGCTATTGTAGCAGAACTGAATGTGGGAACTTGGAAACAAACCACAAGACTTGTGCCTTTATTTGCGTGTTAATCCCTAGAATGCTTTTCCATGTCACATCTAATTCACAGCTTGCAGATATTAGCGCCAACTCTGACTTCAGATGAAAGTTCAAGGCCTTTGCTTATGTCTGCATTGGACTCTTCCTAACATGCAAAAAACGGCACTGGTTCATTCCTCACGTTCAACTTCTTTCGCAACACACTTTGAAGTACAGTGCCAAAAAATGGCACTGGTTGCAAATCTCTGATAAATCACACCAAATTCTGTCATGGTGAAATAAAATAAACCAAAAGCATCTTTGAACAGTGAGCAAATAATGTTCAAAGCTCGAAAATGCAAATGAAATCACATTTGTTATTAGCCCTCTGATTACGGGCAAAAACCAAGGATCTTTTGTTGCATAACGTACTGGAAGAGGCCCAAACTCTTTATTTTTTATTCCTTGGAGAACTTTTCTTCTCTCACACTGAGTAAGCGGGCAACAACTAGGGGAGCAATGACATGGTGCTCTGCTTCCCTTCTACTCTTTCTTTTAGCTCTTATTTGCTCTAGGGTTGGCTATCGAGTGCCTTGGCCTCCCACTCCCAGTAGCAGCTCCATAATCTTAGGTGAGGGTGATGCTATGCCTTAATAACCTCAGAGGGCAGCATGCTTCTGCTTTCCAAGTCCCAAGGGGCTCATTAGAGGATCTGCTAAATCAGGCTTGTATAGTCTGTCATTAACTGCAGAATTTAATTAGTCTAAGTTTGCGCTGATTTGCATTTAGGAAAGACTGAAGCTTGCTGAGTTGTTGCTGTTATCATGCTGCGTTTATCTTTTCCTCTGTTTTCTAAGGGGTTTTTTAAGGTACATAAAGGTCAGGGGAACAAACATTCTTGGTGCTAAGCTAATCCTGGAGATGCAGTCATATTGGGGACTTAGAGAAATGCTTACTAGGAACAGAACAGACTCAGTGGCAATACTGGAGTATACCAACCCCATATATCTTAACAGCCAACGTTAGCACGGTATAATCAGAAGAAATTATGAGAAGGGCAAGATGATGGAGCTGTAGCATTGAGACTCTTTGAAATGCACCCATGGGACACGCATTTGCAAGCTGCTTATTTAAAACATACAAGTTCCCCATACCCATAATGTCTGCTGACTTCAACGAGAGCACTGCTAAGCCTGACACTTTTGGTAATTGCATCTGTAATGCTAAACTGCTGATCAAGCTTTTTGCTGTCTTTTAACTACATCACCCTGGATGAAGACTCAATAAAAAACGTCCCAGATTGTTCTCTCACTGTTAGAGTTTCAGCAATCTTGCCTGCAGTACTAATATGGTTTATATTCTGAGTATTGGCAAAAAGAAGTCACTTCCTTCAGAGTTCTTGCAATGTCACTGGAGAACAGGAACTCTGCTGCCGTAGCAGAATGTCTCATTCCCCATCTCGCAGGGTCTCTACCATGACAAGTTCCTTCTTCAGTTCTTTGCACAACACCACAGATCTGAGAAGCCCTGTGAAAAGCTTTTTCTATTCTCATTCTAAACACAGCCAAACATAATCACTCTGTGCCAAAAGGAAAAGACTGCAGCTGGTAAGGAAATTAAATTTACTCCAGATCTTCCAGTAATGCATTATAGCATAAATGATGGAGGGTTAACAATCAAGATATGCATAAAAATGTCTCAGAGAGCGCTTTAAAAGTTTAGGGCTTTATCTAAAAGAGCAAAAACCCATCTAGTAACTATGGGGTTTTTTTCCTTGTGGATGGATTAATAAGACAAACAATGTATTAACAGCACAAATATGAAGTTTACTCTCTAGTATTCATTTATCATATGGGTCTTTTGAATCCCAGTAACTTGCATTAAAAAGCTCAATCAAAAATCCAGACAATCCAAATTACTTCACTGTCTTTGCACCCAAATAGCTAAATTCATACTCAAAAAGATTCTGATGTTTCCTATTAACTGAATATCAGGTCTACTGGAGAAAGTGACAGAAATTCCAAGATATGAATGATTTGTGGAAATTTTTTCACCCTCTCTAAAATTGCTTTCAAGCACCTGGAATGCATTGCTAAGCATTAAACAGAAATGATCCTGTTTAGCCTATTAGATTTCAATTTACATCAGAGAAAAATGCATTTGTGAAGTATTTATATACACAAAGAAGCATAACATTAACTGCACTGTGGAGATGTTATCACTTACAGCCACTGAGTGCCTCAACTACAAATTAGAGGACAATTAATTTAAAATAGTCCTCTACTAAAACACAGAATAAAGTAGTTAAAGGGAAAAAGCTGTAATAGTTCCCATGGTAGAATTTTTCTTTATAGGAAAGATATGAATGTTACATCTATTTACTGAACAATGAAATATTGGAACAGGTTGTAGGATAGGGCTGACCTTACACAACAGAGGGCCTTAAGTAAGATTTAGAGGCACAGCTCTACATTAATCCCAAATTTGCCTCTGCCCCACCTTGAGGTCCTGTCTTACCTCCATCTCTACTGCCTTGTTTCCTGCCTCTTGACATGCATAAGTGAAGTCATTAGCTCCTCTTTTACAGGGTTACAAGCAATCAAAAATTACTTGATACATGCTTTGGGGTAAGAGCTTGAACACAAGCAGTTGTGGCAGAGCCACAGTCCCTGAAGGTGGAAAAGGGGGAGGGTTGGACTAGTGCGACTCCGAAACCTCACTGCATCACTGTTGTGTAAGACCTGCTCTGGTGGCCTGCAAATGCTCACCCACGTGAACATCTCTGCTCATGACACGCTCTCCAGTGAGTTCCAAGTACAAAACACAGATGCAAGTCGCTCATGCACTTAAGCATTTACAGATTCAAAGCCTTGGCTTTCGCCTCGGCCTCAGATGAGGAAAATCATGTCTGATCAAGGCTAAACTGTCTCAATTGCATACTTAACTTTTCAGTAAGCAAACTGTTTCTTATGGAACAGATTTTTTTAAATATAATGCATTTATCCTTTCTAAAATTTTCTTTAGACATCTGTGTAGAAACCCATTGCAAGTTTGCAATTACAATCAAGAGATAACTTTTTACACAGAAATAATTTTATTCCTTTCTTAAGAAAATAGACTTGGATTTGTGATTTGATTTTCCCCTTTGTTTACTGAGATACTAAAATAAATTTATTTTAGGTTATTAACTTTAGTCTATGTAAGGTTTTTCAGCATATTGAAATATATCTGTAACCTCAGTCCGTACACTAGGAAAAAAGAATGTATATATCTGTAACGAATAATATATATGCATTAAACAAAACTGTTCCTTCTTGAAGTATATGTCATGTTTCCTAAAGCCTAACTGACAGAACACTCGTATCTCAGGTAACTGTGGATTTTACACAAACATTGCTCATTTTGCTTTGCAGTATTTTGCAGGAAGGCTAGGGGCTTAAGTCAGATGTTTTCTGTGCTATTCCAATGACACTGAAGAAAAAGTCATTCATGTTAGAAATTTTCAACTGCCTAGGTAAATTCTTACAATTACTCATTTAGCTATTTTTCATCTTTAAAGATGTTCTTTTTAATTTACAAATGTTATTTTTAGTTTTAAAACTAAAAAGAGGATTAATGGTGGAGGATTTCTTTACAGTGGCAAAAATCTGTGAATTTCACAGCAATTATAAGGCACTGCATGATTTCCCATAGCCTTCCCCAATGATTCCTTTTGTGTCATTATTTCCCCAGGAAATATTAATCTGTGACTGCAATAAAGTAAATCAACAGCTTTGCATTACTTCACAATAGTGTTGCTATTAATGTTTTTCACCTCCTAATGATGAAGAGAGACTTCCTGTAGTAAAAGCTCCACATATATAAATGTAACGAAATTAAAATTGTTGGAAAGCATACCGCTGCTTTCCCAGGAAACTGAAAAATAATTTTAAAATAGCCTTAATAAATGACAAACAACTTTAATTAAAAAAAGGGGGTGACAGCCCAATGCTCCTGCTGCCTGTAATAAAGCTGTAATTGGTAAGCTACTTCCTGCAAACAAGTCCTTATACATCCAGGATTTATGTGAGCAGAATGATTGTATCATCCAGAGTGATATTAATTCTGAAGAAAAATCGGGACTTCTGAATTATTAAGGAAGACTGTCACTGAAGTTTTCATTGAACATCCGTATCCTGAAGCCATATAAATGTCACAAAAAGCCACAGCACTTTGGCTCTGATTCAGCACAATTCTTAACCAGCCAATCAAACTACCTCTATATTTAAAGCTAAGCATGTGCATAGTGTTTCCTGCTGAATCAGGCCTCAGATTCCACCTTCACTGTATGAATCTGTGATTATCATGTTTCTAAGCAGAACCTAGGCTCATAAATTCCACAGGAAAATGCTTATAGACTTCAACAGAACCTGTTTTGTCTATATAGAGGGAAAAGTTCTACAAGCTAATCTAGGATGTGAATTTATAGTCCATTTACTGTTCCATGCCAATTCCCCAGTGAACACTTGGTGCCTTTGTTCATTATAACTTTACACACTTCCCAAGTATATTGTTCAACAGCAAACAAAGATTTTTTTAATAAGGACTAAGGACCTGTTTACACTGAGATTCTTAGGAAGATATATGTAAATTTACTTTGTAGATGGATGAGTTATGCCACATTAAATATCTGAGAGGATAGTCCCATATGGAATTAAAATAGCTTTAATTTAATTTAGCTTAATCCACTTCATGAGTAAAATAAATAAAATGAAATGAAGGCTACTTTAATTCTGAATGAGAGTTCAGTGTGGCTTAAATAGCCAATTGACAACTAGTTAATTCAGATGAACCTTGCTGAGGACCTCCAAGTAGATGAGCTCTGACTGTGTCAAAACAGAAATAAGAAGGGGCAGGTGGTCTCGTATAAATGTTCCTCCTCATCTGCAACACACTGATATGGGACAAGGCAGAGAATATTTGTGCTGTGTTTTCAGACTGGCTCCTGAATGGCTAATTGTGGACATATTTTAAGAAGATGCCATTCTCGTGGTACCTCTAGAGCAAGCCTCTGTACAGTTCCTTGCGCACAGGATTCTATCACAATCACTTGTTAGTTTCAAATGAATCCCTGTGTGCTGTTGGGCAAGAAGAGGGCTGAGACCTGTGGGCTATAAACCCGGGGGAGGCCAGGCACTCATCCATCCCTGTGCTAAGCAGGACAACCCTCAGCTCTCACCCCTCCCAGGCGGCGCAGCCGCGTTCAGTACCACGGACAGCTCCTCCCCAGCACCATGGACAGCTCCCGGCCCGCCCAGCTCCGCTCCGTGTGGTTTTTAAGCCTTGCAAAAGGCTCGCCCAAAGAATGCCTTTGCATCGAGATCCAGGGGGTAAAGTGACAAAACACGGGTCATTCTGAAAGCACAACGTTCAGGCGTTTCGAGGCCACTCGGAGGATTATTCTATTTTCCGAGAGCCGGGCATTCAAATCTCATCGAGGCTTTTGGAAAACCGCCGACTAAGCAGCAACTTTCATCCTTTAAGAAGGATGCTCGCAACATCACTCAAAGCTCACTTAAGTGACTAGTTGATTCTGTGATTCCAAACGACCAGGCCTGAAGGGAAGAGCAATTGAACTACAGACTTGGTTTTCTTCCTCGCTTCTGTAACTAAAGCCTGCTGAGGAATTCTGGCAACATCCAGCCTGGATGTGGAAGCATCTTTCTGGTGTGCCCTGCTGTGAGTTAAATCTACTTGGAATTAGGTGGTTTTACTCTAATTTCTAAAGGCATTGTGTGTGCATGCATGGGGAATACAAATACCACTTCTCAATAAAAACAGTGAGCAAACCTACTTTTCTACAGGAGCAGAGTGCTGAGTTTTGGTGTAAGTGCTGAGCTGGACCTAAAATGGAAAAGGAGAGCAGTAAAATAGTGCACAGAATCAGTGCTTTTCTATAGTGGCTGTCACCCAAGGATCTCCAAATGCTTTAAAAGGAGGTCTTCAGCAAGCCTTACAATACTCCTATCTAATAGACAAATGTTAAGTTGCCCACTTTACAAATGGGTAAACACAGATACAATGATATCAATTGGAGTTTGGTGAAATAGAGATTTTTTGCCCCAAAGTAGATGCATCAGTGCAAATCCCTGGCACAAAAACGTTACAGAAGAGCAGCATGCCTTATTCTTCAAAACAGGATCATACTGCATCAGCAAAAAGCTGCATACTAAATTCAGGGCCCACATCTACTCACAGTATTGCTCCAGAATACTCTAGTCTCCAAAAGAGACAAAATAGATACCCCCTCCACACTTGTCTGACAGGCAAGCAGTCAGCGTTGGTATATGTGAAAAGAAAAGGAGAAAGGATGTAGTAAAGTCAGCTCAGACAGGGACAGAAAATGCAGATAAAGAAAGACATGGTAAGAAGAAAAAAAGAAATACAATAGAAAACCCTAAGTTATCTTCTACTCCCTTTGCTGTCTCACAAAATGGGGACCCAATATTAAATTTGTTCAGGTTTGCAAGTCTGTAACAGTAACACCTGAAGCAGCTGTTTTGACACTAGTATTAATACTTCACCTTTAGACAAATTTGAAAGATCAATATACTGTGACTTTCCACTAGAGATAGTAATTAAAAAAAAAAATCCAAACCCACCCAAACCCTCAAATGAAGTAATTCTTTGATATTATCTGCCCAATGACTGCTTGAAGTTTAATTACTCTAACTTTTAGCAATGACTAATAGCCACCTATGCGACAATCTGATTAGACAGCACAGATTCCATTTGTTATAACTTAAAATCTTGTTCGACGTCTTTTGCTTCATTGGTCATTTGGTTAGAAAATGCAGAGTCATTTATGAAAGCAATAATCAGGGTCATTTATAGGATCACTCCATCCTACTCACAGCTCCACAAGTCTCTGCTGTGCAATGCTGGGGCAGCCCAAGTGAAAAGGGAACAAAAACATCCTTTGCATCAAAACCATCCTTCGGTCTATCTGGGTCAGTTTGCTCATAGCCATGATTTTTTGTCATTACAACACAGAAGACTGCAGATAGCATGGCTAGAAAGACATGGTCCTTATGCACTGCAGCTTGGGGGTGAAGTATTTTTTTGCTTTAAAAAAGCCACATCACCTCATTCTCGATAGCAGTTGGCACTCAAACTCTGTGACAGCTTTTGTATACAGAAATATGCAACTATCTCGCTAGCGGCTAAATCCAGTGCTTTGGAGTCAATATTTATCAATTACATTTTGCAAAAATATATATAGAAGTGCTCCTTGCCAAATTGCTGAGTGAAAAAAACAGTAATAAACAGGAACACCACAGTGTAACATCCAGATTATCTTCTGGTGAAGTTCAAAGACTGTATATCAACTCTACATCACAACAAAATCAGACCATGACCTAGATATACGCCATAACCCTGTAAAGGTTATGGGGACATAAATCATGAGGAGGGCATGACTTCAATCCCACAGTACACTTGCGATCACAAGAAAGGCCTGAAGGAAGGAGAGGGTGGAAGCTAGGTCTTCCAGGCTGGGGAGAAAATCAACCAGGTTAGGACTGCAGTTAAGAACTTTGTTACTGATGTTCTCACAGAGTTATTTTAGACAATGATCCAGAAACACACAGCCCATGCAAGGAGTAAGAACACTGTAAGAACTCAAATAGTATTTAAATGAATAATACTTTGCAAATTAGCTCCAAAGAACTCATTGAGTGCTATGCGTCAGCACTTTTCTTGTTCTTTTCTTTTTACTTCCTTCTAAAAAAGCTCACAGGACTTATAGCGTAAACTTTGAGGTGTCTGCTTTAGGAAAAAACAGCAAACCACTGGGCCAGCTTTTGTGCATAACTCTTTTCTGAGTCACTTGGCACCATTCTTGTAGATAGCTGCCAGCTACCCTGGGACGCTGGGATCTCACACCACAAACTCACACTCCTGAGAATACACCACACACTCTACCAGCCACGCAAAGCTGCCATGTAATAAGGATTACCTTAAGTGATAGCATTTCTCTAGGAGCTATTTGTCTAAAGCCAACACACACGTCTCAGCAAATTTGTCAAGGCAAACAAGGACAGAATAAATTGTACTTTGAACAAATGAACAGAGGTGGGATTGGGATCAAGGGCAAGTTTAAATGCAGTCGGGGTGCACCAGCAGCTCTGATGTATCTATACAACCAGGTCTGGGATGATATTAGACTAGTCACGGGAGTGTGGTGCTCAGAGCAGCTGCCTGACCCAGATTCACTGTCAGTGGCCGACTACTTGAAAACAGGATGAAGAGCGTCTTTATGTGCTGTGGTTTCACCCTGGGCATCATTTCCTTCTCTTTGCTCCTCTTGAAAGACACAACTGCATATGATATGCACAGAGAACCAAGATCTAAATGGGTGGCACTGAGACCAGAGTGAATACCCAATGTGGGATTTGGATGCCATATTCAGCTAGGCTTGTTTGAAAGGTTTGTCCATATGGAGAACTTAGAACTGTCTGCTTGAAACCAAGCCATGATGTATGCCAAGGACTTTAAGGATGCCTTGAATGCAGTCTCCATTATGAGTGACTTTTAAAGTACATTCTTACAGGAATATTCATGGCTGCAAAGGAGCTATTGCATTCTTATTGTGAAAGCTGTAATAACTCCTCTGGAATCATCTCAGATCCAATGGGGCATCAAGACAAAGCAAGCTACGCATACCCTTACAGACGGCAAACAGCAGATGTCTGTCTTTCTGATGAAGACAGAGAAACAAGATACTCCTTAATACAATACATTTCTATCCTGTAGACAGTTCTAGACCAAATCCTGATCGCGTTATTTATACAAGCAACCTGAAAGGAGTCAATTCATGCTTGAAATACCATGCTGGATATTAGAGTTGTGCATGGAGATTGTGGTCTTGCATAACACAAACGGCTTCAACAGCAAAGGATGAGTTAAGCACTGACTAATAGCTTGTGTCTAAATATGCTTTCTTCAGTCAGTTCAATTTACAATGCATTTTTAATGGTATCGATAGGTTATAGATGGATGGGGAAACTATATGCTAAAAAGCAAAACCAAGGTGAGGAAAGGAAATTAAACCTCCATTTAGCAGAAAAATTATTTCAGTATTTGTCTTCCCTCCCAAGCAAAATGAAAATAAGGACTGTTGAAACTTCCCACTAAACAAAATTTCAGTTCACATCAATCAAAATGTCTCATTTTATTAAAACTGAAATAATTAATTTTCCACATATTATTTATATAACATAAAAGCAAACAACCACCAAGGATTACATTTCAAAGTTTTTTCCAGTTGTCAGACATTGGTAGAGTGCTTTAATTCCTCTTTTTCTAATCAAAGCATTATCAAAACCGTGATATTCTTATATGAGGTTAATGGCGCAAATACAGAAAGAAATATTTGATCTGAAAATTTTATACTAGATTCCACTATCAGTCAGAATTTTCTCATCAACTGAAATATTACCAATTTATTAATATGTAGGATATTGCCTGATCCAGTAAAAAAAGTTAATTGCTGTGCACCAACTGTGACAAATACTGCTTAGATTCATAATAAAACCCTGAATCAGACACAAATGTGGACGTGAATAGAAGACGTTATGCTCAGTTTTCTTTGTAATTCAGAATAAACTTGCTTTACAGGCATAGCTCAACTACTACTGTACAGATTCACATATTCCTATGATCCCTTACTGAATGCCGTATCTTCAATAGATCAATGACATTTGTATCATTTAATATAATGTTAAGTATAGACACGTACTTAAACTCAGCACAGTAAGACAAAGTTTATGTACAAAACAAATACAGATGGATAGTATGGGAGCTTAAAATACCGCAGTCAAAATATACAAAGAAAGGGAATGGAAGAAATGATGATCCCTATTTTACAAACGGGGAATGGAGGTAAGGACCAGTGAGAAGCTCCATGCAGGGTGCGGTTACAGCAGAAGGAGGTGGTAGAGCTGCCCTCCACTGACACAGCTGTCCTGTGCATGGCGGCATTGAGAGATTTGCCCAAGGTCATGCAAGAAATCAGTATCATATTGTCTCTAAATTCAAATTTATTGCATGCCAATCCAAGCATAGTCACTGCAGGACCGTGTTTCTCCTCAGAAACCATACAACATGTCAAAGCCTGCATGGAGATACACTGAGGATACCACAACGGTCGCTGCTCAGCGTGGTTTCCTATAAGCATCACACTTATCTGCATTTAAATATGTTTTTTGTTCTAAATTTCATTTTTTTATGACTAGATCAGATGCAATGCCACTGGTTAAATATCACACACTCTCAATCACATCCCTACACTTCCCATTTTGACAAATCACAGTTGTCTTACATATCCTGGAGCCTCCAGTAGTCAGGAAACCTTTAAAGCCATTTGACTCCACGCAGCTCTGGCAGGCAAACGAAGTGGCAACAGTGAAATGCTACCACACTCTGCAATCAAAACTGGACATCAAGGGCAACATATACTGTAAGAAGAAAACCTTGTAGTCTATGGGGCCCAAGTGACACATTCATATAAAAGATTTACTGTTCAGATTAACATGCTGAATTTTGATCAGACACTTTGCATTTCATTACCATAGGTTAGCCCTTCCTCTCGTTTATAGTCAAATCTCTAGACTTGCTTTTCTCCCCATGGCAGGACACATTTGCATTAACAACTTCTGTTGCTCCATATCATAGCAATGTGACATAGGCTTTTCCGTCAGATTGCCTGACACATACTTCCACTCCAGCACAGCATACCCAGAACTGCATCAGTATTCTTCTGCTTCTCACCCCAGTCTGTCCTCGTTATAGCTGAGAATTGTAAGTGCCTTTCTTCTCATCATAAAGTTGTTTCTCTACAGAATCATCAATATCATTTTTGCCTCTCCTCACACCTTCAGCATACATTCCTACTGCTTGCAAACAAAATGTAAAACAAACAGTGCCGCTGCCTTAGGACTTTCACTAACATCAATTTGCTCTGCCTCACACTCTCCTGTCCTCTTACGGACGCACGCACTCTATCATTTTACTGATACCGCAGAATCTTGAATGGACCTTCCTGCTGATGGTGCTTTGTCTCACCTTATATCGCAAAGCTGCTCCCTGCATCTCCTCTTCACCCTTGCTGATTTTACTCTCATGACTTACAACATTTACAAGCAGCCCTTTCAAAACTAATGCCCTATTTACCCACAGAAATGATACAGCATGGCTAGTCTCCCTTTAGAAGGGCTCCTTCTAAGAATGAAAAAGTAGTAAAGCTGATATGGGAGTCCATTAATAAAGAACTAAAGGATAGGAGTATAATTAATGTTAGTCTATACAGGTTTCTGGGAAATAGGTCTTGTCAAACAAACCTGATCTTATTTCTTGATGAGATTACAGATTTGATTGATAAAGGTAATGGTGTAGGCGTAATAGTCCTAGACATTTGCAAATGTATGTGGCTTCGTTATTTGAACACATTCCATCATTGGTCTCTGACAGCCTCCAGCCCCCCTGCTACCATCTTTTCCAGTCAGTTATTAACAAAATCTGAATGTGCTTCCACTCATTCTCTCATGGAGTTCATTCATCCCACTGTCACATGCACCAAGATGTGTGTGTTCAAGTGGTCTGCCCGAGAGAATGTGTATGTGCCACAGCAGACAAGGAATACCAACTATTAAGTCCTCACAGCAACACTTGAGTTCTTGACTGACAATGGCAAGCTAGTTTTTTTGCAGGTCTTTTATACCTTTTATGAGCCAACAGTTGATAAGGGATGGTCCTTTGCTTCAGAATCTTGCCTACTTAGGCATTCATAAATGTTAGCAAGATTGCAGCTCATTACCTGGCTTTGCTTGTATGGACCGTGTCTGAAAATACACACGTCTGTTTGGCTACAGTGTAGCTCCTTATTGGCCAAACAGCGGAAGGAATTGGGCTAGTGTGCATGATGTGCTAGTATCTTATGGCCTTTCAGTGTCCGCAGAAAGCAGGGTCTTGTTCTGGAGAGATGCCTGTACCGTGACTTTTATCAGAGCCCAGGCCTTCTGCGCTTGACAGCACAGCACATTCCTTAGTTTTATTGCTGGGAACAATGTTCTTTATTATCAGTACATGACATTCTTCTCACACTTATTTCACTTTTTTTCCCCAGTGCTTACAGAAACAACATTTGCATCTGTATTTCATTCATACCAATCTTAATATTTCTGTTTCAAGTCTCTACATGTTTAGTTACATGAAAGGAAAAGTGGCTTACTATGAGAATCTCCAAAAGGAGAAAGCACGAGATACTGAGCCTAGCAGAGTGGATGTGCCAGTCTGACACATTTACAAGGCACAAGAGAAATAATTGAATTCACTTTTCAGACAGTAAATGTGTTTACTGGGCTAAGCTTATGTGATTCAATGGACTCTACTCGCCTCAAGCACAATTTCTCCTACATACACCAGTGACAAAGACGCTACGCTACGATTACTTTAGATAGCTGGGAACTAGACTCTGTATCCTCCAATCCAACAATTCTATGCATTGCAAGTTCTTGATGTGCCTGTGCGTGAATTCACCAACTGCAGCATTCTTTGACATATGGACTCTACCCACAAATGGAGCCTGTGTGTGTCCTGACTACAAATTTAGCTCCCTCTTTATTTCACTCCAGGAACCAGGACTTGAGTGCCCGTGTTCCATACATGGCAATTTACCTCTAAGCTGCTTTCCAAGCAATGCTGCTAGCTCCCTGCAAAAAGCACAGTTCCCAAAGACAGTCCGCTCCAGAGCCTGCCCCAGAGAGACGGTGCTCACTTAGGCCACATCTCCTCCTCCTGCGACTCTCCTCCAGCCTTGTCTCAGTAGACCTTGCACTTTCAACCCCTGTGCGCAACACACACACGTTTGCGTGTCACAGAACAAAACCATCATTCAGAAGGACTGAATCCTGCCCTTTGAGCTGAAAACACACACACAAATTATTTTAATTCCAGTAACAATGAGGCCACTTGGGGAGCAGGGAGGTTCCTGCCAAGCGGTGTGCAACATGGACTCCATCAGTCACCTCCAGACAGTGCCTGAGCAGTGTGGTCACAAGCTGGTTCACAGCAACTACTCATGCAGCTGGGGCTGTCTTCCTCCTACAGCACACAAAGATCAGCAAGCAGGCAATGGATGTCAGTAACCATCAATAACTATCCATTTAGGATAGATTCAGGCTGTGACTGAAGATCGTAAGCTTCCCCATGCCCAAATGCAAATTGCCCAAAGCCTTCCGGTCTTTCCATTGTTCTGCCCTTCTTTAGTTGCATCTATTCATAACGTGTCTTCTTTAATACAGCAGGAAGCAGAGAGCTCAGGATAGCACTACAGCCATTTGTCACCGTTCTGCAGATCAGCCCACACTGTCTCAATATTTTCCGTGATGTCACTGTTAATGTGCAATGCTTCACAAAGATATAACTCCTTAAAAACTTAACAGGTTAGGTGAAAAAACACCCAACAAACCTGAATGTGAAAATTAAATACTAGAGAAGTCTCTAGAAACCAGAGATTCCAATGTGATAGAACTGTATAAACAGGAAAAATAGGGAACCTTCAGAAGAAACCAAGGCAGCCTCTCCCTGAAAATACTGGGTAGCTAAATTTTGTGCCACTGAATTCAGCTAAAAAGATCACACTGCTCCTCATCTATTTAATATCTCCCTAAAAGCGTGTGCTTTTTCTCCTCATTTTAACCCATCAAAAGGCCTGAATGGCTAATATGATTCTCACTGCTACATTTTTACACCTCAGCAAGTTGCTTCTAGGCATACTGTGGGGTCATTTTCCTGTCTTCATTTGGTAAATAACCACCCCCATATTTCTACAATGGGACTCCATCTCATTTCACTTGCTTTAGCGAATAGATGGATAGAACACCTTTAACTTAATGTAATTTTGCCTTTTCTTGCAAGACTTTGGAGCATCAAGCTTTTTCCCCCCCCGTACTGAATTAGAATTCTTTTGATTCCATTCTTTTTTTTTTTATTGTAGATACAGGCATGATGGACTCTGACTAACATTGCAAAGAAACCTGTAAGGACATTATCTTTTATGAAAAATATCTGCAATTTATACTTACAGCCAGCTTCAAATCTTGAACACTCCAAATCATGATCAGGTGAGGTTTAGGGACAAATACATGCATAATTCATGAAAGCACAACCATTATTGGTAGCTCCATAGAATAAATAGTCCTTGGTAGACACTGTGCATTTGAAGGATGCACCATATTCATGCTAGCAATATGGAGCCAAATTGGTATTTATGGTGTACTCACAATCCATTCAATTCTGTTTCCATTTGAACACACTGGTGAAATACAGTGCGATATTCTGTTTCAGTTAAAAGCAAAAGATACACCACTTCAGGCAGAGCTCCTGGTAGCCGGAGAGCGCAGAAGAGCTGATGACTGCACAGAGTCCGCTAGGGATCTTGTTATGCCAATCTAATTAACCTGGAAAATGCTCAGCTAGCACCATGCTCTGGGCTCGCACACAGATGGAAAACGGGCTGCTCAACTATTGTGTGTGCAAGGCAGACTTCTCATAACTCCCAAGTCAGCAGAAACATTTAAGCATATGCTTACCATTAATGTTAAACAGGTGCTTAAGTACACTGCTGAACAGGGAACATAACAAGGAGCACGCCTCTGGAGTACGTGATTTCTGCTTTAATTGCTATTGCGTACATAGAGGTTTTATTTATTTGTTGCCCTTAGATATTACCAACAGCCTCCCTTCCCTACCAAGCCCACAGTTCTGTTAAAATCTGAATAAGAAAATGGTGAGAGATACTCTCTTTATAAAAAAAAAAAAAAAAAACAAAGTTTTCATCCTATATTGTGTATATGGAATTATTGGTATTTCTGCAANCACAAGAATGTCCAAATCCAACTGAATAGTATCTTTCTTAGTAAAGTTTTTAACAAATAGTAAATGCAAATGTACATGGTTAATGCAAATTAAATAAAATACACAGAGAATAACATAAAAGCAACGGGGAACGTAGCATGAACTTTCCTTTCGTGAGAAAAACTCTCAAATAGTGAGATCAGGACAGGTTCAGTCATACTGATATGAACTACAATTAATTTCTGAATTACTCCTCTACCCACAGCATTTTACATATCCTTCGTGTGAACCACAGATCCAGTTTTTAACAGAGTCAATAAACACAGAGCTCATGAATAGTAATCCTCCTGCATTACAATCATTCGCTTTACAAACTAGATCTTCATAAGAGGTACTTTCAGCCCCCTCACAGCCGGATGAGAAGGCATTAATATGAGCATATTTTTCACATCCTCATAATTAGGCACAAGAAAAGCGCAATACAAGCTTATTTCTAGGTTACTTTGGTTATATCATACACTGCAGAAGAACTACTCAGTATTTACAGAAAACATGCCACGCTATCATTTCAATTTTTCTCCCCATTTTCAAGAACTTCACTCCCAAATGATAAACAAATAAAAATGTTTCATTTCCAGCATGTTCTCCAGTTTATCATCATCAGTGAAAACAAACATAAGCAAAAGTGCAGGCATGCAGCATGCTCTGTGAAACATCTGACAGAGGAGCGGATGGGGTTCTCCATGGGGGACAACTTACAACATGAGATGAAGTAAAAACTCCGGAGCGCTTTTCTTAACCTGCAGCATCCTCCGGGATAACTACCTCACTCTGCTTTTCTTCTGCTTGCTTTCTTACCCTGCCCTTCACCTTTTTTTTTGGTCAACTCCAGTATATTTCACTGTTTGCCATCTTTAAAAAAAAATACTGAAAATCCTTAGTGACACAGAACTTGGTGGGGTTTTGTGTTGAGACTCAGGTCTGAAGGCACCTGAGCCTCAGACAAATTTCTTACTCATTTCAGCAGGAGTAGTAAACCCGTTAAGTTCAGCAAAAGTTTTGCTTGAGTAAGTGCTGAATAATGACTACAGAATGAGGCCATCTAATGTGTGACTGGAATTCGTGCCAAGTCTAACTGTCTCTACACACGCCTGAGTTGACAAAATCTTCTGGCCAGTATTGCCTGTGACTTGAGAGGGATTTTTCACAGCATTGACCACTCTGCTCACCGTCCAGGGCTTCACCTGGGTGTGCAACATTCACCACTGCAGCTAATCCCTCTCTTTTGAATGGTCAGTTTTCTCATACTTGCTGTGACTGAACATTTGGGTGCATCTCAGAGTAACCTCTAAAGTCATTATTCTGTAATAATTAGAGATGAGAGGGTGGAAATACTTCATAGTTGGTAATAAAGTCAATAAACATTCAGTCACACCACAGAAGAGGCCTTATTACAAACAAAATCCTGTATTGGTTGCTGGACACGCACTGAGATTGTAATTCTTCTGTGGTGCCTCGTAAGCGTACAGATTGGGGACCACCTATTTACAGTTGAGGACTAAACTCGGATTTAGCTACACATGCAATAATTCTCACCTCTGGTGAAAATACCACAGGTGATTCCACTGCTCCCATTCCCACCCTTGACTTCTATAGTGATGAAGAGGATATCACTGGACATATGGATCCCACAGGGAACATTTTGTGCTTGGAAACCACCTGCAAGATACACTCTTCTTCCCAGTGCACAGCAAAAGCATTACAACACAGTCACTCCAGGAATTCCCAGGACCTTACCAGTACCACCACAGGTGCACAAAGCCAATTTTTGCAAAAGCAGAATTTTAACATAACCTTGATAATCCACTTCAAGGGCAACCAGGACACTACAAATGCAAACTTCGCTTGCTACAATGCAAGTTCTGCTGGCTACAATGTCCTTAAAAGGGTAGAAAATCCACCGTACCTACAGGTGAATGCATGCTACAGCTGGGACGCAGTTATCAGTGTATTGTGAGCGTTCAGCCTCTAATGGTTTAGATTTATTCTGCAAATTAGATTTATTTTAAAATTTTTATTCTCAACGGCAGCCTTTTCAAAATGAACACTATGGGCACCTGCTAAACGTGATGCTCCATTGGGAAGGAATGCCAAGCTTCCTAAGTGACAGCATTATGCATTACTGGATTACACAAGATTTACAGTACATAAAGCAATTTAATAAATGGGCTTTGCTTGTTAATCTCACATGAGCCACTGTTTAGTACAATAACATATGACAACACACATGCAAACACACAGACCTAGAAGAATAAATGCATGTATTGCGCTTGTGATGACATTAAACTATTTGGATTAAGTAATTTTAGAGCTAGAAGTGCATTATAATGTTCTAGAACAGCTCTGTATACATGCAAATCATGGACTAAGTGATTTCTGCAGCAAGATGGCATCTGGCTGAGATGGAGCTCCTCTCCTGCTAGAGCTGGACTGTGGTGCTGGGAGACCCAACCTGCTTCTGCACAAGCATGCTGGGACCTGGAAAGAGTAAAGCTCCAAACAGGCAGCTCATGTATCCCCACATCCCGCTGTAGATGTGGTTGACAAACCCTGGATAGGTGTGCAGAGCAGTACTTGTCTCGCGTAATTGCAGAGGCCTTATGGGGTGCTTAGTGTCATTTGAGATGCTCTGGAATACCTATGACTATGTTTAGCAACAGACTCAAGACTTAGCTATCTGCAGGGTAGATGTTTATGGTTCAGCCAGTACCCCGTATTTCCTTCAGTCTATGGAGAGAAATCAGCATTTAAGAGTGCAGGTCCTCTGGCCCATTTTACACATCTACATGAAGATGGGATGAATCATGCCCCAGACTCCACTGACGAAATTATAAAGAGAACCCAGGCTGACTTAGATGTAGATGTCTACACTGAAGAAGTCAACGCTTACTCGAGGAATCCTAACCCCATCTTGTTCCACTGAAGAACTTAAAAAGCCAGAGAAGCTACTGCACTCCCACAGAGACTGCTCCATTAACTCATCACCTTCACTGTGAAAACTGGGCACTTCATCTTCTCGGCCAAAATGCTCTGAACTCACAACTTCCAGCTTTGAATCTTGTTCTGCTTATGTCAGCTACATTAAAGAACTTGTTGCTAGGAGCAGTTTTGTACCAACTGGAGGCATGCTTAGGCATGATTCTCTATCGCCTTCCCCTTTACATAGTCAGTTCGAGCAATACAGAGTACAAAGCTGTGCCAAGAAATGCGACCTCTGCGATACACAGGAGTGACACTTGGTGCACGGGAACATGCTATCAAGTATTTTCTGGCAGTTGAAAGACTCATTCAACAGTGCAGAGAGGGGAACTCTCCTCATCAAATAAAGTCTCAGGCCATCAACCTCTCCAAAACATACATTTTAGGCATTTATCTTTAGAAAGATGGAGCAAATCCAGATTTCATTAATGGACAAAAGTAACCTCTCAAATACAGACGACTGCAATGCTGTCTTCCTGATGGCACAGACAGCTCTATGGCTCTGCTGCTGCTCAGGGCTTTACTGAACGACAGCTGAGTGGGTAGCAGTAAAATCCTGACAGTCCCTTCAATTTCTCCTCTCTGACTGTTTGGGAAAGCAGTGTAGAGATTCAGAAAGAGAGGGGAGGGGATAGGCTATCCTGTGAACAGTCAGACGACTCAGAGGAGGGAGGGAGAGAGAAACGAACCCAAAATGGTTCCTATTTTGTTGCAAGCAAGAGGAAGCAGAGCAGCTGGTGGGTAATATTGAAGAGAGATGCAGGTGGGAGACCCGTCATCAGATTCAAGATTTTGAACCTTCCCAGTTATGAGAATTAAAGCTAGACCACAAGCCTCCGTTCATTCTCACGTTCCTAAATAACGAGCTAGCAATGCGGACAACTTCACCTGACTCCCAAAGTTATTCTGAGACAGCCTGGCCCCGTGTGTTTCTCATGAGACCTGCAACTTCAGTGGATCCCTTATAATAAATAAGTCTGTGGGCAGAGTCTGCACTTCTATCTCCTAAGCAAGGATGTACCTAAAGGGACACTCTACATTAAGTGGACAACAATAGGACCCTACTGGCTGTTTCCTTGTGGAGCTCTCTGCCATCCCACCTTAATTGTGCAAAGACTCTTCATTTCCATCAGCTCGCAACATGACATTAGAACAGGCTCAGCATATCTTACAGCTTTTCCACTGGGCCACCATGCAACAATTCCAGTACCTCCTATGGATTGTATGCCCTGCTGCATATATTATCCTAACAAAGGGGAACACTTGTTCCCCTTTATGCCTGACCCAGAAAGGATACCAGACTGTTACAGTCCTTAAAACACAACTTTGCCACCCCAAGATTTTCTGCTGCAATTTTTGCTGTAGTTTGGCAACTGAATTTCCACCTGGCTTTAAACTTCAGTTGGAGTCATGATGGCTCATCTGGGAACTACTACCATAGCTCCCCTGCTTTCAGCTCTGAAGGTCCCCATGTTTCAGCCGAGATAGCACACAGCTAAAGAATAGCACACGAAATCCGGACTGCATTTGGCTTCTAAATCACATGGAATCTGAGACAGAGAGAAGGACAAAGTAGCAGGGAGTCTGTGCTGGATCAGAAACTCCAACATCTACTTCTGTGTGGGAGTTTCAAGAAAAATTAATCTCCATGCAGCTTCTTTACTCCAGAGTAGCACAGCTGCATTCTTGGCTGAGAAACATTACACCATGTTTCAGTGCAATGTGATTGATCACCGCAAGCAATAACCCTGTAGGTAAAATAGGGCAAATAAGGGAAATTACAATTGAACTTCAGTGTCTTTTATTTATGTTTTTAATATGAATTTACTGCTCGTGAGAGGCATCAGAAATACAAAATAGGCAGGAGCAAAGCTAGATTTCCTATTTGGCTGCAGCAGTGTGTCTCCAGGAAAAGCTGGAGCACTCCAAGGACGACAGAGTAGGTTTGTCTTCATGCCATTTGTACTCTTGAGGTCTCTGAGGCATCAGAGATGCCAGCAGAGTTCCTAGGGGACAGTACTTGCCACTGGGCTTATTTTTACTTGTTTTTATATGTACATCCAAACTGCAGCTATCAGAGTTGGGATTTAAATGGTCAAACTAAACATCTACTCTTCTACAAGTGCTCTCAATGAACCAGAACCGCCTCTTTTGCCCCATTCATAAATTTTTCATCAAAGTAGAAAAGTGACACATCCATCACAGTTCCTCTTGGTAGTTTCCAAACATTAGAGCGGCTGCTGGCTAGACTGAAATTCAGAACAAGAGTTTCACAGCAACATCCTTCTAACAGAGATAGCCAGCTGCAGCAGGCTGCTCGCTCCTTTCACTGACTACTAAATGTGCCAAAATAACAGCACGCTCACAAACAGCACATTAAATTTTGCCTTCAATACCCCTATGCACTCTCACTAAGCCCGTGGTTTCCACTCACCTAACTGTCTACATCTGAAGGTAGTAGCTCCTTTTTATCTTTACTGTACCTGTAACTCTACCAAATTGGGTTCTCAGGATTTGCATGAGTGTGCGTAAGAGAAGAATCTGGCACTGCTCTAAAGGTCCTCTTCAAAACCATTCTTTTTGATCCATTAAAAACAAAAATAAAAAAAAAGCCCATGTACATGATAGATCAGTTCCTGGGAAGACACAGGGAAGAGCAGAATAAAACAAGTGTAGTTGGTATTATTGTCCTTGACCCGACAACTGAACGTGTAAGGGAAGAGACGGGAATATTTTAATGAAATAAATTATATAGCTGTACCTAAGGTTAGGATCAAATGTAAGTGCATTAAATTTATCTCCAAAAGCAATAAACATTTATCTCCACACTCTACTGTTGCATATTAACTTAAAAAAAGACTGTGGAAAACTCATGGGGTATGTCAGTTCTTACTAGAAGAAACCACTGGGTATTAATCACTCCCTACAGTATTTATGTAGAATTAAGAGAAATCCCACTGTAAGAGCTTGAACTATATCTGTACGTTACATTCCCCTGGCTCAAATGATGAATGGGAAATAGAGCAGTAAAATAAAAATAGGCACCTTTCCAGGTAAATGCTGTTGTTTAAAAAAGCCAAAACAAAGCCCTGGTGAAATACTGTCACAGGGATAAAAACATTTATCTCAGTGTCACAAGAATGGCTTCGTTTTTGCTGGTCTAATTAGGTAATAAAGAAATCACAGGTGTAGTGACTCCATGAGCTATCACCACACTTAAAAAGGGCCTGCTGCATGCCCGGGGACCAGTGTGCCAGCATTATCACTTGCTGTCACATCATTTTAAGAATGAAATAGCTCAATTTCAGAAAGATTTTTAAAGAGAAGAAAATCAATACATAGTTAGAAGCTTGTCAAGATTCTAAGCAACAGCAAAACTGCCAGAAAACAAACAAGCAAACAAAAAAAAAAGAAAACCATGGTGGGCTTTGAATTTTCAATGACTTCTCAAATTCTGCTAGGCAATTAATGCAGTGCACACTGTGGTGCACCTCCTGGGACACAAGACGCACACAACCCCGTATTCTCAATGACTGCCAGGTATGTAAGAGAAGACACTCACAGCATTAGGTTTTGACACGACTAGTTCAGGATTCTAATTTTTGTTGTAACAGAAGCGCTAAATAAGTAAAAATAATATTTTTTTAAAAGTAAAACAACAGCTTAAGGAAAAGGGTAAAGAAAGGAATAGTCTTAACTTGCTAGAACATCCATCAAAAGCGTATCTGAGATTTCAGGATTAGGTCCACTGATTATTATCTTGAAGAAATATAAAATCCGACCAAAGTTCGTAAAGCTCAAACATTCACTTAAATTTAATTCTTGCTTAAATGAACTGCAGATCCAATTGCAGCCACAGACCAGATTAACACAGAAGTCAGCTGTGTGTGGTTTAGGTGGCCCATAAAAACACAGCCACTAATTAAAGAACTCATCTGTGTCAGTGTAACAGTTTCCTTGCCTTGAAATTTCATTGACAGTGTCTCAAAAATGAGTTCTTCAAAGGAAAACCCTGCATTCAGGTCCAGGGAGACTGCCCCGAGTGACAGTAAGAAATAACTGTGACTTAGCAGCCCAGGGGGGTCGGATCCTGCTCCCGTTTGAATCAGAGGCAAAACCTATTGTCTCTGGCAGAAGGATGTGAATTGTGGCCAGCCCCTGCTACACAGCTCTGTGAGCAGATCGATCACTCCAGCCTTTGCTCATCTCGCAGAGGTGTGGATATGCGGATCCATTTTGCCACGCTCAGAAGCACTAGCCAAAAATCCCAGCAGAAGCTCTAGCCCTTCGCTGAGTGGCAGCGGGGGAATCCCTGCCCGCTCATCATCGCCTGGCTTCAGAGACCAGCAAGGAAAATGTGCAAGAGGTTTTTATTAATTCTGTGACATTGTGTATGTAAATTAAGTTAATCCTGTACTTTAATCGAACAATGTCATCTCAGGTGGTTAATTAATTTTTCTTATTGATAGAGAACATCCTAATCAAAGACTATAATGGCCTCTAGGATCAGTAGCTTAAGCAAATAATAATCTCAATTTCCCCATGTTAAAAAAGTTCCAGCACCAGATATTTCCCAGGCATTTAAAAGGCATAATGAAAGGAGTACGATGCAGTCACACAGGCTGTGCAATTCTCCTGGGAAAATGTTTGCAGAAGTTCCTGTTCAGTTCCCTTAGTTGAATTCACAGGTCACATAGCATTGCACCTTCCTCTTAAAAACTACTGCTGGAAAAAACAATATTATTGGAGTTGGGAAAGGAGGCATTTCCTTAAAAAGCCAACAAAGCATTTTACTACAGAACTTAAAGGATGGAGAATACTTTGGCTGCTTCTTGAACACGTCAACGCAAGGCATGAGAGAAACGCGTACTACCTTTGTACTAAATATGAGCATTTCCCCTCACAGGGGAGGCAAAATACAGACGGGAGTGCTCTGCTTGAGCAGAGGGAGGGGACAGAAGACCAACAGGTACCCTTTACAAGCTTCAGGTGATTTGAAATAAGTTGTTTTTAAAGCAAAGCGCCCCGAAGCCATCACGTTTCCCACCCTCCGCCGCACACCCGCCCCCCCCCAGCAGCCGCCGGGGCCGCCCGCATATGGGGCACCGCACCGCGCCCCCCCCCCACCGCCCCCAGCGGGTCAAGCCAGCGGCCAAAACACACAAATATATTTCCATCAGCACAAGATGGCAACCAGCACTTCTTCCGGGAGAGCAGCTGGCTTGCCTTTTATTTCCCCCCCCCCCCCCCCC
>RSEF01000002.1:7863768-7884489 GCA_003993805.1 Himantopus leucocephalus | reverse complement strand
AAGCCCCATCCAGCCTGGCCTTGGACACTTCCAGGGATGGGACATCCACAATTTCTCTGGGTGATCTGTTCCAGTGTCTCACCACCCTCACAGGAAACAATTTCTTTGTAATATCTAATCTAAATCTACCCTCTTTCAGTTTAAAACCATTACCCCTCATACTATCACTACACGCCCTGATAAAGAGTCCTTGCCCATCTTTCCTGTAGGCCCCCTTTAGATACTGGGAGGCCAGTATAAGGTCTCCCTGGAGCCTTCTCTTTTCCAGCCTGAACCCCAGCTCTCTCAGCCCTTCTTCCCAGGAGAGGTGCTCCAGCCCTCCGATCATCTTCATGGCCTTCCTCTGCACTCACTCCAACAGGTCCATGTCCTTCTTATGTTGGGGGCTCCAGAGCTGGACTTGGGGTCTCACCAGAGCAGAGTAGAGGGGGAGAATCACCTTCCTCGCCTTGGTGCAGCTTTCCAGGGACATAGCCTTGCCACCCATCCCAAAGGTTTACACCTCAGCCTGCACACATGAAAAAAAATGCTTCCAGAGAGCTTTCTTTTTTGTCTCTCCCTGATGCACCAAAACTAATTACAGCCATCTCCAGGAGAATTAGGTGCCCATTGATTTCATTTGGCACGAACAGAACCACTTCAGATGTTGCCCACCCAAAAGGAAAGAAGAAAGAGAAGAAAGCACAATTTGCTTATTAGCTGAGAAGAAAAACCAAAAAGAAAAAGCAGAAACTCTTCTTGTCATCCAAGGTTTAACCAAGCAAACAGCTGGAGCAGAAGCTGTCTCTCTTTTTTCAGTGGGGAAACTGTAGACCCTTCCATGGGTCCTTTTATTATGCCAATCTGTAGCACCTTGAGCTGTGGTCCTTCACAGCTTGCAGCATCTTCATTTCATAGGCAATGTCTCTTCACTACAAATAGGACACAACACGTGCAATCTCACAGCATTGCTCACACTATATTTTTCTTTAAGCCACCTGCTTGTTTAAAGGTATTCAAATACAAAACCTCTCACCTAAGACATTAAGCACATATCTTGAAAACGACGGTAATGGGAAAGCAAGACCCCAAGGCATCTGTGAGAAATGCCAATGGCAGATGATGTTGGTGCCCCTGAGGACCACCTGTGGGAGCTTTTGTCCTACAAAAAATGTCACCCCTCACTTGCAGGTGTTAATTTTTTTTCCCTTGTCTTTATTTGGGAACTGCTTACACCTCATACATGCTGCATCTTGAGCAGCAAGTTCTTCGTTATGTTCCTCAAACTCTCCTCTCTTGCTTTCTTTCCTTCAATTTTGATGTTTTATCAGTCAGTTCCTGTTGCATCTCAGTATTTTACCCTTAGGTGTTTTAATTATGTATGAACGCAAAATATTTGTTATCTGCTTCACAGTTAGTAGTCCCATTTGCCTCCTGCATTACTTTATACACCAATACAATTACTTACCGTATATTGAACTCTGGCAATAGTGTTTTTTTGGATATTTCTCCCTCAGCTTTGTCATAATGCAGTTACTGGATTTGTCTGCTTATTTTTATTGGCATAACTGTAGCAATTGCCTTGATTAAAACAGCTTTGTTTAAAGTTGAGACTACTGGCAAAATGCTTAGCTTCACCTTTGACAGTATCCAGTTGTTTAGGTTTTTTTTGTATTATTAAACGCCAGCCAGGGTCCATTTGGCCAGCATTTGTACATTACTGTGTTTCCATTTCTGCCATGAACTATGTCCCCATCATCATAATACAGAGATTTCACGAGAAATAGGACGTTGTTTTGCAACGCTATGCAACATGATGACATTGGTGATGTTGGGGCAAAAAAAAATCCCATTACAAGAGAGAAACTCTTGATTTGCAGCTTTTAGTTCTCTTCTTTTTTTTTTTTTTCCTCACTTGACACTTTGAGAAAACAGGTAGTGAATAGTTTATCTCTGAAATTTTTATAACCAGAGTCCACCCTTGGAGGTTTCCAAAAGCCGAATGGATAAAGCCCTGAGCCCTCTGGTCTGATCCCAGAGCTCACCCTGCTCTGAGCAGGAGGTTGGGCTAGAGACCTCCTGAGGTCCCTTCCAGCCTAAATTATCCTGTGACCCATAAGATCACAACATTCCGAACCACGTGACATTTTTTGTTACAGATTAAAATATCTGTTTAACAAATGACTGCTGTGTCATTTCCTAAGATGATTCCAAAACTGCATCCCTCATGTCCCCAAAGACCTCGGGTTCTGCCAATCATGATTTTGGCTGATATTTTTCACGTGTGAACCACTTTTGTTTGGCTGATGGAACAGCTAAGACTTGCTCTCGGATCTCGAAGCATGAGATAAATTGTGCTGCAGATTTGTAGTCCAAGCTGTGGCCAGGTGATTCCATTGCAAATGGTCAGTGAAACCGTCCTTCAGCTTTGGGCCATTTAAGACAGCTACAAGTGATATTAGCACATTCCTCCCTCGAGTACCTCAACCCCACTGGACTCCTTTTCATCTAGCATCCAAATAACTGTCGGGCTTTTCTTCTTGATGGATGTTCTCCATGTCATTTTAGTGGAAATTCACTAGAGCTGCAACAAATACTTACTCAAGGAATCAACTTTTTTACGATTAGGAAGTGAAATGGTGAATGCAGAAAGATGATCTGAAATTTCTTCCACATTTTTGTAGGGAACATTTTTTACTTTCTTTAGATGATGTGGAAGGATAGCCAATCACCCTGGGACCCAAGAAAGTAGTATGATTTAAGTAGCTAAAAATCTTGCTGGTGGTTATTCTGTATTTAAGGCCAAAGATCTGGCCCAGGAAACCTGAATAAAACGTAAAAATGTTTCTTCATGATGTCAGGCTTTTTATCAGAGGAAAACTGTCAAAATTCATGACTTCTGCATTCATTGGTTTAGTCTCGGTGCACCTTCTTTGTCAGCAGAGTTACTTTTGATATAAACATGGGAAAGTTCAGCCCAGACTCAACTGCATCTTAACAGCAAGATCTTAAGTGAAACCGCTGTACAAGGAGGGTTTTTTCTGCGATCTGTCCATTTGTATCCAAGGTGCATACCAGGAGAAAAACACTCGGAACTCAGACAGGCTTCGTTTTATATCTGATCTAGAGATATTCTCCATATCTCAGGTACTATGACAAAACCAACATGGCATCTTCATCCGCCAACATTTTTATAGGACGTTTTGAGGAAATGTGCTTTTCTCACATCCCTCACAGAATGAGATATATAAAAAAAAAAAAAAAGAAAAAAGAAAGCCTTATAGATATTCTATTCTTTGTGGGTTTCAGTACTCTGAGGCTGACTGTCTTTATCTGAAAAGGAACACAGGCTACAATGCTTACATCCTATTCACAATACTTTATTTAAAGCTATGGTGATAAGAGAGTGGGAGAATTTATTTTATCAAATAAAACCCATTCAATGCATTTGATGCTGGCTCTCCTTCTCACTAGCCAAACAAGCCTGGGAACTGTCCTTCTGAATAGAAGGAAAGAATTAATTTCACACAGTATTAGCTGGCTGCCCAGCAGACTTTTATTTACTCAGAATTTTAAAAGAAAAATATTTTAAGGATGTAAGACCACAGAAAAATACAACAGCTGTTGTACTAAAAGTCAGTTCTAAGAGTATCAGATTTCGCTTCCTCTCCTTAATTTAAGGTTACTTTTTATTCTCCCCAGTAAAAGAATTTGTGTTTCCAAAATATAACAAACAGCATTTTCTGCTCAGTCAGACCCTTTTGTGAGGATCCCATCTTCTTCCTGTCAGCCTGATCCCACAAGCCTGTGCTCAGGCTTCTCTCCAGCCTAATTTCAAGACTGTGCTCTCTAAGATCAGGCCAAGTCATACTACACCTTCCCCCTGAGTTCTCACCATCTCTTACATCCCACCAGACCCAGGTCCACAGCACATTGTTTCGTTGTGAGACTCACATCATCTTTCCTTCACTGGGCCAGTAGGTTGAACTGAGCATCAGGGGAGTCTGATACCCACTTTCTGTCAAGCAAGCAGGAAAGCTAGTGCTTTTCAATAAAAATGCTGAGGAGGAATCCAACCAACCCAAACGCTTGAGATCAGAGAAACATTCAAGCTGGAAAGACCTCAGGATGTGTCTAGCCCAACCTCCTGCTCAAGCAGGGTCAGCTCTGATGCCAGAACAGGTTGCTCAGGGCTTTGTCAAGTCATGTCTTCAAATCCTCCAGGAATGGGGACCTCACAGCCTCACTAGGCAACCTGTTCTGATAGTTGACTGTTCTCCCAGGGAAAAAGATTTTCCTTATATTCAGTCTGAACTTCTCTTGTTTCAACTTATGCCCATTGCCTGTCATCCTCCTGCCATACCTCACTGTGAAGAGCTTGGCTCTATCTTCTTGATAACCTCCCCAGGAAAACTGGAAAGCTGCTGTCAGGTCCTCCCAAACTCATCTCTTTTCCAGGCCAACCAAGTCCACCTCCCCCAGCTTCTCTGCAAGGGGTAAGTGTTCCAGCCCATGATCATCCCGGTGACTTTCTGCTGAACTTGCTCCAATTTATATCAGTCTTGTACTGAAGGCCCAAAACTGGACCACAGATGTGGTCTAACAAGTGCCAAGAAAAGGATATGATTGCTGAGGCAGAGATCATCTCTAGTACTTGCTTTGCTATTAATTTACAACATTCAAGAGGAATGGGATTGGTGATATCCCAAATGAAATGGTTGAGTGTTATACTGTGCAAACCTAATGGAAGTCAGAAATAGAGCTTTAGTAATAGTAAAGATATTCCATAATGATATTTAGTAGTATAACACAGAAAAAAAAAAAAAAGAGTTACAACAAGCAACCTTTTTTTCTTCCTAAGTGGACCAATTTTGAGAATTCTGTTATTCAAGCCATGCTACATGTCTATTCTGAAAAAATCTTCACTCACGCTATGCTAGAACTTGTCCCATGTATTTACAACTGCAGTGATTGCTTCTAGTGAAAAGAAGACATTGGAAAGTGAGATAAAGCAAATACACTGTTAAATAAATTTAAAACTTACTTCTGAGGATGCCTAATTCTTCAAGAAATTAGAACAATGACAGAGTAGCTGCTGTTGAAAAGTTAGTATTTGCTAGCTCTTACTGCATGAGGGTACTTAAGCCATCTTTGTTAACCCAAATGGGAAAGAAGAGTCTGAAAAAAGGGAAACGATGTTATCTCAGACATTCTGAGGAAAAAAGAAATGTGATAGAAACTACTGAATTTTAGAGTGATTTGGTTTTGGACCATTAATTTTTTATTCTTTTTTTAACCCNGTATTTGCTAGCTCTTACTGCATGAGGGCACTTAAGCCATCTTTGTTAACCCAAATGGGAGAGAAGAGTCTGAAAAAAGGGAAATGATGTTATCTCAGACATTCTGAGGAAAAAAGAAATGGGATAGAAACTACTGAATTTTAGAATGATTTGGTTTTGGACCATTAATTTTTTATTCTTTTTTTAACCCCTACTTGAATTTTTGTGGGTTACTGCCAACATTGTCACCGCATGGTGACATTCTCCTCCTCTCCCCATGTTCTCCACCTTATTTCTTTGCAAGCACGGCCATTTGCTTCTCATTCCTCCCAGTGAGACGCAGGACCAAGCAACTTTACGTGTTCAGGGAATTTGCAGTGGCATAGCTGAAAACTGCTGCCTTTGAGGAAAGACTTACTGATGTGTTCTTGTTACACCAATAGGAACGCATTTTCCCAAAGGTATAATTGGACAGTTTATTGGTCATGTACCAACTCCATCCTGGGGAAAACAGCTCAACACATCTGATTTCTCCTGACACTACTTAGTCACTAAATGCCCATATATGCGCTTTGACATTTAGTTCTTAGAAAACATGGTAATTTGTTAAGATTCATCGGGGATTTGGCTTGAGACACATCACCTCTGGACAGCTACCTGGAATGCTGTCAATTCCCCATTATCTGCAAGTGAATTATTCAGCTGTAAACAGACCGTAACATCACTACAGAGATCCTCAGCTTGTTTTCATGTAGGCCATGATAAACCCAACAGCTTACAGGCTCACATGGGGCACTGCCTTCATGTTGTTGTGCTGACACCTCAGCTAGCCTAGACAGAAACTTCCACTGTGCTCTCATAAAAGCAGATCACATGGGAGATCTCATACTGCGATCCATAGCACTAATGGATGTGCTGTATTTTTACATTGTTAGGTAGAAGTACCAAATATATATTTCAAATTCTGGCACTCAAATGAGTCCCTGTCCATCTTGAGCACATGAGGTTTCTTGCTAAGACTGGCAGCAGATATATAAGAGTGGCACCATAGTGCAGCCTGGGCGTGAGGCGACGTTGACAGATGCAGGCTAGGACAGGAGGGCAAAACCTGGAGGATTCCTACTAGAAGTACAGATTCCCCCTTAAAGCGTCTGTTTTTTCCACACTTCCAGCTTCTAACCTCCATTAGTAAAAGCTAAAAATATACAGAATTCAAATAATTACTTTTCCATGAATGAAACTGTTGAAGTTGCTAAGGGATTCAGAGTAGGAGGAAAAACATTCAGAATGTAATTTCTGCATAATGGTTGGGTGCATGAAATTTAAATATACGGGAATGCTAGGAAAATCTGGGCAGAATCATTAGACTCACTAGTGGGAACAGGAAATCGCTAATAGGAAGCATTACGAGACCTTGCTTTTCAGGCAGGTACCACTTCTGGTTAATCAGAGCTAGTATTTTTTATACTTTAAAAACTGCAAGTCCTGAAGTAGAAATGACACACACCTCATTAATCTCTTCTAACAACTATCCTTACCCTTAAATGTACTTTGGACTTCCAGCTGGACTTTATCAATTCCAGTGCCTAACCAATGGATCACATTGTCTTTGCTAAATTAAGAGTATCCTGTGCTACTCAGCCTCTCCCAGAAGAAGCGGGTACTGCAGAGTTTTAAAAAACAAACACATAAAAATACACAAAAGCATAACTAAAACACAGTACGCTAAAAGCAACATATGTGCTAAGTTTTTTCATTAACACTGAATTGAAAATATAGACAGACTTGTGTTAAACATTTGAAAGTTTGTTATGCAACAGATTTTATCCTCTAAAACAACTTAAATTTAATTTCAATACCATTCTGACAGTTACATTTTTTAATGACAATTACGTTGAGAAGGCAAAAAGCATCATAGTCCCCTTCACTCAAGTGTTCACTCCTGACAGTGATTCCAGCCAAGTTGGAAAGGTATCAAAACCACAAGTCCTAGAACCAAGAAGAATCTCACATATTGCCAAGAAAATGCCAAGCGTTAAGAGCCAAGCAAGCTCAGCCCATTGAAATCAACGGAAGTCCTGCCATTGAATCCCACAGCTACGGCCAGGGTCTAGCCATAAACTTCCCTTCAACGTGCAACACCACCATGGGTCAAGCTCACTATTGGTATAAAATAGTACCGCTCCCACTTTAGACGAGTAGAAAATCTGGACCCACGAATGAACCTTCTGCTTCATACATGCCCTGGTGATGGCATATTGCTCAGAAGGCATTCTGCCTTTGGTATATTTTATTTCACTATTTCAGTGCAGTCGTCTTGCAGATAACTTATTTTGTGAATATCAATGTATTTCTGTTTAATTCATGAAATTGTATAGGATCTTTTAGGTAGATAATTTAATGCTTGCCAACTTCCATTAATTTTTAACTAGACTTTCTAGCCTGGAAGACATACTGAAACATTCTAATTTCAGATCAGGTGGGTCTATGTTTTGATTAAAGAGCCAATTTTTTTTTTCTTTCATTGTGATACGGATGATTAAATTTCTCTGCTAATTATCTTTATTACCTCAGAACACTATGTCCCTGACAAAAATATTTCAACAAAATAAGACTACGTGTAATTGCATTACTCCTTTTTTTTTATGACGAGAGGTTGATATAAGCCTGCCAATTCACTTTGAGTTCTTCTCCACCTTGAGGGCAATGCTAATGCTGCTTGCTGTTGGATGATGTTCCTACCACATCTGCAGGTATTTTTTGCTGTAATTTTCAGCGGACTTACAGTGGAATTTCATTACAGTGGATAACCAAATCTTGCAACACGAGTATTGTAACACACAATTTATTCTCCCTAGGTGTACGTAGTAAGTTAAAGTAAAATTCTCAATTATTTGAGATTAGGTACCAATGTCCTTCTGAAGAAGTGGATATCATGCCTACAACTAATCTGTGTTGTCTGTTGCTGTGAGCCAGTTGCTAGGATGGTGTTACGGAGTTCACCAAAGTCAAGGACTTAATCTCTTGTGCCAATCACTTAACTTTCTTTACTTGAGTCTATGAAAGTGTGAACTCTCTAGGGTAGGGCCTACTTTTATCAAATTTATAAAATGCTGGAGCAAACAGAGCCCTGACTTCTATCCAATAATATAAAATATTACACTAGAATAATTTTTTTTCCACTGTTAATAAGATGGGTCCAGACCAAGGGTTTGTCTCTGAATGCCTAAAACATTTAGGAAGAATAGTCAAGGATCTGATTGCTTTGGTCAGGTTTCAGCTCTAAATCAAGGTATGTAGAAAGCAAATGGTAACTTTTATCATCATTTTGCCTTGAATTAAAGACTCATTGCTGCCTAATATGGGACCAACACTTTTCCTAGTGGAAGCAGAAGCAGCTTTGGGAAAGTTATTATTAATTTTTCTAGATATCAGGTTAGGTTGCCAGCTTAGGAGTAGGAAAACCAAAGTTTAAACCTGCCTTGGACTTTATTTGCATTAAAAGATACAGTCGTAAGCTCTATTTTACTTTGAATCATAAATGAATACGTATTCTCAATTTGCTTTCTAATGCATCGTATTGTGTCTAATTTAGACACAGTCGTTTAAACGTCGGGAATCAGCTAAGTAAGGAAAATGGTGTTCATTGCAACAAATGCCTGGAAAGCAGCAAAGAACAAGGTCCAGAAGTCCCATCAAAACCAACAAGGATTATACTATCCTTCTCTTAGGAAGTCACATAGATATAAACTGATAAACCAAATCCACTGACTGTAATGGGTTTTAGGAAATTCAGCTAGTGGCCCTCATTATGGGGAGGTGAATGGGACCTCTGTAGACTCTCCGTTAACTTAGGCAGATACACTCTGTTTAAATAAATAAATAACAGCAATATTGTTTTGCTCCAATACAGTGATGCAGATAGTAGCTTGCTTAGATATTTTATGGAAAGATGAGAAAAAATGCCCCTTGCTTAAAACTTTGTCCCTCCCGCTCTGTAATTACCCCAGAGGAGTAACAGTCCAGACAGCTCACCCAGTTCCTGAGTGACCACCCTGCGTGGAGGACCGCCAAAGCCTGAGCCATCCCTTCAGAGCAAAAGACTTTGTGCCTGGGGTCCGTGGGGAAAAGATGGCATATGCCGTGATCTGATCACTCATGGTCACCATTATAACTCCTTTGCATGTGGCACAGGGGAGCATAATTTCAAACAGCCTTTTGGATGCTACCACCTCTAGCAAGCACATTCCCTGGCTGATGCCGAAATCAAGGGGGTTTAAAGATATGTTTCCCAAAGCAGCAGTGAGCGAGGGATCCTGGCCAAGGCTGTTGGCAGGAGGAGACTTTGAGCCATGGACTCACTGGACAAGCGAAGGCCATCGCTGTGATGAAAAGCAGGATGCTTGTCTGGAATGCAGTGCCGCGCCTCTCTGTGATTTCAGTGGGCTTTCATTATCTATTTTGTTTTCTATTTCAGTCTTCGTTGTTCCCTTTCTTTTTTTTTCTGAGAGAGGAATAGAGTTCAGTGGTTGGTTTGGCAAGAGGATATTTACGTACAATTTTTTTTTTTTTTCGTAACAAAATATAATTAGAAAATGTAAATATAACTTAACTCCATTACTGCACTGAACAATAAAATGACCACGACACAGGCTACTCTCGCTCTCTGATAATTCATCATCCAAATTATACACCCCATCTCCATTAGACGGTCCTTTTCCACAAAATTCATCTTGCCTTGTCATGGCTGAAAAACAAACCCAATTTATTAAATATCAGTACAAGTGAAACAATGAAGTTCAATGTTCAGAATACAGCAAGAGAAAACCGTTTGAAGTACAGCTGATTAAAACCTTCTTTTACAGGCAAGAATATGTTTTTATGCTGACATTTTTTAAGAAAAATATATTCTGCATGAGTAACTTGGTTTTGAAATGCAGCTGTTTTGCATCATGGGAGTTCATATGCCATTAACTCTTTCTACGGGCCGGGATCCTTGGCTAAATGACATTTGCTTTCAACTACTGTATTCTTTACCGGGTGTATTATACACATCCTGGATACAGACAAGGTGATTTGCAAAAAGAATCTTAACCAGAAACAACAAGGGCGTGAAAAGCCAAAGCATGGTTGCAAGACAGCAAAAACTTCTCCCTTCCCCTCTCCAAATACAAACAAATACACAAGGAAAAAGAAAACATGAATGTTTCTGTGGAAATTCTGGCCGTGAAAACTTTAATTTACCAAAACCTGCAAATTGCATCTCAAAATTGTTTCATGTGAAAATATTTGATTATTTATTAAGCCACTAATTTCCAGAGAAGCTGAGTCCTCTAAGCCCCCAGTAACCGTTGTGTCAAGTGCAATTGTACAGACTGCTGAAAAAAAATCAGGCTACTATTTCTTACAAAGCTAAAAATATGTTTAAAAAGAAAGACTTTTGTAACAACACTTGCATATTTTATATAAGAAAAGCTATTGCCTTTTGTGATAGCTATCTGCAAGATGTTTTACAAAGTGAACCCATCTCAATCATCATTTCTAAAGTCAAACAAAATGCATTATAGAAGTGGAATCACTGGTTCCAAGGATGAATTAATGGCAAATTCAAAATGTAAACAGCACATTTTAACAAATCCGTGCTGTAAAAGGACACAGAGATTAAGCACGTAGCAGAATGAGCAGAGTCAGGAAAAAACTACCACAGTAGTTCTGCAAAGGAAACACATGGAGGAAAAGGAATTAAGGCCAGTGGAAGACTCGGAGGCCTAAAGTAGGACATAAGTGGAATTTAGATGTTTGGGTCTACAGCTGAAGTCATGAGAATTACTGCTCAGCCCTCACCTCACTCTGGCATCTCTTGCCAGCTCCATTGGCTTTGGGGTTTGTGAGCTGCAAAGTTGGCCTGGGCTCATATACACCCGAGCTTCTGCACCCAAGTGCCCTGGTTTTGAGTAGCCGTGGTACTCCAAAGCTTGCCTGTGTGCTTGGATTGCCTGCAAACCAACATCCAGCAGCCACTCTACAGCTTTGGGGCAAGGTGTCCTCTTCTCAACCTTTCCCACAAGGAAAGAGCTGGGTCCCAAAGTCCTCTAGGGCCAAGAGCTGTGAGACACAATGCAGATACCCTGAAAACCTGAGGAGGAGGAGAGCTTGGAAGCAGTTTTTAGGAGAAAATGACATTATTTTCTCAAGACTTTACTGAGGGACAGAATTTACTGTCCTACATGTGCTACTGCAGTTAGAAGTGGATTGAGATCCTAACCTTAGGCAGCCATTCACTCTCTTCTGTCTCCCATTCACTTCCACACAAATGTTTGCTACCTCCTTGAAATTCAAGCATTCAGTGTTTTAACGGAATGCAAAGAGAATAACTTCTGAACTGAACACAGGTCTTACAAATCTGGGACGAAGTCAGAGTGGAGCAATTTTATGTAACTCTAAATGCTGCATGAGATTGACCATCACAGTTGTTATGCCTTACTCCCTCTTAAAATCATTGCCATTTTTTTAATTAAATAAAAAGTAGGCACTTTTTGGTGCAAGAGATGAAACCATTCACTAGTCAGTTGTAACACAAAGTCTGTTGTTCTGATACTATTTCCCCCTCTGTAAGAGAATTTGAAATCAAAGGTGCTTATGAAACAGGAGTTCAGAATATGTATTTTGGTGTTCTCTTTTTCCTGATGTTCCTCAGGCTGCTCTTGCCTATGCAATAAATACTCCATCTACTCTGTTTTCAGCTGAGTGTGACTTCTGTGTGAATTTATGCATCTATGAAGTGAATAAATTAGATGTGAGCCGAGATGATGGAACGTAAGAGAAATTATTTTCTTTCCTTTATAACTCCCAGAGATTCATTCTAATGCCATAGCTATTGTTTTTAAAAACAGACATGGAAGACTACCAGTTGAGTTAACACGCTAGCTCTGCGATACCTACAGAACTGAAATCAGAGCCAGGCTCCTGCACAAGTAAAACAGACATAGGCGTTTCTTCTCTTTCTGTGTGCATTACAGAAAAATGGAGTAGTTCTAAGTCCTGTATGAGAGGCCCCGCACAACCCCCTGACCATTTCTGTGCAATGTGTTCACGATCTAGGCCCCTGTCTCTTCTCTCTCTCTCCCCATCTANTTTCTGTGCAACGTGTTCACAATCTAGGCCCCTGTCTCTTCTCTCTCTCTCCCCATCTACTCCCAAACCCTTTAAAATGGCCTATCTTTGAAAATTATCAACCTGCCCTCCAGATTTTCTTTCCTTTTCCCAAATCCCTTTCCATTGCTTGTCTCCATTTTCTCTATCAAAAGTATGTTTTTATTGAAATAGCCTGTGGTCTACAGTGGTCAATTCTGAGGCCTGCACTAACAACAAAGACCTTCATGTCTTTATCTACCAGGTTTATATTATAACAAAGTGGAAATCTGCATGGTGCCCCATGGTTTGCATAGTTCTAGTCTCTAAATGTAAAAGGAACTAAAATGCTGTGACATTTTTATGAATACAGAAGCAATTAAGTAATGGACGTAAGTTTGTAAATCTTATTAATTACTGAGGATCGATGCAGCACAAAAGAAAGATGGTTCAATGAAGACTTCTCATGTCTGCTGATATTGCTCCATGGCCTCAGGCAAGACATGGGCTAGTTCTTGAAATGTCTATAAATGGCCCACTGACTTCAACCGGGCTGAGTGCCAGGGAGCAGCAAAAGCAGGGCTGCTCCACCAGGGATAATGAGCCAGGAGCTGAGGGTAACACGGTGCAAGCACTCACTGACAGGGCACTGTCCCACAGCATCTGAGCAGGGCCAGGGTGGTGACAGGTCCATCCACAAGGTGTAATGGTGGGTCAGGTCCAGGTCTATTCAGCGAGCTCCAGCAGGAGACCAGTCTGGAGACACGCTACCAACACCGTAGGTTTGGGGTGCATCCAGGGAGGGCAGTCAGTTGCAGGACAGCAGGAGACAGGGCTGGGCTCAGGAACACCTACAACATAGCTCAGGCAAGCCCTGGACACCTGAGCCCAAACTTAAACAGAGCTCCTGCGCCATGAGCAGAAAGTGTGGGCAGAGCTCCAAGGTGAGGCTGTTCAGGGCAATTAAAGCCTGTTAGTGCGTTCACAACCCTGACATTAAGTGCCAAAAATCTTTGAGGATCCAGATCTTAGCTTCTCTGTGCATCAGTCCATGGAAAAATTAGGACACTACTAGCTCTATTCCAGGCTTATCCTTAGAAAATCTGTACTGCTGTTCAGGATTTCTCCTAATAATATCCCTTAGAGGCCAAAAGTAAAGTCATTACTGTTAAGAAAAGAGCTTGCCCAGCAATAATGCAACTGTTCAGGTCTTACCTACATTCTCTGTTCACTAACAAAGAGGAAAAAATTTACATCGAATGGCAGAATTTGCAGGTCTGCCTGCACCCCGCAGACCCCAGCCGGCTCCTCCAGGCACTGAGCAGGGTCCACGCAGTGGACAAATACCCGTGTGCTGTTTTGCACAACCAGCCTCGCTCATGAAGCTTACAGAGCACGGCTGTATAATCTTCCCTGCAGGGGAGTTCTGTGCCACCTGAACAGTCCTGAAATCTCAAATTTCAAGAAATATGGAATTCAGGACATCCAGGATGTCCATACAGTTCCACTTCAGCACAGACGGGGTAGTTGGGAACGACTGAAAAAAATCCAACCCTGAAATCACAGAAACTCCTTACTCAGCAGAGCTATTCTCTGTGCAGTTACACCTCCTGATTTGAAGAGTTTGGGCTGGTTTCTGCCTTCAGACACATTCCCCACTGCAACCAGAATTTGTCCAGCCTAAGAAACCACAGCACAAAGTTCCCACAGAGACTGCGAAAGTGGCTGGGACCTACAAGACATGAATTGCTGGGACAAATGCCAAGCTTTGACTTCTCCTAAGGAGATTCAGAAATCAAAGGCTGATGAGGTTGACTCCCCTAGACTTTGAGAGAAGCCTCCCTGGTCCCCCAGTTAGCGGGCTCTCCACTGGTACAGTGGTCCTCCTTTTCCACCTACCAAGCATTCAAATATCCAAATGCTTTTTTTCTATTTTTGTTCTTTTAAAAAAAGATTTCTTCCCAAACACAAGCAGCTGACTCTCCTCTGCCTGCTTTGGAAGTGCTGCCCCTGAGATGAACTGTAGAGCCATGGGCACGTTAATTTATCATACACCTTTCACCACTGATCATTTGTTGCCTATTCCATTTTCCCAGGGACTTACTTTAACTCCAAAATTGATGGTGGAATAAATAGACAAATAAATCAGCCAGCCAGAAATATCTCCCCTTCTATTACCTGATGCTCTAAGATATGCTGGTTTCCTTCTCACCTCCAAATTTAGTCTTGACTGGTGGGCAGCTCAGATAATATTCAATCTCCATGCCTCTTTCAGGTTATCCATATATAAAACTATCATGACAAAAAAGCAACCTGCTGGCTGTGGAAAACTGTAGTGCCACTGCTAAGAGCTTTTATAGTTTCAAGGCTTTTCACCACAACCTTCTAGCACACCAGGGTGTGGATACACAACTTTGTAGCAAAAATATCTGAGCTTTTTCAGCACAACAGCTCTCAGCATGGCTTTCTGGTTCACACGCCTGCTAGGGGCTCCGAGGAAGACTACAGGAGAGCTGTAAAAGGAGATCTACAAATTGTCATCAGCTGCCCGTAACATGTTATTGGTACTGCCACAGATAGTGACAATAGTGCCCCACTGTGCTTTTTCAGTACCAATAAAATCCGGACACAGAGTCAGAAGAGAGATCTACTGAGCATTGTCCAGTCAGCCATTGATTTTCTTTTTGGGACTAATATATGTTTGACATAGCATTTCTGGTAGTAAAACAGAACCTGGCAGACCGAAAAATGATGAGCAAGGACAGAAATTTGAAGTGGCATGATGAGGCCAATAAACCTTCATTACAAGCCCATCCAACAGAGGAAAACGACAAATGAGAAATGACGTTAAAAATGAGACAAATCTTCAACCAGCACAAGTCAACACAACTCCGTTCAGGTCAGAGAACTTACACTGATTTACATTAGATGAGCATCTGGCCTTACGGTTCAATACAGGCAGAATTTGTTTTCATGGGTATGACCTCATAACTCTGGGATCACCCTTGTACAAGTGATGTCAAAATACAGTCTGTGGCAGATTTATATGGCTGTTACTATTATTAAAAGCAAAAAAACAAATGAGGCCCAAAATCCCACTACATGGTTAGAAATAGGATGCAGCATAATGTCATGCCTTGACTACAAGTGGCTGCATCCATGTTAAAAGTGTTCAGTAAATCCGTGGCAGGCAGCCTGGCTGGCAGAGAAAGAGCGGGAGCTGCAGCCCCTCGGGAGCTATTCCCTGGCTGTGAATACAGCTTGCTGGAGACCCCAGCCCCTGCTAGAAACAAGCTGTCAGAGGGAAAAGAGCGGATCTGTTCGTGCAGATGGCTCCCGTCAATCAGTTGTTAGTTTATTCCTGATGTTCAGAATTACTCCCGCTGCAGAAACTCTTCATCCAAAGGAAAAAAAGATACCAGCCCTATTCAAAAGTAGCACTGCACAGAGTCCTTTTTAAAAAGAATAACTATTAACAAAATAATTCAGGGAACAGTTCACACAGCAAAGGTGACTAACTGGAAAGATGACAAAAAAAGATTATATAGCCTTGAGGATGAAGTGTGTGTGTGTTATATCATGTAATGGAAAACTTCCTTGGGAATAACAAGCACATAACTTCTCTAGCTGGTCATAAAGTCAGTGATGTAATTTTGCAATCCAGTAGAGGGCAAACTTAGCCTATATATTCTCAAAAGTGTTCCTAAGGCAGTCAACGGCGGATGTTCAGACATGTTTATCTTTCATTTGATAACCTATAAAGGTATGTAGCAACCTACAACACCAGAATTTATAAGATGAAACAGCATCAATCATACCTATCATTCAGTGGCTCTTCAGCCAAATCAACGTTTATTACAAAATCAACAAACTGATAGGGAACAATATACATTTTGAATATTTTCCATTAATGTACTGTTTTATCCCATTAATTCCAATATTTGATTAACCAGTAATTACAGCCCTATTTTCTGGAGGTTGCCCACATATATAACAGAGAAATGAAAAACTCACCTCCCTGCTCTTAATAATACATATCAGCACACCGGCTTCAAGCAGTTTGGTTTTCACTTCGCTGCTGTCTAAACATGAAGCATCTGCTGGAAATGTGGCGTTCTGGGTCATATGAAGGAACACAAGCATTTTTGGAGAATGTTTTCTTGAATAACCTCTTGCCTCTAGCACAAAATCACACTGCTGTTATCGGCCATGCACAGTGGCCACAACCTTCCCAGCAATACCTTACATGGTCCTGGCCAGATGAACTGAATAGACCATTTTTTGCTTCTAAAAGACTGTTTCACATGTGTGCCCTGTTCCTCTCACAGGACTAATGGCTCACAGCCAACAGCTGGAGGTGCAAGAACTTCAAATCCATCTCCAACAACTCTGTTTCTATAGGATGAGCAGCAAAATTAGCACTCCGTGGTAATGCTTATTCCTGTTGGAAACCTGAAGGAGACTGATGAGCAACACCTCTTCCGCACGCCCTCACAACAAGCTGATCCCCACAGGAAAAGGTGTGGGGACATCACCCCTCACAGTGACTGATGGAAGAAGGGGTCCTGCTCACACTTTCCATCACCCAATACACTTACCAGTATGAGATACGCAGGCCAAGTGGCAACTAATAATTCCTTACACAGGGACTTTTTATGATGGTAGAGCCAAAGGAAGCAGAGTTGCACTGTAGTAGGTACCATCCATATGCGATAGTGGCTCCTCAGGGAGGCTCAGCTGAACTTACTCCCAAAACAGACCCATGGCTGAAGAGACTTGGCTTTTATTTGCAAATCTGCCACTGGTTTGACAGATGATCTTAAGCAAAAGATCTTATTCATGATTAAAATGAGGCAAAAAACCAGCCTGTATAAAGTGCTTGGATGAAAAGTACCATCATGTCTGTATTCTGGGAAGTACCACTATTACTGTGAGCAGTCTTGCTTATTAGTCTCCATCTTGCAAAAAGCTGAGCAACCTGACTGAGACCAGTCAAGCATTTATGCATGTACTTTGTCCTACTGTGACTATTCCCATGCTAAACGTTCAGCACATTATTAAACACCCTCCTGGGTTGGAGCCAGTGTGCTCAGTAGGACACAGATTTTTATTGGCTCTTTAGAAACCATCAATGATATCCTCTCTCAGAAGACTCTTAGCTTCTCTAAGACCCTTAGGGAGCCAATGATGAGATACACACATGTTACGTAAAGCACACATGTAAACACACACAAACACACTATTGACACTCAAGCAAATCCCCCTAGAGCACAGTCAATGACGCTGGTGTAGGGAAGTCCACCTGAAGAGCTCATTTCTGCAAGAACAAACCCAACACAACCAGTTTCAGCTGTGATGCTCTTTCAGCAAATGCATCATCGCATGGTCTGCCCAGCTGATGCCCCTCCTAATCTAAATGAGCCATGTCCATTAATTAACCTCTCACATCCTTGAGCTTGTTGGGGATCCCAGCCTGTCTGTCTGAATCTGCCATTTAATCCATCAGCACCTTAAACTGACACCACTAAGAGTTACAGCCTCTTCCTTCCCCAGAGCCATCAGCCTTGCCTCATGTCTCCCACAAAACACACACTTTCCTCTGAAGATGGCTGGTATGGGCATTAAAGAGAAGAAAGTGAGGCACAGATGAAAAAAAAGAGACAAAAAAAATGTAAGCAGCACAAATATCGTGCTGATCTAAGTCTATGTTTCCCTTTTCAGAGAAGGAAAAGGCTGCACAGAGCTCAGAATCAGCCCAGTTTTCTTTTTTGCCCTTTCAGTGTGAAGTCTAGCTGAGAAGGAATGCCTAATGAGAGGGTTAACCTCCTAGAAGCAGACATCGCCCAGTATCTACCTATCTGCTCTCTGTTTTGAAAATGCATATAGCGGAGGCAAAACTCTCCATCCCAGAAGAAATGATGGAGCAGAGCAGTAGCTACACAGCAACAGCAAGGTACTCCAGGCTTCAGTTTTATTCCCAGAGTGATCTCTACCACCTCTGACAGCCTCTGTTGATAAGCAAGTTAAGGCTACAATCCACTTTTCCACAAAAAAAAGCCTTGAGTTTGGCCTCTGCTGCCTGCCCCCCTTAAAACCACAGATACTTCCCTGCATTTTGGATTTTTGAGTGCCCCCTTCACCGTGGGTGAATTTTCTGCAGAACAAAGGACCTCAAAACCTCCTAGTTTTACACGTTTAACATATAGAAATAAAAAGAAGTAAGGCTTCACTCTTATTTCACTGTGTGTAGACAGATTACAAAAGATGTGGCTCTAGGAGAGATGCTGTGTTGAGTACTAAGCCACCGGTGAATGCAGATCACAGGTGGCATTGTAACAGGAAAGGAGCAAGAAATGGTCCTGTGCAAGCAGAGCAGCAGGTGCTATCAGGGAAATATCCTCATGGGTCTGCTGAGGGCTGTGCCATTCCTGCAGGACGTGGTGGAACCTGATCAGTTAATAGCAGAGGCAACATTGCTTAGGAGCAAAAGTCCTCATAGCCAGAAACTGGACCAATGGTCATATCCAGTACAGCCAACAGTATGTTTCTCATGAAGAAAATAGAATTCCTTTAGTAATATGAATTCCTAGGGATGCTAGCTATTAAATACTGCTAGTGGCTGGGCTTTATGCAACATCAAAGAGAATAATATTTTTCGTTTCATATATGCATTGAAAAAAAAAAAACTTAGATGGGGTTCGCACAACTTAACATAGTTCCTTATGAAGCAGAAGTTAGCTTTTTTTCGTTTTTAAATTGAGTCTGCT
Organism: Himantopus leucocephalus; assembly: GCA_003993805.1. Lineage (NCBI taxonomy): Eukaryota > Metazoa > Chordata > Aves > Charadriiformes > Recurvirostridae > Himantopus > Himantopus leucocephalus. The sequence continues at coordinate 7,865,333 of RSEF01000002.1, read as the reverse complement.
TAATCCTTCCTGTGCCTCAAACCATTCTAGACAACCATCTCAACCCTTTCATTTTGCTGTATTATTTTACATACATAAGAAATTTTTGTTGTTGTAAAAACTGTGGTCAAGGGAGCTAATACTGAGGAATTAGAAACTCATCTTAATATTAGACTCAGTTAGCAAGGATCCCAATTCAGTAACATCAGAGAGCTTCTCAGGGGGTCATGTGGAAGCTCTCCATGAAGACCACCAGCCACGTAAATCACTGCGGACTTCTCTGTCAATCTCAGCGGAAAAGCTTACCTACACACAGATGTTAACTTGGCCCATCACTGCTGAAGAGGCTCCACATCAGGCACCACACACCAAAGAACCAGAATCCAGCTGCTCCATCACATCTCCTCTGGACACCACGGTTTCACTGGTGAACCCAAGAACACTGTTTCTTCTAGGGATGTCTGTTTTACTTCTGATGCTGGGTGAGATGAAATGGTCATCGCAGTACCAACTTCTCAAGCTGAAAGTACTATGCTAGAAACTAAGGAAAGAACAACTTGAGAACGGAGGCGGGGATGATGGGAGCCTCTCCCTTAGGAGCTGAGACACACAGCCCTAACACACTATTTTTACAGTCACTTTTCCAAGGTGACTTTTCCAGCATTAAGGGGCTGGGGATATTTCACTGTCAAAGATCTTAACATTTTAATACATTTATTTCATTTATGTACTTTAGAGACACACATGACAGCGTGATGCTTTCCAAGAAGGCAAGCACAAGATGAATAAGACAGCTATTATAGTGAACTCTGGCTGTGAATTTAATTCTTCTGTTTGACACAGGCACACTTGCTGAAGAGTCCGTGCCAGAGATGCATGTTTAAGCAGGGCACTAAATCAATATTTACCATAATTTTGAAAGATGTCTGAGCACAGCCTGGGAACCAAGGCAACACTTGATGCATCAGTGATATACAGGGCTCTAAAACTTTCCAGATAATAAACTGCTCGCAGGGCACTGGGTGGCAAAGACAGCTAAATCCACATTATAAGTCACCAGACCTGAGTAGTGCCATTCCAGTTTCCCCTGCTATGGTCTCAGCTACAAAACTTGTGTGCCATAATAATTTTTTGTTTGTTTGTTTGTTTGTTTTTGTTAAAGGCAGTGTCTGATAGCCTGTGACTCATCTAAGCTCCTTCGGCATGCCTTCCCCAGCCTTTGTACCCTTGCTTCTTAGAGACAGTCTTTGAACTGCCTTTTCCGAACCCCTCTGCTGTCCTCCACACAATGAATCATCTCCTGGAGAAAGGCGTATCTGTAACTGCCAAGACAGTTTTTGGTACTCAGCGACATCTGGATGAACCCTCTGGTGCCAAAGGCTGTCTGAGCAGGACTGATCTGGATCATTCGGTAATAAAATGAAAATCTGGGGAAGCTGTATTCCCCACGCAGCATAAGAAATATGGAGAAGGGGCTCACTGCAAGTTTATTCCTGAAATTAGGAAGTGCTGAATTAGGAAGAAAAAATAGACCATCTAAATTTCTCAACAACACAAAACTCTAAAGGCAAAAAAAAAAAAAAAAA
>RSEF01000002.1:7842603-7863734 GCA_003993805.1 Himantopus leucocephalus | reverse complement strand
AAAGGCAAAAAAAAAAAAAAAAGCCATCACAATATAGGAAAGTTCCAGGTCAATAATGCCAAAGCATTTTAATTAAATATTAAATACCAAATATTAAATATAAATAGGTACACAATGAACAGCAATATGAACAGTGTTTTGACTGACAGTATGACAGCTGAAACAAAATGCATCAAAACAGTAAAGTAAAAATGAAATATTTCATATATTTAAATGAAACAAAGCTGACACGATTCATTTACATTCATTCTCCATTTAAAATCGTATCAAAACCGAAACCAATTTGTTCCTGCAAAATGTGTCTACTTTGATTAAGCTGCATTTCCTGATGATTGTTAAATTTGAAATGTTTTTGATCGTCTCTAATTGAGAGACCTCTTAAAGTCTAGAAACTGCTCAAAAGAGAAATAAAGTATTTTAGACGAGAAACAGAGATGTGACTAGATGCTGGCTATGTGAAACGGCCATTTGATGATGGCATGTGTCAGGAATAGGAAGAGAGAAAGGAATAACACATGAGTTCAGAAATGTTTGTGAAATATTGTATATGCTTTCTCACTAGCTCCTACGCATTAAAGGATCTCCCACACCTGAAGCACCAGGTTTTAAGTGCCTTCTAGAGTTCTACTTCACCAGTGAGGCCCATAAATGTCACATTTCTTAGTATTAAGAGAAAAGCATGTGGAGAGTTTGTGTAACTGAATTAATAAATCTGTGTTAACACCTTTTCTGCATCTCCCGAAGCACCTCAGCTGTGTGTGTCTTTTAGGCTACAATGCTTCAAAGGCTTTCATAGTTGCTTAACCTGAAGCACATGAACATATATTTCTAAATGTTGCATGTATTTTTAAAAGACATATATTTTTTAAAGTGAAATAGGTAACTAAATCTATGCAGTACTGAAGCATCAGAATACAAACTCCCTGAAATTGTTTTCATATGCATCTCATACATTGCTGTCAACGTCTTTGGTCCTTGCCCTAAAACAAACACAACGTGATAACTAAAATAATAAATAACGAAGCTTTCAGGACATGCTTTTAGGAGCATGTGAAAGCATGAGAGAGAACTAGATCTGTTTGACAAAAGATGAAGCCAGTCTCCAGGCTTGGATTTACTCAAGGGACCAAAGTCACCTCCATGCCCTGTCTGACCCATTGCTGGCACGCCACGTGTCCCAAGCCACATGACACACGTTTTTCACAGCCTCTCCACCCTTTCTGAGCAGAGGGCAGCGCTCAGGCCACCAACCTGTGCACTGGGACAGCAGGAAACCTGCGGTGTTCGCTGTAACGAGATGGCATGCTGCAAACCTACACAGCAGCTCCTTCTCCGGCATACAACTGCACATGATGAAGGCACAGAAAGGGGAAACATCCTTTCAAGGAGTCTGCTGAAGAGACATGTGGCCACACAAATGCACAGGTTCCCCCACTCTCCGCTTCGCGTCCACCCCAGACACACTAAAAAGAAACCAATGGCCTGAAGAAGTGCCTGAGAGGAGAAAACATCAGCCACAAGTGGCAAAACCCTCTGTATTGTTAGATGCAGATAGTGGGGGGAAGCAACATGTAAACTTTCTACAGTATGGAATGGATTTTCTTTCATGTTTGAAATACGCTCAGAATTTTATAAATGCTACCAAAAATAAGAAATACTGCTACCTTGCCTACTGCAGGTATCATTTCCATTTTTGATGCATATTTGATGCAGATTATTTTTCTTTTATTGGACCTTGAATAGAGATGACTACTATTATTATGAATTATTTGTATTTGTCACGATACACATAGAGGTGAAACAGATTTAAACAAGACCAGGTGCTGAGGATAACGATGAGGACGATCCCACCAACACAAGAGCCCGTGTTACGAGAAGAGGCAAGCTTGTCTTGTTCAGCCTGGTAAAACAAAATCTCAGAGGGGATATGAATGTTGTCTATAAATACATCAAGGAATACAACAAGAGAGGAAGGAGAGCTATTTAAGCTAAAGGACAATATTGGCACAAGCACAAATGGATATAAACTGACCATGAATAAATTGAGGCTGAAAATTAGAAGAATGTTTAAAAGCAACAGAGAAGTGAGGCTCTTGAGCAATTTCCCAGTGGGAGTAATGGTAGCAAATGACCTAATTTGTTCTAAGATGGATCAGTTAATTAGTTTATGAAAGGGTTTAGCTGACAGAGGCTGGCTATGACAGGGGCCTGGCCCCAACCCCAGATGTCCTTTACAGCCCCACGTACCTAGGTAATTTGAGGTGTTAATTCAGTTCCTTATTGAATGGTATATCATGATGGCTTCCAAATCCAAAACGACTTCTTTTTTCCTGAGTGATTCCATTATGCAGTGCCACTGACATGCATGTTACTTTCCAAACACCAATAAAAGGTCTCTGCATGGAGGAATTATATTTTAAGATGCACACAACAGAGCTCATTAGCACAAGGAAAGTGGTGTGGTGCTAAGATGCTTAGAGCATAAGAAATGGAGGTGAAAGATAAAGGTAAGTCAAGGCAAGGGCACCATCCTTGTGAAAGTGCACGGCCCTTTTTGAGGGAAGCAAACCATGGCATTTCCTTACAACTCTTAATCTTAACATTTCCTTCTTACTTCATATTTTTATACACCAAGCATTGAGTGTTTTGATGAGATTTAAGCAAAATTGTGAAGGGGTTCATAAATTTCTGAGTGAAGGAGATGAGATAAGTGGCAGTCTGGAGGACAGGAGCTGTTCTTCATTACTTGTTCCTGGCAGTTCATAACTTCCAGCTACCTGAGAAGGCAGCTCTCCTCCTGCCTCTCACTTTGGTGACGTCTTTTCTTGGTACCCAGTCATACCCTCTGGCTGCACTGGCCTTTGCCTTGATGAGTGCTGATGCCTTTGGGAAGTGTACATAGAAGAGCACAACTACATCTATTCCCTGAACTCATCCCACATATTAATAGATTTTCTTGTAACTTTTTTTTTTTTTTTGTATTTTAAGGAATGGAAACACACTTTGGTCACTTGACTGACTATTTTACAAAAATGTGAGCATGGTGAACTGAAATTATTCATTTCCCAGACAGTTTTCCAATGCAAAGCATTTTATGAGGCAGGCAGGTTTGCTGACAAATCTTGGAGAGAAAGACGGCTCTTTTACTTGCTCTGAAATGTCCAACACAATCCTTCCCTCAGGGTGCAGCCTCTCCCTGTTTTCAGGGTTTGGGGGAGAAAGTTGGGGGGTTTTTGTTGGGTTTTTGTTTTTATTGATGGGGTTTTTTGTTGGTTTTGTTTGGTTTGGGGTTTTTTTTTTAAAAGGTATGTCCCTCTCAGAGGGAACTGAAAATTCACCTTGTGCAACTTAAGGGACTACCAAAAAGTGTTTTCAACAGATGTGGCATTTAAGGGCAGAAGACAATTGCACTTAATAAACAGGGTTATTCTGGGGCAAGGATGGTCTCTTGTCTAAATGTCACTCTGGTGCTTTTGTCTTTGAAAAGTGCAATCGTATAATTGAAAACTCCCTGCAATGTTGTGTTTTCTGTTTGAAATTTTTATATAGTGGTTTTTATTTGGGGTTGTGGGGTTTTATTTAATGTGGATCACTTGACAGTGAACTTCACTGTTTCTGGGCAAATTGTGAAATAGCAGGTTCTTCCCTTAAAGGATACATGTGAAGGGTATCATCCTTCTGTCAGGCAACTGCCCACACATAATGTCCAACTAACTAAAAAGGCAACCATCGGTTTTAAAAGCACCATTGAACATCCTGCATGGATCATTTGGAGGATGACCCCATCATGATGTCAGCCCAGGACATTTTGTGCCTACCAAGCTATAAGTAGGAAGGCAGTCTGTCTGGAGACAAAGACTGAAGGACAGGACATCAAAACTCATTCCCATTTCCTTCTGTGCCTTTTCTTGTCCAGTAGTCAGTGGTAATTAATTCTGGCAGCCTTTTCTCAGGCGCTCATCTCCCTGGCATCCAGTTCGCGCATCAGGCACAACATTGTCTTCTGAATCAACCCATTGTGATACACAAAGCTACACAAAATGCATGGCTTAGACATGCTTGTTTCGTTACAAGACACTGCTTGTTTCGTTACCAGTTTGCATAGTTATGTCTATGCAAAAAGAGACAATAACCCACTGAACAGTCGCCTGTCCAGAGGCCAAGCAGCACAGTTACATCAATCCAGCTGAAGTCCCTTGCTCCTCCAAAACAGGGAGCATATGCTGACAGCCCACTGGGAAAGGTCTTTAGCCTCTGCTACAGCTGGAGCTGTGCCCGAACACTTCTGGGGACAGCGACAGATGAAAACTGTGCCAGCAGCTCTGTTAACAGACTAACAGTATGGACAACCACAAGCAGCTGTCAGGCCCTGTCCTGGCCCTCTTTAGTTCACCAACACAGATAGACTCAATACATCAGATATTTTGGAGGGAAGAAGTGAGACCTCTGTTTTTTAGAAAAATCCCTCAGCAGACAGCGTGGGGAAAATGTTGGTCTTAATCCAAAGCCCTCTAAGGACAACAAGAAGAGACTCACAACAGCTTCAGTGGGCTTGTGTTGGGCTCTACAGACTCAGGATGGGAGAGAAAGTAATGCCATGGATTAGAAGCTAGTTAAAAATAAAACAGTAAGAATACATAGCACTTTTCAACATAGTAAGGATAGGAAGAGGTCTTTCCCAAGATGTCTGTTTATAGATTTTGGGGGTAATGTGTTCTCAGAAGTGGCAACACTTGCAAGCAAGAGAAATAGCTGTAGTCAGGCTAGGAAGCACTGGAAGAAATTGTCTCTACAAGTATTTACAACAAGGCAAATGACGGGATGATTAGATCAAATCTAGTATTTTGTCAAATGATCAGTATGTGTGAGGCAAAATTTGACAAAATTATCTAAATTTGCCTATTTTGATTTGGGTGCCAAGCTAATGCAGCAAGTAAAAATAAGCACATATGAAAAGCATTAACCATAAAGGACAGATCAGCAATTACTGTAAATTGCTCCTAAAGCCAGTAGACCTAAATTAATTTAGGTTACTTTGGCTACAGTGTTGCGACAGCAGTGATGCCAAAAAAACTGCAAGCAGTCATGGATGAATTTTAATTCCTGTAGCATGAAAGGGCACTTACAAAACAGGATTGCTCCATGGAGAGAAGAATTACCAATAGTCTATGTATGAAAAATGATACAATATTGGTGTATTCAACCCCCCGAAAAAATGAATTAGTGGGATAGCACTGTATGTAAAAAGTTCTGCAAAGAGATTAAGCTCCTGAATCTGCATCAATATGAACCATATGCTATCGGAATATAAAAACACTGATACAGTTCTACTCTTTCACTGTAAGCTAAGGACAAGTTATACTGAGAACACAACTTCTGAGATGGACAAATGAACTAAAGAGACCAAGTTTTCGGAACAGGGCAGCAACTACTTCAACTATACGCACATAAATTGGTCAGATAATAAAAAGGGCACAAGGAACAAATTCTTGATGCTGTAGGCAAATGCATTCTGAAACAGCTACATTTAGATAATGCAAAAGCGTAAGCTGTTTTTCCACTTATTTTCAAGTAAGACAGTGACTGGTGCATGAAATGAATGAAGCTGAGTTCTTACACTAGGAGCTATCACCTGATTTACAAGTTCAACGATACTGGGAGACAAAAGACAGCAATACTGAAGATGGAAATTTAGATAAGAACTAGCAAAAATATCAGAAACCAATTATGGAAGTTTTAAGGTCAAAACCAAAGAAATTAAAAGTTCTTTTCGATCCAAATGCCTAGACAGTCTTTGATGTTTTGATTTGGTGGATGACAGTCAGATATTTCCCTGATGTAATTCTGCTTATTCACAGGAAAAAAAAATAATCAGAAAATCATTTATTTTTTTTTCGTGGAACACAGTGGGAAGGTAATATCCTGAAATACAATTCAAAGGAATAGTTTTCTGCTCACAATACTGAACCTTCCTTTTTTGGCAAAAACCTTTATGAAAGAATCTATTTTTTGTTTTCATTAGGGCCACGTTGTAGTCTCTTATCCTATTCGTTCCTGCTTCTGGACACACACTGCACCAGCAGCTATGCCCAGATTCCTGTGCCTGCGATCAGTCGATTCGCCTGACTGCTTCCACCTTTTCAGCCCTTACTAAACCGGGATCCCACTTTGGCCAGCACGGCTGCAAGGCAGGCGGCACGTACATCGCCCGCAATGCGTTGCGTCGCTCCCACAACACAAACACATCTTTCGAAGGAGGTCCTCCACCACCAGCACACCTGTGCAGTGGCATCCAAAGCAAATAAGAAGGAAGCAGAAAGGTATGACAAAAGCTGTAGGGATGAATGGCAAGGTTCACTAAGTTACTGAATTTTAGCCAGTGTCCTTGCAAAAATGAACCTGGCTTGAATAAAGTCCATAGAAAGCAGCATAAACTACAGCCTGAAGTCCATAATTATAACATTGTGATGGCCAAGATCAAATATGAAGGCTGATGATGGCATTCATCTCATTTCCTCTGACACCCCAACCTCAGGCATCAATGTCGAATATTGTCAATGGAGAGAAATGGGAATTTCCAGCAGTTTTCATCTAAACGTCTCAGCTGGTGACAAGCAGTCCTTGAGAGGTGTCTCTCTCTGAATATCATCCCTTGGGTGACTCGTCCGCCCACAGAAATTTACTCTCATGGTCCTCAGTTAGGAGAAAATAATTGTACCCCAAACAAGCAAAGAAATCCAGGAAAAAACAAGATGCTTGTAGCATTTATATATTAACAATGGGCATTTCTATTAGCCACACAAAAAGCTAATCTTCTTTTTAAGCTCGACTAGTTCCACTTAGCTATTTTAGCATTTCTTAGTTCCACACAGTATTGGAGCATGATTTAAAAAAAATGGGCAATAATAGCAAAATTCTTAATGGACTCTGTGGCCTTTTACCCACTTCTCTCTTTGCTGATAAAATGTCTTTTTGATGCAGAAATTTTCATTTTTTAAAAGATAGCATCAATTTCCTTTTTCTTTTTGCAGTTACGGGGTGGATTGCTGGGGGAGCTGTTTGAAAAAACTGCCAAGATTTCACAGTGTATGAGATGGCCTTGTTATGTCTTCCTTGAGATAGTCTGGGTCCTGCAGACTGTACATACGCTACTGCAAAAATAATACAAAAGGATAATTTTCTCCTATAAAGTCAAAGTTTTGAGGGACCAAGACTGCCAAAAAGCACGACTAATTTTCTTAGTTACCTTTACACAAATCCTCTGTGTTCTTTTTTTCTGCTATGCACACCGACGCATTCCTGCCATTGTAAACTGATTTAAAAGTCAAGAGTTGCAGTACCTGGTGTAGAAAGGGCTTTTTTTCCTACAGCTGTTGTCACATCAATCTTTCTTCAAAGTTGCAGTATCCCCTTCTGCCCATTTCTTTTTTCAGTCTGATAGAGTTTTGTGACACCCACTATTTCCTCCGTCTCTTGTAATTTTATGCATCTCATTCAGGTCTCTTCACATTCAGTTATTTTACTCTTAATAGAAGTGAATTTTCCTTAAGCTGTCTTTTTAATATGTATACTGTCACGGCACAAAGCTTACTCATACCTGTAATGCCAGTGTCTCCTGTCTTCCCCCACATTTTTACATTTTTTTTCTTCCTCCACAAAGCACACTGTTTCAAAGCAATAACGTAAGTAATGGAAAGTACACAATAACAGGGCTTTCTTGGAGACAGGGGCTAAAGGTGCCCAATTCCACAGGAAAACATGCTGATTCCCGATCACGTTAACAGAGTTCAGTGCATTAAATATAGCCCCATGTCAGTATTTTACAGATTTGCTGTGCACAATAGACAGTAATGGCTCTATAGAAGCTCTTAGGGCCTTTTATGAGAACTCTCAACATGAAAGAGTCTTTTATTCTTTTTGACAAGTTGATCTTTTAAACTACTCAAGTAAAGGGAAGAATGGAACAAGGCAAAGCTAAAATTTTAGCTTTTGCTCAGCATGTCCAGATCAATGCTAATTAAGAAAAACTATAAAAGAGAGACTGCTAGGGATTTCAAGTCTAAATGTAATTATGTGTAATCTAACTATTAAAAACAGATCAGAAAGCTTGATGTTGAGTTTTAATGAATCTCCATTTTCCTCAGACTGAGACATCTGGAGTTGTATACAGAAGTGTCTGAAAAGCATTCACAACAACCCAAATTTAGACCAAACTCACCTGATTTTGGGTCTTGTTATGACAGCCAATCTATTAGAGAGTTGCATAATCCTTTTGCTGCTCTACATAGGCAGTCAGTGGAGTGAGCAGAGCACAAAAGTGATGTGATTTCAGTAATCCATGTTGCTGAGGAGGCTTACAGCTCCATTCTGAACTAGATGATATTTTTTTTTTTCCCTGGATATAAAAGCATAATTCTTTTCAAGGTCAGATAAAGTATGCTGCAATAATAGAAGTGGGAAGTACTGAAGGCATTTAGTGTACGATCAAGCCATCAAGGCTGCATTATTTCTGGCAAAGATGGCACATAGCTCCCCAGAGATGGGAAAGTATGTCTGTCTTTTTTTGGGGGGTTGGTTTTTGGGTTTTTTTTTGGTGTGTGTCAGAGATTGCTATAAGCCATTGGTAAAATGCTTAGGAAGGAAAACTGAAAATTGCAGATTTGTGGAGGGAGAGGATATCTTTTAGCAGACCAATTGATAAAGTTGGGAAAACTGACAAGTTTTTGGACACACAAAGACCTTCTCCAGGTCTAACACAGAAACAGCAATCTTCCAAAACAAATGTAAGCTAAGAACAGCTGTTCAGAATTTGAAGAAATATCTTAATCATTTAGACCACCTGAGAGAAAAGGCAGCGTGCACCTGTGAAGCAGAAGGAGATGTTTTGCAGAGGTCAGGGTGCTAAGCTGGTTTCTCCTCTAGGAAATGGAGGGGAAGACAGGTAATTCATCAGCAGTGCAACATGGAAGAGTTCCCAAGGAAAACAGAAAGTTTCCTACAGATATAACTTTTACCAAGCTGGTACCTGAGTTCAGCTAGCTTCCAAACTGAAGGGACAGGCAGAGATCAGAGGTGAAACCAGGGCTGCCACTGGAGTGGGGCAGCCTCCCCACGGCACAACCCAGTTGATGTATGCAGTGGGAGGGTGAGACTACGTCACTGTGGAAATCCAGAGAGGACTGGGGGGCTCTGTGTGCAATCCTCAAAGAAAAGCATCAATCATTACAACGTATTTTCCTGGAGTGCTGCCACCATCCTTCGGTAGGACAGCAGAACAGCACCATCAGCTACGCTGAGCGTTGCAGGAGGTCCAGAACTGGGAATAAAAGTCTGCTCCTTTCCAGAGAAGTAGTGAAGGTGCATCCATCACTGCTCCTTCCAGTCTGCCTCCTGGCTTGAAGTCAGACTGAGGAATTTATAAAGTCAATGTGGACAAATCCAAGTTTTCTTCAAGTATATGCTTGAAACTCCACAGTTCCAGTCAGCAAGCACAAGTGTCACAAGCACTTCAAATTTAAGGAAAACATCCAAACATGAAAATTATAACGATGAAAATGAAAAGTGTATGCTACCATAGATTATCAGTGGTTTATAATTTTCAGGATATTTTTTATCTGCCTGTGACAGTTACACCTGAATGCTATGTCTGGAACAGACAGAGGGTGGGATTTTCAAAAGTACCACTGATGTGACCTGGCTCTTGCCAAAGGCAAACTCACTTCAGTTAACTAATAGTCACTGCCTCGCAAATATGTCACCTTGAATAATCATCCTTCCACTGTACCAGGACAGAGCACGAGTTAAAAAGCCCTGAGGACTTCTGGGCCTTGAAAGACATGCAATTACCCTGGAGATGAATACAGCAACAAATTTACAAATCCTTATTTTTTCCTACTGATTGAAGAAAAGGGCAGCAGAAACGGCTGAGTGGGACGGAAGGAGGTGAAAAATGGAAAAGCATCTTTGCACATATTTCCTGTTCCTCTTCAGCCCAGTTTTTAATCTCTCTAATCTGAGCTGCAAATTTCCAGGTCAGTAGTTAGTGAGAAACAATCAAGATTGTGGGACAGATGTTTGTTCAGGAGTGCACTGGTATTGGAGCGCTAGGTCTTGCTCCTCATCTACACTGAGATTGTGTGGGCTGAAAGAAGCCAGTCATCAGCCAGCATGAAGAAGTCAAGTGTGAGTTCCTGCAATACATAAATACCCATTGGAAAGAGTACCTCTCCAAGGAAATGATCTAAATAGTAAAGCTTGAGACGTTCAGGACCATTCTCTCTGTGAGGTTGTTGCGCTCTTAAGGACCTTGACACTGCTGGTTACTTCCAATTTGTAGCACCTGATCCAAAGATTTTCTGTAACATGGTTTCAAAATCTATTCTGGACAGAAGCACAGGAAACATTTCCAAATAAATTTCCAAGGCATCTGAGATTTCTTCTTTAGGTTTTTCAGCTGGGATGCATAGCATCACTGGGGTGAAATCTCTCATGTGCCCATCCTTCACAAATATGACCTCTGCTAATACATTTTCTGTTAAGCAATAATTTAGTATTAACCCAGCAATTGCCCAAAGTTTTTATACAGGTTTCATTTTCCTTTCTTGTTATATAAATCAGAAAATTCTCCCCATAATTATCTTGCTTGAACCAAGATGATGAGAGAAAATGTCCTGGGGCACTACCTGAGGTGCCAAAGTCACAGGAAAAAATGCATTCCCATGAACAACAAAAGTAATGGTTTTGAATTTAGTGTAATGTAAATTCAATTTTAATTGAAATTCAGCAAAATTACTGCAAAACTACTCTTGTTCTGGATAGTGTAAATGTCACCAATTATTAACCCAGATGAGCTGTATGAAAAGGAAATTGTTTCCAGAGTAATCCAGAGAGGGGGAAATGGGCTCAGTCTGCCTAGCCCATTTACAGCCCTCATGTCACATACCCATGTGGTGGTACAGTTCAGAAACTATCAGTTTTCTTACACCGCATAGGCAATTTTCATTTTTTTCCTACTACAGCTTTAACATTACATTTTACCTGTTGATTTCCTTGTTTTCTTGCATCCTGTATTTGAAAACATCCAAAGCACTTGCAAAAGTCAAAATAGTCACAGTCTGAAACATGCAGAGTAAGACAACATACTCCTAAATCTTGTGCTAAAGTTACCTAAGTTTTTTTTTTACTATTCTTCCAAAAAAAAGCCAAGGGGCATGCCCTACAAATGGCACTGTAAAGGGATAAATCCCACTCCTTGAAAACCCCCCAGAAGCAAGAAAACTTTTCAAAGCCTTCCCCTTGAGGGATGCAGGTGCCTGGATTGGAAACATACTAAAATACCCAGTTCTACCCATATGCTTCATGCTCTGCCGCTTTTCACATTTGACATGCATTTCCAAAAGGAGTTGATTTCATATTTGCTTGTAACCCTCCCAGAATGATACAATCATAATAGTTTTGGATCCCAAAATAAAAGATCATTTCCCATATCCCCGCTTTCCAAACACTCCCCATACACACACGCCTCTGCTCAGAGCCACTGATGCTCAAATCTGCTGCCCAAACCAAGGCTGCCACTTGCTTCCATGCTGAAATTGGCTCAAAGAGTGAACGTCCCACTGGATAAACGAGACCAAGAGAAGCCCCCGGTTCATGATTAGCGTACGCTTACAAGAGTCTCCTGTGTTGGCCTCTCCATGGCATGGGATTCAATTATTAAAGGTGACAGAAAGGTGAAGTTCAGGTTTAACTCACACACTGGTACTTGCTCCCATTACTCTCCTAACGCAGGGCTAGTGCCTGCCAAAATATTGTTTGTCAGGATGGAGCCGTAGCGTTTGAGCCTACGGACATTACCTGCAGCATGGAGAGGTCAGGGCTGGGAGAAATGCCTTTGGAGTAATTCATGTGAGAAAACTGCTCCTCCGTTAGCACTGGCTGGGTGGCATCTCAACACCCTCTAGGTCCTGCCTGTGGCTGCCCCCACCTGCCTTCACACTGACTATGGACTGAGTGATAGCTGTGTTCTAGAAATAGAAACAGAAATAAAGAAATGAAATTAGAATCAGTCCCCTACAGATGGCTCTGTCACTATAAAGGCCACCTGCTCTGAAATTAACATTTGTTTATACATAAATTTAGAACACCATAATAAATTAACACCCTCCCAACAGAAATTAACTCTTCTGAGTGGTTCTTCTCTTCCCAGTGGATAGCGGGAGGAGAAAAATGCTATTTTCCCTTGAAGGCATTCACAGCAGAAATTCAACAGCAGCACAAACAGTGGAAGTATTGTGGATGGAGTAAATGCTTCCCGGCTGCCAGCGTTCACTCTGCACAGAAGACCCGGATAGGCTTCGTAAGTTTGCAAACACCAGCTTGGAGTAGACACAGAGTACCTATATCAACCTCTCAAATCTAAAAAAATGTACAGCCAGGTATTAAATCAATAAAGCTTAAAGCTTATGCAAAAATGAAGAAAGTAACGGGTCTTGGAGGGAGAAAAAAAGCACTAATAATAATGATAATAAAAGAAGAACCATGATAAAAATGAGACGTTTTAGCACACTGACCAGGAAAGTGATTTGGAGCTGTTTAAGAGATTAAGGATTTTTACTGTGAGGAAAAAATCCCAAAGCTGTTAGTCCAATATGCAGCTGAAATGAAGGTGACAAACAAAATGTGTGGTTGCTAGGGGAATATAATATAAATCAAAAGCGCTACTATAATTGCTATACACTGTAAGGAAGTGATAAGACCTCTCTGGGTATATTATACCTAGTCTTGGCTATCGCATCAAGGAAAGCTCCCATGCTTTTTCACAGTATGCGGTGCAGAGCAAAACAAAGCGAACAGCAAGCCTGCAAAATTTAAATTATTAACTACAAAAAGAGTTTGGATGAGAAACTCACAAACAGCAAAAGTCAAAAGCTGAGAGATGGGAGTCTGAACATCGGGTATTATTCATCAAAAAAATTCTCTTGAAGCCCGCCAGCCCCAAAGTTTGGTTATTTATTAAATTCTTGCCCCTTCTTGAAATCAATGAACTACACAAACAGCTCCTAACCATCCCCATGTCCACCGTCCCTCTGAGGTTACAATAGAAGCTGTTTCAAAGTCCCAAATCTGACCTGATCAAAAGTAACCCACCTTTGTAGTCAGTCCCAACCCATCAGTAAAGATCCTGAGTGAGATCTCATCCTGTACGGCTTCAGAAGGGAGCCTTGGACCTTAATCCAAGCCTCTTTCCAGCAGAGGCCTCCTGAAATACCTTGGGCAAAGAACTTCATCATGCCACAGTTTCCAATTGCAGAAAGGGGCAAGGAGGACTTCCCTGCCTTCCAGGAGTAACATGACAATGAATGCATTAAACAACAATGGAATAACTTAAATGAAACATTACTTCTCTTGATAAGTTGGGTTCTGTGGATTCTGTCTCCCTTGCACCCCAGACATACTCTGATAGGTTTTAGAAATATGGGATGCAAAATATGGAATGGATGCCTCACGCAAAAGTCGTAGGACATGGCTCTTAGTTTTCACATGTGTACAAAAAGATAGAGAATGATCCAGAGTCATCCCACCTGGCTTTCGGCACTTGACTCAAGGCACTAAGTTGGGAGTGCAGCTACTTCTCACTACAGTCTATGCCCAGGAATGGTTTCCCTCAATGAGTTCAGCTATGGCCTCTTCAAAAGAGGTCAAAATACAGATTATCTGCCAAGGTAGAGTGTCAATCCAACACTGTAATCGCCTTACTCCATCATCAGCGCCTTGTGCCAGCTAGCCAGTCTGGTGACCTGGGTGATCGGCTCTCACAAACTTCCTTTTACACTGCTCTTCAGGTGACTCCAAAGATCTTAGCTTGTGCTTCTTCATTTGTAACTCATGTATCTTCATCAATGATCTATTTGTTGATCTATCAACCTTGTTTTTAAGTTTGTTAAATGTACAGTTAGCCATATAAACTACAGCAACGTAGTCATAAAACAAAAGCAATACATAAGTAAAACTCATTACCAAATGCCTTATTTCTTATTACAATAGAAATCAAAACAGCAGTGATGTTACTAGTCTATTTTCCTAATATATGAGAGTTGTGCAACCTTTTCCAGTGCACGAAACACAATGGCCAAATACTGACACTGCCCAGGCCAAGGCTGGAAGCTCTGGGACAGATGCTTGTGCAGAATGTTTCATATATCAGGGGGAAAATTCCTTTTGGGCATGTCCATCAAACCCTACTGACTATAAAGAGAGCCTGCAGGGGACCAGCCTTCTCACTTAAATCTGTCAGAAAGGTTGGATGAACTCAAGCACATAACTCCCTGTAGCAAAGAGAATCAGGGCTGTGCATCAAGAGTAAAATGCTGCTGCTGTTTTCCAAGCTACCTGTTGGAAGTGGGAGGGGATCCTACCGTAAGGATACAGCGGGGATGGAATTGGGCAGGTTACTACCAAAAATGCTAAAAAAAAATTCAAGAAATAAAGCAGGAACAGAACCCAGGACCTGATAAAGTGCTAGCCAAACTCCAACCAGGCCCAAAGAAAAAGAGAAACACTGTAAAATTCTGGATAAAGTCCCTTGCAGTTGGGGAAAAAATGCCCACAAAATAAAATGAATCCTAGAATCATACAAGCAACTCTACCTGGAAAATGCCAGAGAGTTCACATTTCTCTTTTCATTTCCAAAAAGAGGAGTAAATATGAGTAAATATCTGTGTGTGTGTGTAAAGTATGACTATTATAAAAGTAATACCGTATTTTCATGAGGTATAAGCTCTGACCCATTGTGCAATGTGCTATATAAATCAGAACAGAAAGAGAGATTGTGCACCAGAAATTGCAAGCCAAATTCCAGAGAGGAGACAGCACATAGATATAGACAGGCAGAGAGCAGAGGGACAGGGAAGGGAATGAAGGATGGCAAGGAACAATATTTTGAAGGACAATAAAGGATGATAGTGGGATAGTTTCATGAATGCTTACACAGAGCTCCTCTCATGCAAAGGAAGAGTGTGGAAGTCCTTATCTGAAGATGTATCTACGTAAATGGCACTCACATGTACAATCACATCATCTGAGTGTGGCTCAAACTGCTCATTACCTGTTTTCATTCCTTTTTCTCTTTTAATTCTTGCACACATAACCACGCTTTGCTGAAAGGCATCAAGGGACACTAAGTCTGGACAAAGATATTTTTGTTTTCTGCCCAACTGTTCCTACAGAAATGGCTTTCCTTCCATTTCCACTTGTGCTGTCACTGGAGTCATTAGTGGGTGTGAGCTCAGCCTCCCCTGGGTCACCACGAGCCCCACAGACCTGGGGCTTTGTACAGGGGTCATTTGCCCAAGGAGTCCCACCTCTCATAAGCAACTCATTACATTGCAAATAACCTGCTCACTCCAAAAATGAGCATTACCTGCTAAAAACTACACACTTCCCTTTTGTCTGCTGGTCCTGAGAGCACAAGTCACAGGCTGTGCTACGCCAGGTCCGTAACCCCATTGTGGCACAGCCAATCCTCAGAGCAATAGCTGCTCCTCACCCACAAAGGGCCCAACCTTTCCTTACAGAAGGAATGCCCACAAGTTCAAAGGAAGATGTAGAGATCTGATGCTTCACCACTATGTTGTTGCCTCAGGAAGGCAGCATGCTCTAGATGGCTGTTCCTTTCCTAGTAATTTCGTTACTGGGCCACTTTCCAGAAGTCTTAAGCAGGATGCCATACCTTCTTTACTTGTTAGTGACCCACAGCCTTTAAAACAGCATTATATTGCTGGCTGGAAGAGCAGAGAGAAAGAAAAACAAGGGAAAATAGCTCCCTGGGCAATGGAGCTACTGAAGTCTGGTGTGCCATGGCCCTGTGGCTAATGGCTAGATTCTCTGATGTCTAAAAAGGTGTCGACTTCTGCTGATGCTTCTCCCTAGGCTGGAGCATTCCTATTAATCCTCCTTTGTACAGTGCTTCCAGTGTCCCAGTGAGTAAATCCATACGGCAGCCTTTTATATGGTGGAGGCACAAAAGAGTCTCTCTCCTCTATGAAGCCACTGATTTTCATGAAACTTGTTGGGCCTTTCATCAGATCTAGTTGATATTGGCCAGCTGAATCAAAAAAACTACTGGGGAGGAGCAGGAGAAGCAAGTGTGCATTCACACACACATTGTGATCACGTAACACCTCATTTCCCCAGGCAACCAGACTAAAGATCTTACTCTCTCTGTACATGCCATTGAGCAACCATTTCCACCAGAATGAAATTATTCAGACTATATCAGAGAGGCAAGTTCTCAACACGTCCGCTGTGCTAACTATGCTCAGTCAATGCAGAATCCACCAGCTCCAGGCTCTGAATTAACATGCAGACCAGCAATACAAAAACTCAGCCTTTTTTTGCAGTTTCAATTCATCAGTTCAAGCAGGGATGAGCATACTTTATTTTTCTCCCCAGATGGTTGGAAGCTGCAAAGTAATTTAGCAGCCTGTGTTCTTCTAAAAAATTATCATGCTTTTTCTTTCCTGGGTGACTTCTACATCCCCTGCTGACTGGTTTAATGGTACTAAGAGTTATGGAATGATATTGTTTTTATTATGTGCCTTTTTTATTTTTAAATTGCATTTTGACACATAGTCTATCAATTCATGGTCTTTAAAGAAGAAGCTCTGCCCAAGTGCCTCCAATATCTAAGTAACAGAATGGCAACCTTGAAAAGAAACTGAAAACAAGCCAAGGTGCCTTTGGGATGCCAGTGTTCATTTTCAGTCCTTTCATTTTGCCATTCTCTACAGATGCCATGAAACTACTTACTGACTTGTGAGAATAAGCAAAACACTTCAGGAGAGGTTTTCCTCCAGATTTTAGTCCTAGCTTGGAGACATGTGGAGAAATCAGGAAATTGCACGATTGTAAGAGAAGATTGTTCTCTTCCCTAAGGCCTCACAATGTTGGCGTCTTCCTTCCCCCTGCTCACCCAGGAGCACTGGGGCTGACTGTGGGACTGGTCCCCTGAAAGGAAAAAGGGAGAGGCCCACATGTCTCTGTGCTAATAAACTAACCAGTGTCGAGGACCATTCATGAGCACTATTACTGAGGCCTTTACAAAGTTAAATTGTTAACACAGGCACAGGCATGGTTTTTGCCCTCGCCACCTAGTGCTCCCCCAAGCAACTCCTGGGTGCAGTTTGGGAATTAACAGAGGTGCTATCCCACTGCCGAAAAGCAATCGGCATGCTTTTTGGGAGGCTCCAAGAGGTTAGCAACGGAGATACAGGCAGTTTGTGCCAGATGGCTTCAGTGTCTGAGAACCGCCCCAGGCACATTTAATCTACTGGAGTCGAGGCAGCCTGTCGGTCTAAGGGAACAGAAACGTGCAGGCTGTTCTGCACGGGGACATCCCGTACCCTTCTCCTGCTGCCTNAGAAGAGACCACATAGGGAAACAGCAGCAGAGAAGGGAACACTGTGCCTGGGGATACCAGGGACAATTCAATCCCACTAACACTCAATCCAAAATCTGTTGCTGGCAGATTATGGGGTAGGAATACACGAGGAGCGCAGCAGGGAGAGGAACAAGTTGTACTGCAGCGGCACAGGACTTCCAGCCAGCTGCTGGCACCCAGGTTTCAGGCCACACCAGAGAAGTCAGTCTTCTCTTGACAGAGAACCAACAGACTTGGTCCAGAAGAGATCAGAACTCATTTAAGGTGACATCATCTTGCCTAATACACTGGAGACTTGAAGCTTGGTCCTCCGCTTTCCTGGTCCATGCCAGAGCCCTCAGGTGCACCAGGGCTGAGAGCAGCACCGGTGTTTCTCCAGAGCTCAGCTGAAATCTGTTCTGCACACTCAGGTGGAATTTTTCCCCTGCAGTTCGTGGTCAGCTGGAGACAGCCACCTCTTGGCACAGAAAAACGTCCTACCACAATTAGTCAGCTGTATAAGTCCTCCCCTAACAAGCTGTTTCAAGCTTGTACTCCAGGGTACAAAGTACATGCACATCCCCCAAAACACAGACCGCTTGAATGCTCCAAGCTACATCTTCCTGCCATTTCTGAGTTCACTAGCAGCAGCCAGAGGCACCCGGGTTATCCCTTCTGTCCATCGGCAAGAGCTCTCAGGACCAAAAACACCCCAGGAAAGCCAGCTGGGGCTCTGACTGCCCCTTTCCAGACAGCAGCTACTGAGAAGAGCCAGTAATGTCGAAGCAGTGGGAAATGGGGATCTACAAGCCTCCCCCCATCTTCTTCCACTGACCTGCAATGAGATAGTGAGCAAAACACTTGGCCTGATTCCACATTTCACGTGTTATTTGTTGTTTATTTGGGGGGATGATGAAGAGTAGGGATGTTCTCTTAGAGCAGTTTAAAAAGCAACCAGCACACATCTCTAACTGCAATTCTCTAACTCTCACTGCAATTCAAATGCAAAGTGATTCTGTGATAGACATCTTCTCAAAAGATACTTGATTTTTGCCGCTTTCTATCCAGTGCAACTTTTTCCTTTGGTTCATCTCTAGTTCTGTTCATTTGCATTAACCACAGAGGCCAGTATAAGGCGAGCTTTGGGAAATGTGCTGGCATTATTTAAAGATTTATCCCTGCTGCAACAAAATCCTTTCATGCTTCTGATTGCTAATTACAAGCAAATACTTTGATAGCTGTAGAAATCAGTTAACTATCCTCCCACCTTTCAAGGCACTGCGTCAAACTTGTCACTGCGTATGAATGCACGTCTTAATCCAGTTTGATCACAACCTGGAATGAATAAGCCAAGAATAGGCTGATGCAACTGAGCACATGAAAGTTGAAAACATTTGCTTACTATTTGGGACTCCATTTCTGTTTGAATTAATGAGCGCAGTGCTATAAATATCTAATTTCCATGAATTTCAAATAATGTGGGAAGCACATCTGGGATGTCAGTGTTGGGAAAGAAGCAGGTCTGCTTCTGTACTGCGGCAAACCAGCGACATTTCCATTTCAACTCGAGGCCCCAGCCAAGTCCCCGTGGGAAGTGAGACTTCTTCCTGCCAACACTTAACCCTCCCTGGAAGATTTTTAGCCAGTGACCAGTTGTGCTGGGAGAAACACTAGAGAAGCTGGCAAAACCCCACAAACTCTGACCTGCTTAATTATCTTTGTTAGAAATACTATTCACATGAACAACTAAAAAGAATATAATTGAGCCAATAAGCCAAATTCAGCATTGATGTTAGAAGATGCATAAATTCATTGTAAGAAAGTATACTTCTGTGATTTAATTTGGCATGTGGAATTGAAGGATATACATTAGGATGGTTGTCTTTTATCTGGAATATATTACCTCTCCGAATGTTACTATGAATATGCTGCCTTCTACAGTTTTTTTTGTTTATCTGACAGCATATTCAGCTCCCTGATAGCAGGCTTTGCATCTTGAGTTTGCATATGCCTCTGTCACACACCTACAGCTTTCCATCACCAGCAATAAATGTATTTATATTATTTAATTTTATTTTTTCTTGAATCTAGCTTTGTGTAATGCTTTGTTTGCTCCAGAGAGATATGCACGGCTACATACATGCTAAAACTGTTCTCCCAGAAATGAAGATCAGTGCTCAGAAATTCTGCTCAGACCAAGAGCTGAAACGGGAGATGGACGGAGAAATGTTAAGTCCCAAAACAGTGGTTCCTCTTGTTGTTGTAGACTTTTTACTTTATTTTTTTTAAATGCACAAGGAGACAACTGCCTTATTCCTCAGTCACAGCAGGTTTAGGATCCATATGTTCTTCAACAAGATCTGGCAGAAGATTTCCACTGGAACAGATTTCCATCAGGAAAAGCCAGACTGAGGAAACCAGCTCTGTTTACACAATCATACCAATTTTGACAAAATTTTGGAGGAAAGGTAAATTCTGATTTTTAACCAGCTCCAGTCTCAGCAATTGACTCATGCACACAAAAAAGTGCAGAATTGAAATCTCATCCTTTATAGATTTTTACGTATTCTGGCTCCTTGTGTAAAAAATGAATAAGCAGAAATTGGCTGGATCCAATTACATCATTAATCACTTCTGCAGTCTGCTGGTATGAGACTTGAAGTGGGTCTCTCTTGATACTATGTGGGCAAAAAAAGAATATGTTACTACTGCGTTAGATTTATGTGCACGGCAGGGGCGTGGGTTGCGTCCATACGTATCGGTGTGCTTAGAGCAAGAGCAGTGCTGCAAGAAAAACTTCAGGACTGGTCAACAGAGCTCTGCCTTCAAATATTTCAAGCAAAACTGTGCCAGCTTAGTCAACACTGAATCACAGGCTAATGCACTGCATCACTACCGAGAGATTCAGAGTCTCTGTTCTTCCATTAGCCACATTAAGACATGGACAGCCTGTATTACAGGTTCAAATACTACAATGCCTGACTTTATTCTGCAGCTTTCAAACAGGTACTGAATTTTTTCTATTATGAGTGACATCTACCTAAATCCCTGAATAAAATGCACTAGAAACTAGAGAAGCTGCTATAAAAGGTGGCACTGAACCTGCAGCCTTTAGTTCCCAAAGCACAAACCCCATGTCTAGAAACAAAGGGGACAGGTTTGGTTAATAGAACTAGCCTTTGCGATCACCAGACCTGAACCTGTCAGCAATCCACACTTAATACAGAGTAGATTATAAGTTAAGAGGGAGCTGTTAAAAAAAAAAAAAAAGAAAAAGAAAAAAAAAGAAACGAGAGAGAGAGAAAGAAAGAAAAAAGCTCAGACTACCAATGAAATAATGTCTCCAGGTCAACAACTCCTGCGCAAGTAACCACATAATTAACCACCACAAATCTCTGTAATTAACCTGCAGAACCATATTAATTAGGAAAGTGAGAAGAAGAGATAGTATTTGGAACACCAGATATTTCTTTTCAAGACAGGATATACACCCGGACAAGTAACAGAGGAGCCCAAAACATCCCTGTGGCAAGCTAAGGAGGACAATGTCCTCCAATTGCCCATCAGTACTTGAACCAGACAGTGCTTGAACAGTGCCAGCTCTATGGGTATCATTAGCCCCCAAAAATACCAGATAGGAAAATCTAAAAATGCAAAGATGAATTCACAGAATCATAGAATTATAGAATCATAGAATACCAGGTTGGAAGGGACC
>RSEF01000002.1:7811377-7827652 GCA_003993805.1 Himantopus leucocephalus | reverse complement strand
TTTTTTTTGGCCACATCTCTAGGTCTCTATTCCCTCCCTGTCCTCCTTGATGCTTAGGCTGCTTCTGATGCTATTTCTCAGTCTTTTCTGACACTTTATGGCCTATAATCTCCTACAGTAACAACTCTTTTCTAACTATCCTTGTATCTGTGTTTTTTATTCTGCTTTTTTTATAGATCTTCCTCTGATCACTTCTGTTCAGTAAGTGGTACCGACCCTATTCCTCCCTCCATGGTCCCAGTAATCACCCATGTGTTCAGTCCTGTAATCAGCTTTCTCTGTCACCTTTCCATCGTGCTTCTTGGCATCCCAGATGCGTCATGGTCACCTCGATTCTCCATACACAAAAACCAAACAGGACGGTGGCTGAGGGAAAGCTTTCCATGGGAGAGCTTTGGTATTGAACACTTTTCTGTGCATTTTGCAATTCCATGTAAATTCAGATGAGTTATTTGTAAATAAATATTGCAGAAAAGATATTTTATGGGTGACCCAAACATTTGTAAAAGTTAGGTCATAGGCAAGCACATCTTTACAGTACAGCAGAAGTTTTACAGCAGGAATTTTCTGGGGCCTGCTAGACACTATGTCCTATTAAGATGATCTGTTGTAACTACTGTTCCTCCCTTAGGATACAGTAAAGAATCATTCCTTATATATTATTTACACTGAGCTCTAGCCTGGGTAAATATATATGGTAATGCTAAGTGTGTCATTTTGCACCTCGCTGTATTCACGTTATTTTACTTGCTGTAGTAATACACTTACTTGCAGTGGCTGTTTCATCAGAATATCCTTCAGTAGGGCTAGTACCATCTCTCAGGCTGTGGTGCACACATTTTCTGAGGGATACAGAGAAAATTGAAATAGAAGAGGTTATTTTTAAAACCCCAAGATGTTTGTCATTTAGGCTGTAAATCAGCTGTGCATTATACAGATACATTACTGCTTTCTAAAGTGTTTGTATTTGAAAATCAGCTATGGAGGAAGCTGCAAATTCCCTCTGGACTTCCTGCCATTAGAATATTTTAATCATGCAGCAACTTCATCCTCATTTTGAATACAAAGGGCCTGATTTTCATTAATGTTAAAGACCCCCAGGCACTTTCTAGCCAGAGCAAAGGAGTGTTACTGGGAGTAGCTCAGACCTCTTCAGGCTGGCGGAGCTCACCCTTGCTCCCACCATGCTGCCATCCTCACCCAGCCTCCCACCACGCCTGGTCCAGGGAAACCTTAGAACTGGGGTGGCACCTGTGTAACAGCACTTCATAGATTTTTCTCCCCTGAACTTGTACAACCATTTCTTTAATTTTATGCAAGCTTTTAGCATTTAAAACACCTATACCTCTGACAAAACTCCCACAGCTTAAATATTCATTGTGCAAAAAGTACCCTCTCTGTTGTGGTTTTTTTTTAAACTTGCCACCTCACATCATCTCTTGATGACCTCTCATTCCTGTATTATCAGACCTATGTGCAGTCGTCACCTTGCCATCTCCACTGTGACGTTCACAACTTGCATCTCTGCTCAGTGGTTTCACTCAGTCTAGTCGCTTCTAGTATGGAAATAATTTCATACTTCTATTCACTCTTGCAACCTCCTCTGAGCATTCTCCAATTGTCTGTATCCTTTTCAAGACAAGGGATTAAAGTCGTAAACATTACTTCAGATGTGGCATCATTTAATGGATTCATATAATGGCAAAATAATGCTTTCTGTTCTATTCTCTATTCTTTTGCCTGTGGTTTTGGTTTTTTTTTTTTGATTGTTAGTGCGCATCCAGCTAATAGGTGTATGAAAGTGACTTTTCTAACCTCAAGATGTTTTTCTTGAGTGGTAATAACTAGCCCAGAGCCCATAATCGTGTATGCAAAGTCAAGATTGTGGGGTTTGGGGTTTTTTTTGCATTTTATAAATGAAGTGCATCGCTCCACACTTAGGTGTTAAATTTTATCTGCCATTTTATCATGTAGTCACATAATACTGTAATTCTTCTTCAATTCTTTGCAGTTAGCTTGTCTTTTACCGCTCTGAATAATAAAATATCAGCAAGCTTCTCCACCTCGCTGATAAAACTCTTCACCACATCCTCTATGCAAATTTGAAAAGTGCATGTGCTGGAACCATCTGTAGGACGGCACAGGTGACACCCCCACACGTTCCTGCCCTTTTGCTCCTACCTTTCAGCTAACTGCTCATCCATGCAAAGACCTTCTCATTTATGTATGAAAACAACTAACTTCTTTAAGAATTTCTGGTAAAACAGTTTCTCAAAAGCCTTTAGGAAATGTAAGGAAACCTATCATCTGACTAGAGTCCTTTGTCCACAGACAAGATTCCTTCAAAGCACCCTAACAGACTTGTGCAGCATGACCTTTTTTCTACAGAAGTCTTGACTAGGAAATATATCCCTGTTTCCATCCATGTGCCTGTTAGTTTTGTTCTACACTACAGCTTCTGCCAATTTGCCCATATGAATGTCACCCTTCCCCAAAGCTAAAATTCCCTGATTCTTCTGCCACCATCTTTTAAATCAGCATCGTATTTCGTCATCATATGGCCATCTACTCCTCTGGTATTAAGACAGTTTTAAACAAAAGACTAGGTATTACCTAGTAGCTCACCTATTTTATACTTCAGTACCATTAGTTTTTGGTGAATACCATCTAGTCTACGCCTTTTGTTATACTTCACTAGGTCAGTGGTCTTATTTGGCCTTATTTTTTCTAAGAGCTCTTGTTATGCCTTGATCATCTTTTGGCACTCCAAGCTTCTTGCAAATGATGTGTCTGGAAAGGTTATTCAAAGACTTAAACAAAATGAACATTCAGTTATTATTCAGTATGGGTTTTGGTTTGCATTCCGCTTGTATATGTGTATTTATTCTGATAAACTATATGATTTTTTTTTTCTTTTGGGCAAACCTCAGATACCTAAAAAGTGTTTTTTTCTAATAGCTTTCTTTACCTTGTTCTCTAACCATGCTGGCATTCCTTCTATTTTCATGGTTTTTTTAATTTAAAAATAGTGTGCCTTTTGTCTGTTTTTAGTATGTTATATTAAAACAATTTAAACTTTCTCTGAGCTGCCTGCCAGCTTTTTACCTTTTCAGATGAAACTAAAAGCTAAAGGGTAAAACAGTGTCGGCAGATTGGGGATTGAGTGCTCTGTCGTTCAGACAGGGGATTGATTAGCTAATTCTCTAAGCACAGTGACTTTACAAGGACTGCGTAATATAGACAGATTTAACAGAATGTACTAATCTGTCGACTGAATTCAAAGATCTCTGAGAGAAGCTCTTAATCAATACGAAATTGTTGAGTGGTTCACCCCAAATCTCTGCTCCATCCCAGCCCTCCTGGACAGAAGATGACCCATTGCAGTGTGTAGAGGTTCTGCTCAAGTGAAATAGCAACAAGGGTCCCTCCCCTCTCATGGGCCACTGTGCGTGGACTGAAAACCAGACATGACTCATGAAAAGTAACATTGGTATCCATACATATGTGGGGTCTGTGACTTGATTAAGGAAAGCAAGAAGGTAACAAATGAACAAGTAAAGCCACATGACGGTTCAGGTGACAGGTAATTTTTCCTTCAGACAGATCCAGCTGGAGCTTCTGAAACACCTGGAAGAAAATCCTGCTGCTTGAATGCCAGAAGGCTTTAAAATGGAGGAGCAGAGAGCAGAAATAAAGGTGAGCAGCCTGACGGTTCAATTGTCTTCTGTGGAGCAGACATTCTGTTTTAAGGACTTGACCAAGGCAGTGATGGATTCCCAGGGCCTAATGCAGTTTGATTTCAAATAGTGTCATTCAGCTGATTAACTAAACCATACCGATAAGAAGCTGTATTGAGTTCAGACTTCTTAGTTGGAATGGGGACCAGGAAGCCAAAGGTGTGTATGAAGCAATTACACTGGTTTTACAGCTGTAGCTTTCCTTATCTGCAGATCTTGTTTCAAATCCTAACTCTAAACCCATGGATTATACGTTTCTTGTCCTCAAAAGATAACAAAACAGGTTACATGGTTTAACAGAGCCTGCTCTAGCAGCTGAATTCCAGCTGCCTCAATAGTATTTCACAATTGAGTTAATTTAGTCTCTTTTTTTTTTTTTTCTTCAGAAAAAGTTTAAGCTTGAGATCCCCAGGAGTGACATTTTTGGTAGAACTAGGCAAGAAATACTATTCTGTGATCTCGGAACTTTCGCCAGTTCACTGGCCCCTTTAGTGATTTTCCTTTGCACTGCAAAATCTATATATTAGAAATGAAGGGTGTGTACAGCTAAACACTGCTGAACCACAAAATTACTCACTGCCTCCTAAAATAGTTATGCCTCACTAAGATAAAACAGTTAAGTGCTTCATAACAAGTAAATTAGTATCTGAAAAATACAGGTTTTGCTTAGTAAATCTTCAGAAGATGTGGAAGCTCTGTAGGTAATAGCTCAGATAAACTAATGAATGACAGGAAAACTTTACTGTGTAATCTTATTGTATGTACCTGGGCTGCTTAGCAGGCCATATGGAAGTAACTTTTATTATCTAGTATACAGTCTACAATAAGACTACATCTAAAGGTCTCCACTGGTGCAGGGCCACACTGTGCTGAGGACTCTGAATATAAAACCTGTGTAACAATGGAGCAGCAGGAATTAGTAAGATTATAAAATCAGTTACAAAGTACTTATCTTAAACCTTCTTTGAAGTCAGAAGGATTTTTAATGCAACAGTCCCTTGAGTTGAAATTCAGTCCTTTCAAGACTTACTACTTGCTTCTTGAAGTTGCTACTGGGTCAGGTAGTCTTACTTCTTACATATCAAAGACAAAAGGCTTTCATTTAGCTGTTCACACAGAGTCTATACAGGGAGCCTAAATTGTAGATAATCTTTAAGCACCTGTGTAGGAGCAATGTGTTTCTCCTCTGATGCTGTTGCTGAAGTTCTCCTGAATAAAGCACTTGTAGGCCATAAACTTGCAGCATCAAGTTTCAGTCTCTTCCTTTTCAGTCAACTCAATAAAACTCTTCCTCCGGTGAAGAAGCTGAGGGACTAAACTTTGAATTTCCAGAAAGTTAGGATTGAAAACAGTGAATTCAACTTCTTTCCAGTATCAAGAATGACTTTCATCTAAACTGTGAAGGGATGAGCCATATGACTCACAACACATGGACATACAGATTGCAGACACCTATGCGTCTGCTGAATTTCAAAGGTCTGAGGTGGTCCCACCCTAAATGGAGAAGCAGGAGCTTCAGCTACAACTAAATTACGCCACAGTGAAATAATTGCCACATATCCAAGGGTCCATATTTCCATCCAGGCAATGGTGAACAAATGTACAGCTTGTACATTGTCCAGTAGATGCAATATGTTCAACACATATCAGAGTCTATGTGCCCGTGCTGTAGTACAGTTGATGTGTTACACATGAGACAATATTGGAATTTTTTGGATAAATTTAGTTTTCTCCACTAAAGCAATATTTCCTGAAGAGGAAAAGAAAGAGAAAAGATTATGACAGCCACCAAATATGAAAGCTCCATCTGCTGAGTTTGTTCCTGATAGCTCTTGATCCATATTTCACACTCTGTTAATTTGAAAAGGTTTGCAGATGAAAGCTACAAAAAACATTTTAGTGTTAGAGAAAGTGTGCTAAACCAGGACACTTAGGTTCGCCTGTCCAGCTAATGGAAGAGATTAGAATCAACTTGGATTGTTGTTATGGGAGTACCGATGAGCAGGACAAGTCCTGCTTCTGAAAGGGCTCTTTAACCTAGAAAGGAATAACAAGAACCAGTGTCTGGAAGTGAAAACAAAGGTAAATTTAAAAGAAGGACATGTTTTGTATTAGAGTGACAGTGTAACTGCAGGAAAAAATTCCCAAAGGAAATGATGGATTTTCCATTTGTTTGTCCTTAAAGCCAGCACAGCTTTCTGGAATAAATGTTATAATCAAACATAAACTGCTGGGCTAAATGACAGTATCTATTTGTGAACTGGAATGGTGAGGGACACCAAAGAGGTCAAAATAAGGGATCTAATGATCCATTTAGTATTTAAAGTCCTGTGAGTTCATGAAGCTGATCTTGTACCTGGTTTCATTAGGGCTGTAGGGATGCATGAGTTGCCCCAACTGTACAACCAGACCTTATTATTAAGTTGCAATTAGACAGATGGTCATTGTCACTTCATGTAATATTCAGCAGCCTATTCCATTTTTAGGAAACGGGGCATTAACTTGGAGGGGCAGTATGTTCTCCATGCAGTCATGTTGGACCAGGTAATGACATGACCCT
The DNA here is from genome assembly GCA_003993805.1 of Himantopus leucocephalus. Taxonomy (NCBI): domain Eukaryota; kingdom Metazoa; phylum Chordata; class Aves; order Charadriiformes; family Recurvirostridae; genus Himantopus; species Himantopus leucocephalus. The sequence goes on along the minus strand of RSEF01000002.1, from coordinate 7,821,355 downwards.
GAACAGAGGTTTCAGCTTAAGCTCTCAAAAGAAAAGGGTATCAGAGAAGAATTTCATCCCAGTTTGAACAGAGATTACTTGAGTCCACTTCCAATATGATTTCTTTCTTTTTCTAAAGAGTATAAATCCTCTAACATTAAGGTCATCTTCTACATTAAGAGTTAGTGATACTGTAACACAACTTAGCCAAGACTTTGTCTGCACTTCATCTCCACTTACTTTAAGAAGATGCAACACTGAGATAAGATGCATCTTGGCAATGTAGGAATTTACTATCTAACCCTTTGAATACTGTCCATTCCTCAAAAAGCATCTTCTGATTTTCTGAAAGAAAAAGGCATATCTCACAGAAATCAAACAACTTTAGTGGAGATAAAGAGCACCGTTGTCATTTTTTGCCTTTTTAGTCCTACTAGAAAATCAAAGAGGAATTGTTCGGTTCTCAGATCCTCTAATATGGTTATTAGCAAAAATGTTGTCTTGCTCTTTTCCACTGGGTTGTAACAAAAAAAAATTAAAATCACAATCTAGCATCAAGGGGGAAACCTGGCCCTAATTCAACACTGCCTGAACAACTGCTTATGCGACATTTGCTGAAAAATTATGTATGTGCTTATATGTGTAGTTGAATGAGGACTTTTCCATGTCCCAAGATAGATTGCATTCAGCCTTTTTTCTCAAGCACAACCAGAGTTTCAAACAAGAGGATGTGTAGGCTCATAATTAACCCTTCCCTCCATTCACAATAATTAACCAACATGCCTAAGAGTAGTTGGCTCAGTGACTGGTGAAAATAACTCGCTCCTCTTGACATGGGTAGCATAGGGCTACAAATCTCAAGGGACCACCCCACAGCCCACTGCCTTCAGGCCCCTGGAAGTGTAACTGCCCATTTTGCAGCAGTGGGAGACAGAGGCATGATCCGCGCTGGGAACAGCTTCCCAAGCACCAGCAAGACTACCCCTCTACGAAGACCAGCAAATGCGTGCAGCGCTGCTGACCCAGAGGGAGTCTGAAAAGAGCTGCTGCTCTTCCTAGAACTCTTTGCTAAGCTGGCACTGCAAAGCCTGCCTCCTTCCGAAGGCAGTGTCCTTGGAAACCACTTATCCCTGCTATCATCCTGTCTTATTAAGAAAGTTGTGATTTTGCCTGTCGTTTGTTAGGAAGATATGTGATGATAAATCTTAGGTTTCCATGTTCTTACCTCTCCATCTATCACCACTAGAATAACAAAGATACAAAAGCTTAACGCTGGGAGATGAAAATTATTGAAATGAATAGTAACTGATCTTTCTGTGTCCGATTTTATTTCATTCTCTCTCCCTCCTCTTTTTCCTGTTTACTCTTGAGAGTGGAGCTCTGTCAATTATCAGGCATCAACAGAATCAGAAAGAAATCATTGAGGTATGTCTATCTACACCTTGCCTTGTATTGCTTGTTCTCTCCCCTCTCTGTGCAAACCACTGGTTTGTTTTTTTTTTTTTTTTTTTNCTCTTGTCTGTCACTCACTATTTTTTTTTCCACCAGCTTCACAATTAATGCATCTGAAAGCCATGCAGGGTGTTTCAGGTACCACACACAGAGCAGCGAGCTCTCAAAAGTGAGGGTAGCTAACACACAATGCAGGAAAAAAATAACAAAATATGATTCCTTCAGTGGCAGGCTTCATTCACACTGTGAGACAAATAGACTCCTTTCTACAGCTTTGGACAAAATATTCCATACTTAGAACATCCCCACAGTTCTTTTCTGCCTGGTTCAAAATTATGGACATTTTACTTCTGTGGCTTACAATTTCCATTTATATGATGTCACTTGACTTCCCTTCTTAAATTGTATTTTGAGTTGGCCACACTGGAACTGCAATTCTAGTGCTCACTCCACGATTAGTCCCAGTGAAGGGATGAGCCACATACAACTGACATCTCACCCAGGTGTCTAATTCCAAAGACCAAGAATTCATTTCCCATGGGAAGGAAAAAGGAGAATCCATTCCTCTCTCCCCTTCATCATCATCAACTTCACAGGAGGAGGGAGGAGAAGGGACAGCATCCTTTTCTCTTTTTTCCATCATCCCTCCGTGAAGGACACACTCCCTGTTACCTGCTCAGCCAAGCGCTGCCCTGGCAGAGCACGGGGCAGGGGGCAGTCAGCGGTGCTCCTGGTTAGACAGGGTCCATGTGCCTGCAGGAGGGAGGCAGCACACAAATCAACCTACCAGCTGCTGCAGGTGTGAGCGAGGAGTGTTGTGCCACATCTGCACCTCGGCCTGAATTAATCTCATCTAATTTGGGCGGTTAGATGTGCTGGGAGTTCAACCATTTCTACGGTTGGTGCAGCAGTCATTAGATCTTACTGCTCTACTAAGCACAGCAGGATCGTTGGCCTATTAGTTTTATAGCTTAGGGTGCTTCAGGTGAGTGCCTTTAATTTGGGGAGAGGGAAAAGCGAGGACCCTGGACCTTCACTCCTCAAAAGAAGGTTTTTTATTTTTTTTTCTGTAAGGAAAGTGGGCAATATCACTTTAAGATCTAAGTGAAGGAAACGGCCTAAGAAATATTCCTTTAACTTCCTCCTCTAATCTGTATATGACAAGGGGAATAAAGTGTGAATATAGACCACACTCCAGGTAAGAGTATAGAGTAAATAAATTTATTCTAACTAAGAAAATGTGAGAGTGGATATGTACTGAAGAAGGTTGGCTAATATTGCCACTGTAACACATAGAAGTGGATGGGTCATAAATCAACTTCATTGGAGCTGTAGGAAAACTGCCTGGGAAAACAGATTCTAATGCAGCTTCATGATGGCAAAATTGCATGAGAAATCTCAGGCAGCTCAGCTGTAACTTCATAAGAAAATTAGATGTCTGTTTTCCCTAGACCTTGCCTTTTCTCCAAACCAGAAGTCACTCTACTTAAATTATTCCCTTCAACATGTCTTGCATACATCAAGTGGATACATAGGTTTTGACTGAACAAGGCCAATTTGCTTTGGCGTTGTTGGTATGTGGGTGAAGATCTGTTACTGAACACATTTTTAGTAGAAAATTAATTAATACATTGTATTTACAATGAACTTCGCTCTGTGATGAACCTCACTGTACTAAAGTGGCTCCAGTAAAATGTATTTAGAAAAATGCAGTAAGCAAAAAGTCCACTGTAAATTTACTTTTAGAGACTTTAAATGTATTCATTTTCCTGAACAGATTAATCTAGAAGGTAGAAGGAGTAAAATGGGTGGTATATTTATCAGAAAAAGCAAATTCCTAGTCTATCAGATTACGTGTAGCCTGCTATAGTAGTATCTATTACATGAATTGCTAAGTGTGAAGTTGAAGAAGCATCTAGTTACTCAGCCCATATTTATCACTAACAGTGGAGATTTGTGTGGTTATAACTATTATGTCTCACTAACTGGCATGTGACTATAGCAGCATAGTCACCACTCCGGCATCTGGGGTGTTAGTACATTGGAACACTCTGGATAACAGCAAATCCCAGGTAGCACCAGTACCCTGGGATGGATGGGGTCATTCAGGCTTACTAGTTTTGTTCCCTGCTGACCCCAGGCCCAAGCAGGCTGCTGTGTAGTCACTACATTTTCACTGCACTGTGCTCTTCATGCTTTGTGTTCCTGGAGGAATCGCAAGCCAAGGCACAGTGCAAATCTGTGGGACCAATTCAAATCTCGTCTCGTAATTGAGCTAACAAGGCAGAGCCTGTTTGGATTCAGAAGGACTTTTCTGATCCAAAACCAGCAGTTTGGGACCCAGGCTCACTTCTGTAAAGATGTTCAGGTTATGACTGTACCAAGGGATTCAGGAGCACTTTCCCACTCTCAGTCCCACATCCTGACTGCATGGCACCACATGGCAAAAAGCATTCTTCTCTCCTGTCCCTCACTCCCCATGGTCCCTCTCTCCTGTCCCTCACTCCCCACTCACTAGGAGTTAGTGCACTCCAACCAGCTCCAGTTGGCAGCCTGGCTGTCCTGAGACCAGCCATAGCCTCAGTGTCTTGCACAGTTATCTTGAAGGTGATTCTGGCAGAGGGATGGTTATCTTGATTGTGATTCCTAGCAGGAATTAGGAAGGTGCATTTGTCTTGATCCATCTTGATTGGAACTAATGATCCCAGCTCAATCTGAGCTGACTGAATGTGGAACCATATGGTGGGAGTCCAGACCTTGGTCCAAGCAGTGCTCAGGAGGGTTACCTGTGCCAGCTCTAGATAAAGTAACTTTTATTCCCACCAGGTTTTTAATTCAAGTTGGCACATTCCCAAAATGAATGGCCTTATTTCTGGCCCTAGAAATAATAGAGCTGTATCTCCATGTGCTTCCTCAAAGAGCACAGTTAGAGCTGAGCCAGCTCTGAAGCTTTGGCATGGATAATGCATAGCCCAGGTAGCCGAGAGTCAACTGCACTCAGCAGTACATTATCTTACACATGCATTTTTCAGGAGGGCAGGAATTCAGTTAAGTGTTGGCATTGTAAACTTCTGTAGAGGAACACCTTTGATGTCAGCTAAGTAGCTAACCAAATGATATCCTCTGGGAGCGCAGACGATGTAGTTAAAAGGAATTAAGACATTATGTGTAACCCAGAATAGTAATCCTCACATTAACAATACAGATATTTAAGAGGTATAGCTTTTCCCCTCTCCACATGTACAACTCCAACTGACATTACTGCGTGGATGTTTGCACAAGGGTGGTGGGATCAAGTCTGGGGTGATCTGAGAATCTGTAAGTGGGAGCTGACTGCCTTTTTTAAAGGAAAGACGAGAGTGCACAAGTCAGCTACCATAATTTAAAATGTTCAGCCTCACAGAATACCAGGAAAAAAAAAAGATTTTTCATTAGAAAATGGCTAATCAAAACCATGTCTCCAGTACAGAAAGGTTGACTCTTAGACAAAAGGGATAAAACATATATCTTTGTTTGGAATGGCCAATATCCCAATGGCCAAAGCTTCTTCACAGCCAGAGGAGAAACCAAGGAAGAATGGTACTTTAACTCAAGTGGGAAGATGGGTAACCAATGTCCCAGGTTTTGAGCTATTCTGAGGTTTCTCTGTTGATTTTCCTATGTAAGATCTCATTTTATTATTCTGATCCTGACCAAAACCTTCAAAACCTCTTTTTGTGTGTGTAAAGTACACTGTTTTGTTTTTCTGGCCAGGCCAGGCTGTCAGTTCCTTTGAGGAGCGGAAAGAGGGAACCCACACAGCATATGGTAATAGTTGGCTGTATTGCTGTTCCCAAAGAAAGCTGTCTGGCTCTTCTAAAATATCAACAGCCAAAGCATGTGAGGAGAAGTACTGTGGATTAGCACTGACATGCTGTGTTATCTCAGACACCATAGTTATTTTTCTCAGAATAAGACATAAAGACTCAATAGGACAAGATACTTAAACACATACTTAAAATAGTGAGTATTCCTGAGCGAATCACTGGAATTAATCTAGCAACCTCCCAGGTTAGGTTTATACAGGTATGCTGAAAGTCTAACTATGGCCTCTCAGAATTCACGTTTACTGCTAAATATAAGGTTCACAGAAAGGGTGCAAGCAGTAGACCTCTGATTTTCCACTCCACTTGGTCATGAGCTGGCTCCTTGGCTATATCATGGGCCTCCTTAACTCTGTCTGACACAACATTTGGCATGGTTCTAGGGATGTACTATCCAGAGACGGTGCCCTGAAAGCTGCACGGACAAGGCTCCCTTGTTTGCTTCTTTCCCGAAAACAGTATTCCAATAGCCCAGAGCCAGGTCCTACGTAGTGTGGATGTTGTTGGTCTTCTCTAACAGGACCTAGCCCCAAGCAGGGTGCACACAACCCAGTCTGTGCCGCAGGGACTAGGGACCAGGGATTAATGCCTGACCTGCCTTTATTACATATGATAAATAATACATTTATAGTAGATATGTTGGTACATTCATAGCCCCAGGCACGCGCTAAGCCTGTATCATAGCCTTTAGTCTGAGTCCTAATTTGGTTACTGTTCATGAACTGCCTTGAGTAGCCCCTAAAACTCACTGCCTCTTAAGGATCATTGCAAGGAGGTGAGATCCTGCATCAGATTTAGATGCAGTGTAAATGTACTTGAACAGGATTGCTTCAGGCAATCTCGTTCAGGTATGCGCCTGTAAAGGTTGTCCTGAGCTGTGTTGATTATGAATGCTCCCTGTCAAGTGTATTTACCAGTAGTACTTGTTCCCAGCCTTGCTGGTGGTCAAATGCTTGCTGAAACACCAAGAAACCAAGAGCTTTGCAGTTTTAATTCAAATGCCAGTGTGTCATTGAAAATTATCAGCATCCTCCCTACCTCTGGTTATCAGAAGGCCTTGGGAATAAATACTTTAGTGATAGCCAACAAAAGCGGTGTGAAAAGCCTTCTCCCTGCCCCTTTCCTTCATCATGACCCGCCTGATGACCACTGACCCTCTGATTTAAGTGTGCAAGTTGTTAGCATAGCAATTAGTGGAAGAGCTTAGAGCAGGGCAGGGACTTTGCCTAACAGCATGGATAAGGTACTTGTGGCTTTTGCTAATCATTTAAGTGGATTTACTACGTGCCTAGTTTTCTTGATTCTCGGGCAACCTTAGCTGCAAGTGCAGTTTCAGATAAGTTGTGGGTAAATACACATTTTCAGAGATGATTCATCTGATATATTTTAGATGTCTATTCTACAGTGAGATTATAGTGCCTTAGAGTCCATTGAGTGATAGATGAGACCTACATTGACTGGAAAGGAGCCCGTAGTGTAACTCAGAGGTAGGCAGCTCCACTCTAGCTACCTACTGATAGGCAGATGAGTCCCATACTGAATACCTGTCCCAGCAAATTCAATCAGTCTGAGCCCCAAGATTTTTTACTCAAGCCACATGTGAAAGGTGAATGTGCCTTAAATCGAAAATTTGGGATCCCTCTGCCTACATTTCAGTAATATCGCTGTCAATAGAAGGTTGGTTGTTCATTTCATTAAGCAATTGAGTACTGGCTCTGCAGATCTTATTTTGGGGAGAAAAGCAGTTGGGTATCCAAGCACTATAAATCAGTTTAATCACTCTACTTATCTTGGTGTATGGAGTGGCTACAACAAAGAATTTAGCTAACCATCTTTCTTCAGCTGTCAGCTGCTCTGGAGCAGTGGAGAGATTTCTATCCTTTAGAAAGGGCTCTGCAGCTGCCGAATGTCTAAAGCAATTCAGGGACCTGTCATAGGCTTTGCTTGTGACAGTCATGAGTGAAGTCTCGCTACAGAGGGGAAGGAAGTGAACTTACTTTGCTCTTTTAGTATGGATGTAATCAGCATCATTACCCAAGGGAATTGAGCTGTAAATCTAATGTCAACTTCAAGGTTAGTATCATCCAGAGGACTTCCTAGGGAGAGACAGGTTCACTGTGATGAAGTATTTTGACTTACTGCTGTTGTGTTACTTTTGATTATATAGCCCTGCAACTACACGAGCTGTTACCTCGGTGGCCATTTCCTACCTGTGTCCCCTTATGAAGGTGATTTTGAAGACTAAGACAGTGTGCACTGAAAATCCACATGTCAGAGGAGGGGTTGAGGTGTAGTGTTGGAGGCCAGAGTGTCAAACTGCAGGCCATCATAATCCCAAATCCAAAGGAGAGGGTGGGTTTCATGAGACAGCAATTTCACGTTGAACTTCAGTCCTAGCCCCTTCTTCTTCTGTAATAACACCTTCCACTGTCCTGCACAGCTTGTACACAGGGTCTTTCTGCATGGCCAGTGGGCATTCTTTTCACACATGCTTATGATGAGATCTAACCAGCGGCATCCAGAGCTGTGACCAATGCCAGTCATTTGAGCCAGTGAATTCCTTCATTCTGCCTCCTTTGCTCTGCCAGCTCTTCTGGAGAACAACCTTCTCCTCCTGGGGCTCCTTCAAGTTTCTTGGGGAAGTCTGAGGTCACAAATGTGCCTCTCTTTCCCTTCTCCAGATGTCTGTTTGTGAGTGTGTGTGTCTTTCCATCTACTTTTCCTTTTCTTTTCCTACAGTTCTTCAGGGAGAGTTGTGGTCCCTTAGCAACCTCAGAGCTATGACAGTCTGTCCACACCACCACAGCCAAGCAGGATTCTCCAGAAGATCTTATGCTTACTGATGTCATGGGAGTTCATTTAGGAAGAGTATGGGGTTTACATAAAAAAAACAAAATAAAGACAAAGCCATCACAGACCCTTAAAGGTATCAGGCTTTAATCCTGTATGTCTTTAGGCTTTCTCAGAGCTCCATGCAGTGTCATGACCACACTAAGTGATGTGACCACAATGCCTAGATGCATATCACTCAACCCTATAGGGTACAGTCTTTCATATTTTATAAAGTCTTCAGCAATCCTCTCCCTTCTCTACACTCCCTCCTGCCTCCAGGCATGGTGGGCTGATGTCTTGAGCTGACTCTTCCTCAAACAGTCTTTAGGATGGGCTCATGCATGGCTCCAAAACAGACCTGAGTGTTGCCAAAACTTTTAAGCACAAGCTTAATGATGGTAGACAGATAAGGGTATAAACATTTGTTAGAACTAAGTGTACCCCACAGTTTTGCTATATGATGACTGGCCATGAATTATACTGGAATGGTGGTATTTCTGTAAGAAGCCAGAGAGGTTTCTCCAGCATTGCTATTTCCAAAAGCTGCATTCATTTTCTCACTCCCTTTCTTATGAGCCCAAGGCTACACCTTTCTAAATGTCATTCTGGTGAAGGTAAGAATTTCAACACACAGAGATGTTACGGTCAGTGGCCTGATATTTATTGTAACAAACACTGAGGCACTCCACTGAGCACAAGCTGCAAGTAGCTATAACCGTAGATAATACAGGACACTGGTAGGACCCTCCCGTGGAACACAGTTTTAAAGCAGAGATCAAAACATGAGACTGAACAAAATAATCACAGTAAAATCAATGGTGCTGTTAACCAGCAAAGTCCCATGAAAGAGACATGAGGGGGAGTGTTTTTTTTTCTCATAACTGCTGAGTGTGCTTCATCTTTAGGAACGCAACCTGGTTTACCAGAGGTAAACCACATCTCAATCCCAAACTGGCAAAAAGGCTCCAAATGTTCTTTCCCTTTCCTATCCCCTTCCCCATGCATGTTCCCTTCCCCTTCTCTTTTTTATCTCTAGCTGAATAACTTGAAAGTGAATACTCACGTTTGAACACCTGTTGATTGGATATTTTCCTCTCCTAACTCAAATGAATCTGTTCCCAGTGCATTACTTTATAAACTGCCTTCAAATCTGAATACTTGCTGATGTTGGGTGGACATTACAAAATCCTCTGTTGGAATTTCACTGCACTCTCTAAATGCTCAGAACAAATTATCACAGCAATTCCTTGTAATATGACTGAAATGGTAGCAAAGCCCCAAGTAAGAACATTCCAAGAAGGCAAATTTTCCTCTTATTTTATTCCCATGTAAACCCACAGGCAAAATTTCAGTCAAAATACTTCAAAGCAACATCTAGGTAACAAAAGTTTTCAATTTTGCAGAGCGCAGTAAGACCTCACAGGATCAGATTTCTCTAATCTGAAGCCTGGACCTAATGCATATTTATGCACAAGGAGGCTCACCACTGTGCAGCCAAAGCATGTAAACTGCCATTTGTATATGATAAGATTTACACATGCAAGGACTATAGCTGTTCTTGTAAATAAACAGCTCGTAAAGGCACTGGCAATTATGTGCAGGGATAGCAGGCCTCTTTCCATTCCTGCTGGCTTTTGCTACCAAATTTGGGTGAGAAATAGACTTCAGCACAGCTTTTATATAACCCTTTTTATCATAACGGCATGGCTTCTTCCACTGTCTTCAAGTGAGATGCTGACTGTTGTCGCGGTTTAACCCCAGCTGGCAGCTAGGACCACAGCAACCACGAGAAAGAAAATTATAGAATGGTCACAGAATCACAGAATGTTCAGGGTTGGAAGGGACCTCTGGA